>RHGH01000013.1:0-389700 GCA_005281585.1 Taphrina pruni | reverse complement strand
TTGGGTCGGGAAACGCCTCAAATGGGTCGGATGCATGCATTCATAGCTATCCGACCCGGTAGGAGTGAATTACCGCTGCTGAAGCTTGAGCTTGCAATTGAGTCTCGATGTCGACGACGAAGGGTTACGCAACACGCCATGACTCATGCTAGGCCCCGGTCTCCAAAGTCGCACCAGCCACTGCGTGCCAAGTAAAAGTCCATCGAGCTGACGCCAAAATTACGTCGCGCAGCAGACAGATATGGCAGCTAGCAATCAAACTCTCGGGGACTGTTGCACTACCGGCACCTTGCACGAAGGTACCGCGACCGGCAAGGTAGAGACGGTCGCCGGACTCCCGACATATGTCGCCGGAGCAAAGTCAGACAAGGTCGTCGTCATGATAACAGATGTCTTTGGCTGGGACCTGATCAACACGAGACTATTGGCCGATGAATACGCCAAGCACGGCTTCTATGTCCTTTTGCCAGACTTTTTCTTCGGTGACAGTCTTCCAGGTGAGATCGAGCACCAAATGATGCCGCCCGAGTCCGCTCCGAGACGAGGCTTCTTCAAAGCCGTCACGGACACCGTGAGCGCAGTCAGTGTCGGTGCGCCCTGGATGTTCAATCACCGCGACGCGGTGAGCAAGCCCATCATTGACAAGTTCTTCACCACCGTGCGCGCCGAAATGTCCAGCGCAAAGATTGGCGCCGTCGGTTTCTGCTGGGGAGGACGACACGTCATCCTTCTCACCCACGCCGATGCCGCCGTGCAAGTCGATTGCGCCGTGGCCTGCCACCCGTCCATGCTCTCCATCCCAAAGGACATTCAAAAAGTCACCAAGCCATTGTCCATTCAAGTTGGGGACAAGGACGTCATGGTAAGTTAACCCTATTCTTGATGTAAGCGATTATTCGCGACTAATATGCTCAGATGAGTGTCAAGCAGGCAGATCAGTCTCGAGAGACTATCGAACAGAAGGGAATTGCCGGTGAGGTCAAGATATACCCAGGACAAGTGCACGGATTCGCGTGCCGAGGCGACTTGAGCAAGGAAGAAGTCAAGGTGAGCCGGAGCATGAGCAAAAATCATATCTTGACGCCATTTGCTGACGATCGATTCTAGGAGGGCAAGGAACAGTGCACCAAGGCCACGGTCGATTGGCTCAACAAGTACTTGAGCGTCAAGTCTTGAGCCATCCTATGGAATTTGCTTAATTTGTGTTGATGATCATGATGATTTATTCCGTTCACGAGGCCGTCGCCGATAAGGCGAGCAACTTTGCGTTTTCTTCTGTAGCTAGAATGAATATCAAGTGTGTTTGTCGTGTGTTATGATAATACTATGCATATGCCAATGCCAAAGATTCCTGCCATCCCCCATCGCTATTCTTGCCCCTCTGCTTAATTCCTCCGTCATGTCCTCGTACGCTCCGCCGTTGTGCAATCCGTCATTGTATGAAAGTGTCGTCATCGTGTCGTCCAGTCCTTGAGTGATGATGAGACTATAGATCCTTGAACTGTTTGAGCGGGACGGAAGTCCAGGGGATCCGGGACACCCAGACCCCTTCCCCTCGCCCCTTTCCCACCCCCGTCGTGGCAAAGCTCACGCCAAAGGGATCCATGCGCGTCATGAGGAAGTACAGTCCGCCCATGGAGAAGATCAGACTCGCCGTATCTATCCCTATCTTAGCAGTGTTCATCACCACTTCTAGAGACGAGGACGTACCGGGAAGCATGACGATGATCCAGTCCCTGGTAGACACTCCCGCAAAAGTGATGTCAACGGAAAGAATCGAATATATGAGAGGGAAAGATGAACCTCCTCGAGTACAAGAGAAACGAACCGATGTGCCAAGGCCAAATTGCAGGGGGGAAAAGCTAAGGACGATGACAAGCGCGCGGCTGAATTGTGTTGTCTACGGAGGTGGCGCAGCAATTGAGTTCCCTCGTGTAATTCAGCCAATCAGATTCCCTCCAATTTTCGCTCTTTTACCCGCGCCTTCGTGTTGGAGCATGTGATTCAAGTACAGCGACGAGATACGAGTTTTCTTCTCAGCTTTCCCCGTGTATTGATCAGTATTCGTCTGTGACTATAGATGCAGAGGTCTCTTGTCCTTGGAAATTGTCAGATCTGGGCATGGCATTAAAGATGCTCTGGTATAAGGACAGGATTATCGACTCGTCGCCTGCAATTTCCCCAATCGTCACGTCCATGCAGATCGTCACTCCACCTTTTCCGGTCGTCACGCGCCCCCCTCGACATGGATTCCCGTTGGTCGCGGACGTATATATCATGGCATCTTTGGCCGAACAGATATTTAGTAGAATTCGAGATGGGCCTCCTTGCCCGTCTGAGACCTAAATCGACGTCGCTGCCAGCGCCGAATGCAGCGGCTGACGCTAGATTACCCGTGCCGGAACGTCACGTGAGTCCCGTGAGTGCGGGCGTGCACGACACTTCTCCGTCGCGACGCACACTGATACATCGTTCCTCTCCAGCCGGTCCGTCGCGCATCTACGACGAGATGGGCGTGCACGTCTACGATATCGACGAGTCCTCTTCTTTACAGCATACCGCCGGAAAGACCACCACGGTGATCTCCACAACACGAGAGGCGGGTGCGCGGTCCGTCTTTCGATCCGTCCATCATCAGCCTGGTTCGCGACACTCTGGGCGCTCCAAGATTGAGTTCTTTGACGACATCACATCGGATGAAGGTGAGGGAGGTGATGTCTCGGACGCGGTCGCGACATTTACCGCATCCGACACTAAATTGGACGAACCGGTCGCACTGAGATTCATCGACGTCAATACCGACCGGACTTGCTCGCTCGTCGCTTTGCGGCCGGACTTTTGGCCCTCGACACTGGACATTTACCTCGTCATTCACGACGACGACAACACCGCCAACAATACTCCCGTTTTCGTGACACAGTTCACGCGATACCGCGCCAAAGAGGACGAGATACCTGGCTTTGCCGGCTCGCCTATTGCGCACCGCGTCGAGGTTTCCGGAAACATCAGTTTCGCCCTTGTCACCATGTTTCTCATTGGCTACGTGCAGACATTCAAGGTCTACCTCGACAAGGTCGGCGCCGCGTCGCAACGAGATGCTACGCGCAGTCAAGGCGCCAATTTGGCCACGATGAATGGCGACATGGGTGGCGGCTTCGGATTCTGATTCATTCCTGCCATACTAAATGCGAGTAATGGTCGACTTTGAGATAGTGGGGTTGAGTCATGAATTGATGTGGAGGCCGCGCAGAATCATCACGTACAGCGTCCACACCATAATGGCCAGGGCGCCCGCGACACTCAGACTGATGGCAAACATGAGGTCGATGCGATAATACTCCAGCGCCTGCGCCGGGTCCCGCGCCGACATCATAAAGACGAGCGCGCCGGCAATCAACGTGAATGACACCAGCACTTCCGACGGCGGCCGCGTCGGCCTCGACGAGTGTGAGCCGGCCGGTACGAGAAAGACGAGGCAGTACGTCAGGACCCGGAGGACCGACGCGATGCAAAAGTAGTAGCCCCAAGTCTTGTGCAGATCCGTCGCGAATGCAGTATCTTGGTGATGTTGGCTCATCAGAAGACCAGTGAAGAAGACGACAATTGCCGGCAAGACATTCGTGGTCGTCCCGGACGTGCTCTTGGCCCGATCGTGATCGTCGCGGTCACTTGCGGACCGGTAGAGAATGGCCTGAATCGTGCGGGATTCCAGGAGCAGGCCGATGAATCCGGCACAAGCAAACATGGCGGCGATGGACATGTGTTGGACATCGGTGTGCGAGACTGGTTCGTCCGCATGGCCCAGTCGTTCCAGAAACAAATTACTGATGCCGTACGTGAAGATCAAGGCGCACTCAATGGTCTCTGCCGAAGCCGAAGAAGTATACGGTCTCCTCGTCGCCGCGTTCCACGCGTGACCCGCACGAGCGCCGAAGCCGAGGTACCGCATAAAGACCCAGATGCCGTAGAGCAGGAAGATGGACGCTTTGATCCAGTGCGCCAGACCATTGAAGATTTCGTGATTCGTAAAGAGTCCACCATAGGTCGCGACCCCGAGCAGGACCTGCGCGTAAATCATGACCATCAGAATTGTGGTCGAGGCTGGACCCATGATGCGCCACACTTTAGCCAGCGACGACGTCCTTGTAGACGACATCTTTTCATGGGTCGCAAAGTCCGCTCTTTCGTGTTCGTCGTTGAGGGAGGAGAAACTATCGTCTCGAGGCGTGGTGCATTCCCACGTCGACTGTGCGCCAGAGTCTTCACCGGGAGCGGACTGCGGTACTCGCTGAAACTCGTTTGCGCCCGAGGTCCCCCCATTATCGTCTTCGCCGCCGCGGCCACGACGGGTCGAGTGTCGACATAACGCATAGACGGCACGGCCACACACCAACAGCACCAGCACGAAGCCCAGCTTGCGATGCACCGCATTCTCATATAAATCCTCCGTGTGTGCCCGATGCCACATTGCGAGTCCTGCGCCCAGCAGTGCCATCGCGGCAGACAGACACCACAGGATAACAGTACTCGCCGCCGCGCGTCGTCGGAGCAGCAGTGCTGGAGACACGTTAGCCCTAACAGTCCCTTACCGTTGTAGTTGTATTTTGCTTACCGCCGGGCACGAGAAATAAAGACGTCACCGTCATGGCAACCACATGACTCACCAAGACGAGTCGATGCTCCGCTTGACATGCATACGAGACTGCATTGTCCGCCGTGCTAAAGTGTACCCACTGCACGAACGCCGGCACCACCGTCGCGTTGTCGTGCCCATGCATTCCGTCCATCACTTCTCAATTGTCGCGGCCCCCAACACGACCCACCAGTTCCCCGACGCCGCCTCGTCAGCACTCCGAAGTTTTCGGAAATCGTCCTCGGGAGTATGGATATGTATTGTACATGTATGAAAAGTCCGAGACCAGGGGTTTCTCAGTATAGAGTGTGTGTGTAGAGTTGAGCGCGAGAGGGTATTAAGTAATTGCCTGCCCTCTCGGAAGATCGGTCGCCGGCGTCGGGGGTGAATTGGATTGTAGTGTACGGAGATGCGGATGGAATGGGCAAAATTAAAGCCGCATCCCGCGGGAATGTCATCCGTTTGGAATCGACGAGACGAGATGAGATGGGAGATCAAGAGAATCTGGGAAAAACGCACGAGAAGCGGAAAACCCGCAGATCGCCCTGCGCCACTTCTAATCACTTATGGTCAGAGTATTCCGAACGATACAACCATTTCCGCAGCATCACTAGCTATTACGTCCGCTCGATTGTGAGCATATCCTTCACCCTTCGGGTGGCCGCAATCTTGCTCGTCGGCTGCAGGCAACAATATCTGACAAGGAGTCAAGGAGTGAAGCAATAAGCGTCTTGGGGTCTCGTGATCGATCTTCCATCTATATGCATTGTGAAATATATCTGCTACGGATGACATGGTATGTGCAATGGATGAATAAATGCTAGGTTTCTCTAACAAGAACATGACGCACGCTGCTCATATGCATTCATGATGAAACAACTCCCAGAGCTCCTTTGTGAGGTCTGTATTCGTATAGCGTGTCCAGCCCGCTTTTGATTCTTTTCCCGTAGAGTAGGATGTTTGCCGGATAGTCATCACTCACTCGTCCTTCCAGCCCAATGCCTGTAATTCCTTCAACGTGGCGTCGTATGCCGCAATCTTTTGCGTCTGCGTCGCCTCCAACTTCTCTCCACCGGCCTGACGCATCCGCAAGTCTTCTATCGCTCGCAATTTCTTGGCGAGATTTCTAATTTTCCGGTCCTCGATCGGTGCTGCCGGCGCAGGCGTCGGCGTCGAGCTTGTGCCATTGCTTTGCTGAACGACGACGGGCTGTGTCGCAGGTACAGCCGGCGCGACCGGAGCAGACTTGGCGGCCTCTTCCTCCTCTTCCTTCTTCTTGGCCGCCGCCTCTCGCTTCTTTTTGTTCTTTAATGCATTCTTGGAGAGTGGTTCAGCCGCGGGCAAATGTACGCTGGTAAAGGTGCCAGCTACAGCGTTCAGTCCTGGTGGGGCGCCGGGCACACTGCGTTGCGCAGCACCCGGCACGTATGCTGGACCGGCCCCTGGTACTTGTCGATTTGCGCCAGCCACATATGCTGTCGAGCTGGACCCATTGGTAGGTCCGTCCTCGGCATCACGAAAGTAATGCTTCGTCGTCGCCTCTTCTGGTCGACCACGAGCGTGTGGTGGTCGGTATGCTCCCTTTGGTGCGGACGCCGGCTTCTCAACCGACACAGCAGTCGCTGATGTATGCGGTTCGGGCCCAGGGCTTTGTGCTCGTGGAGGAAAGTCTTGTACTGGTTGGGGACGCATAGTGGCATAAAAGAGCTCCTGATGATCTTCAGTGTAGACCAATTGCCCTTTGTAATGCCAGATTTTGATGCCATTGTCCACTCTGAGTCTTGGGGAAGTTGTGGCTGTCAGGATATGACGCGAGTCAGGACTCCACTCACAATGCGATGTATTGGCGGCATCTATCGTAGCAATCTTCTTCATGCCGATACGTTCATAGATATCCATAGTGCCCTGTAAATTGCCGAATCCTGCGATAATTACAAGGCGTGAATCTGGTGAGAATAGGATAGTGTTTCGAGGGGCAGCAGGAACAGAGTGCGTGATATTGGCACGGGCATCAAACATTGTAATCTTTGCAGGCATGAATCCATAAATAGCGCCAAATTCCTTCGAATCTGGAGACCATGTGATATCGTGTACCGGGCCCTCTTTGTCGAGGGCAACACGGCAGTCATAATTGCCAGCCACTCCGAGAAGATATAGGTTGTTCTCGCCATAATATGACTTGTTTGACTTGTCTACATCTGTCGAGGTCATACACAGTAGCGATGTTCCAAGCTCGTTCCATTTCAACTTGACCTTCTCGGCCTTGAAGAAGGTTTTCTGCGATACGGGGGATTGGAATGATGGAATGTTGAAGACCCGAACAGCCGCTGGTGCACCTTTCCTCTCTGGCACAAACACGGCCACAGCTCTATTTTTGCCTGGCGAGAGGGCAAAGTCGACGACTCCCTCCATCCTGAGCTTGTGTACTGTACCCCCGGACATGTTGGCCGGGTCGAAGAATTGGATTTCATTCGTCACCACTCTCGCACATAGAGCCTCGTCACTAGTATATTGCAGATTCCATCCACTCTGTGACTTTTGTGTAAATGCACACGTTTCCTGACCTCCGGCAACAGTCCAGACACGCAAGTTCTTCGAACCTTCTCCACTCTCCAGCTTAACGAACCGCTCCCACGTTACGATATAGGTGCCTTCGGGAGAAAAGCCAATTTCAAGACAATTCGTGACTGGTAGAGATTGAATATGCGACCCGGTCTTGGTATCTATTATCTCGACCGATGTGGTAGTAGCCCAGGCAAAGAGCTTTCCGGATGGACCATATGCACAACAACGCAAGTTGCCTGTCGGTTGTACGAAACCATCCTTGGGAGAATATGTAGGGTAGGCATCTGTTATGCCTATCGTCTTTCCAGTTCTGTATGCAAATTGTGTAGACATGACAAGTTGCTAAGCTGTGCCGTGCAAAACTTGTATGTGCACTTGGATTGTAAGATCTAGGACAACAATCGTTTGTACTAGTAGTAGGAGATAGCTGCTTGAGATGAATCTGAACACAATTGGAAAGTCGGCCTCAAAGTTATTGCTTCAGGCAACACGGGCCGTTATGAACTTGAAAGTACGAGAAAGACGATTCCTCGGAACTTCCGAATTGTGCTGGAAGAGTCTCTTCTGCCCGTTCAGGTGAGGAAGCGTTGCCCGCGATGATTCATTAGAGATAACAAATCTGTGCCACAAATGATTCATCATCCTCAACTTGCCACTAAAAGAATATCACCAACTATTACTTGTAGTTCGCGCAGCATTTGCGGGTTTTGTGCAGCGGTGCTCAGTGGGATAGATGTCCAAGCGAACGGCTGAGGATGCATTCGTACAAGTTTCTCCTGTGCAAAAGGCCATTTCTGCAATAACCGGTGCTGTTATGACCTCATTGATAGTCACACCTTTGGATGTGGTCAAGACACGACTACAATCGCAATCCATCAACCAACCCGAACCGATATGCTGTCGCGAAACATATTTCGAATCCACCTTATTGCAAAATTCACCCGTGCGAACGAGACTACAGACTCTCGGGACGTTTCCGGAAATAGCTAGCTGCTCGCCAAGTCCCGATGTGTGCGTAGCTGAGGAAACAGCACTGAAACGATTCACTGGGACTTGGGAGGGTCTCGTCAAGATTGCGCGCCACGAGGGTGTATCGTCCTTATGGAGGGGCCTGAGTCCCACATTGTTCATGGCTATACCATCAACCGTCATCTATTTTGTAGGCTATGAGCAATTGCGCACAATAGTCAACAACGACAGTGCGTGGGCACCATTGTTATGCGGTGGTTTGGCCCGAACAGCCTCAGCAACAGTCATCAGTCCACTCGAATTACTGAGGACCAGACTACAAAGCGCCTCGCATCAAGGTAGCTCCGCTTCAGAGTCCTTCAAAGAAACAACCAAAGGCATTCGAGAGATGGTGCGCGTGGACGGCGTGCGCACGCTTTGGCGCGGACTCAATCTCACTCTTCTGAGAGATGTGCCATTCAGTGCCTTTTACTGGTTGGGTTATGAAAGGACCAAGACACGAATGATCGAGGCTGGCGTCACTTCCCCGTTCTTGCAAAGTTTCCTGAGTGGAGGAATATCCGGCACGTTTGCGGCTCTCGTCACGACCCCTTTCGACGTGCTAAAAACCAAACGACAAGTCATTGATCGCACGACGGATGGTAGCAAAAGCATGTGGCAGCTCATGAAGACAGTCCATGCCGAAGAGGGAATTAAAGGTCTCTGGCGCGGCACGATTCCACGATGCTTAAAAGTCAGTCCCGCGTGTGCCATCATGATTAGCAGTTATGAAATTTGTCAGAGACACATATTCTCGGGCAAGTCTGCGATACAGTAGTGCAGTTTCTAAGGCATGATTTACGAGCGGCATCCAGCATGGGCGAAATAGGTTGAATTCATAGCATAAATATTATCATTTCACACTATCATTTCACACAACTATCATGTATGTAGAAGTATTCCTTGCCAACAGTCACCTCGAAGCTGATGGTTGGCACGGCAGCTGATGGCCAGTGAAATGCTCACTTGTCCATAACATTCGTCGATGATTATCACAACGACTTGTGCTTGACGACTCGCTGATGACTTCGCCACTGCGCAGGAGAATCAACTGGAAGGGGTCTAATTTGGTTACAGACGACCGCCCGAGGAAAGAATAGAGCCGGAGAGCCGTAGATCAGGCATACAGCTTTGTGAAGCCCTTCGCCGGCGGCTGAAGCCAATTCTTCTCGTCATATGACTGTCCACGGCTGGCGTCGACATCAATCATGTGAAAGGTATAAATGTACCTCGATTTGAGACTTCGATTAGCCTCTGACTTGTGCAGGACGTTTCCATGGATGAGCACCATGGCGCCCGCGCGACACTCCTCGACGATAAAAGCCTCGTCATCCGGTTCGGCGTACGCAGAGACACCAGGCACATCCACAAACGTCGTGCCGGTGCCGCTCGGGTCACGCACGAACCGTTTCGCGATACCACACGTCTTGTGCGTGCCCGGCGCAAAACTCAAGCACCCGTTCGTGCGCGTGCAGTCCTCCAGCGCGAACCAAAAGCCCACGGCCGAGGGCTTATCGGTGTATAAGAACACGGAATCCTGATGCGACGGCACGGCGCCGCCAATCTCGGGTTGTTTGCAGATAATCATGCTCTGCAGCACGCGTGGGTCGCCGTACTCCAGTGCCCGTGCGATCGAGGCGATTTGTGGACTGATTGAGATGCTGCGGAAGTCCTCGTCCTCGTCATGCAATGCGTGACCAATCTTGTTGATGGCCTTCTCCTTGGGTTTCACCAGGTTGCCCGCCGCATCGAATGCGCCTTCCTCAAAGAAGAAGCGGACCTTGTCGTTTGATTCCAGAAAGTAGTCGTCCCCGACGTGAGCCGACTTTTCGCCCGTGCTGAATTTCGTCATTGGGTGCGAATACAGGTCAAAGTCGTTCAGCATGGTCGAGACCTTTCCGCGCAACTTGTCGGTCGTTTCGCGCGAGAGAAAGTCGGGTATGATGAGGTATCCATCCTGATGGAATTTTTGCAGCTGTTCCTCCGTCAAGGCCATAACGATGAATTGCTGGAAACTGTCAACTTGAAATGCACACTCCGGAAAAGCAATTGTATGGAAAAGACTATAAGAACGTCAAAGAACATGTAGTAGCTGTGCATGTCGCAAGGCAGTAAGTAGATAAGAGCGTTGAAGCGATGTGGTGGCTGAATCTACACAAAATAGATTTTCTCCACACTTTCATCATCCGCTCCGAGCAGATGTTCTCAATCGATCGACCCTGACATCGACAACATTGAATATCTGAGTGACGATAATCATACTCGTGTGTGATTCTCGTTGGGGTCTTCATGTCGAAGCGGTCATCGATAGATTCGTTCTTCACTTCTTCTGCACAAGCCGCGAAAAAGGCAAAGGTCGAAACGACGGACCTCGGTGATGGCGACTACGACAAACACTCGTCCTACCCGATTCCCCTACCATCTCGCTTCCCATTTGAATTGACGACGAATGCGCAACATAAGACGATCAATAATCTGACGGATCTCGACCTTGTCTACCATCAACCTTTGTTCCCTGCGACGGTGGCCAAGGACCTCTATGAGTTTCTGCGCGACGAGTTTTGTTGGTATCGCGTGACGTATGAGGTGCGCGGACTGACCATCAACACGCCGCGGTACACCACCGTCTTTGGCCTTGACGAGACGCACTACTTCACGACGCCAACCTGCCCAAACGCCAAGGTACTGGAGCATGCGACGGGCAAACCGCCTCGGAAACCCTTCAAGTGCGTGCCGCGTCCATTGCCGGGCTGCCTGACGCAGCTGAAATCCGCGGTGGAAGCCATCACCGGTGCGACATATAATTTCTGCCTGCTAAACTACTACAAGGACGGCACGGACTCCATCTCCTACCACTCGGACGACGAGTCCTTCCTCGGCCCAAACCCATGCATCGCCTCCCTCTCCCTCGGCTCCCCCCGCGACTTTCTCATGCGCAATAAAGCCGACCACAAACTCGTCTGGCGCACACAACTGCGGCCCGGTGATATGGTCGTCATGAAGGGCCCCACGCAGGCGAAATGGGACCACGCAATACCCAAACGCGCAAACGTGACCCGCGGACGCATCAATATAACATTTCGACGCGCCCGCGTGCCATACGGCACCGAAAACTATTATCGCTACAATGTCCATGACGGACCCTACTTTCGCTGGGACCCCGCGCAACAGACCATGGTGCTCGGCACTTCTTTCGTCCCGACCCCTAAAGCCGTCTCCCAATTCGTTTCCAAAGTTGTGTCTCAAGCTGACAGCGTACCTCGAGATGACGTCAAATCCAATGACCAGAAGGAGAACGAAGGACAGAAGGAGAACGGAGGAGAGAACGGAGGGATCAAGCACGAGGATAGTTTCGACCTCGAAGCATCCGTGCGCGCCATTGATGCTGCCGCCGCGTCCTCGTCTCCGGCTGTTGCAGACGCAGGACCCGACGTCGAGGACGACCACGACGGCGACGACGAACAGGTGCTGTTGATGGAACAAATCAGGGCCATTGACGAGGCGGTGGCCAAGGCCAACGGAACCGTCCCGTAAGTCTTGGTATCATCCACTCGTGATCCCGATCCGATCCATCAATCATTGCCATCATCAACTTGAAATTCGACGTTCCGGAGGCAAGGGCATCAGGACGGACGATGACGAAATTTTCAATTCATTCGTGGCCGCTCCCAACATTACTAGCACGGTACACATGCATATAGATCGCTCGGTGCTAGGCGCTCAACGCCTGGTGAACGAGAAAGAATGATACGGGTGGGCAAAAGGAAAAAAAAAAATTTGGATATTCGAGTGGTGCTACAGGCAAATAAAAGAGGACTTTCCCTTACTGATACATAAACGCTGACCCGCTGACAATGGTGGTTTTTCTCTTTCCATGCCGTCCCCGAAAAGAACCCTTTTTTGTATCGGAGAAAAGAGGAAGTGGAAGATTGGTTTGGTAATTAATTGTAGAATGAATGACGGGTGAATGCCCGGAGGAGGATGACGATCGACGACAGCGCCATTTCTTATGTGACGTGATTCTACAAGTCATCTGGTAGATCTGGCGACAGAGATCATCGTTGAAATTGCGTGTTGAGCATTTTGAGGGTCTTGGGAACGCTAAAGTGGACGTACTCGAGGTCCAACAGGTGTACATTATTCTGCTGCATCTCCAGCAAATCGTCCAGCTTGAGATCCAATTCGAGCAGACCGCGATCGCGCCCTTTGTAATGCAAGGAAATCACGAATGTGCCGGGTATCGGGGAGCTGATGTTGAAGTAAATGTTGAGCCTGCGATCTTCCGGCACATTTGACTCGGCAATGATGCCCCTTTGTTCCAATTCGGCGTGTGTATACCTATATGGACCCAGCAACAGTTTGCCGGCCTTCTTTTGCTTGCCACTGATCGCGACTACGCCGATACCTCGATTCGCTTCTGAGTGTTTGGTGACACTGGACTGTCCGCGCACATTGAGCAAGTACGCTCGGTAAGTGTCGATTTGACCTTTCAGGTATTCGTTGTGATCACAGATCGTTTTGTACACTGAGTGCAGGGACTTTGTCTCCAATATGACCTTGTCCCTGATAGAGCCCAAGTGCACCAGCTCCTGTTCGACCTCTTCCGTCAACGGGTTGTATCGATCTCGCGCATCTACAAGATTCTGTTCTGAAAGTTCTCGCAACATCTCGAGTGCTTTGAGGCCCTTTCGCACCATGGCTGAATCCTTCATTGTGGCTGCACTATGTGCTATCTGTGCAAGACTCAATGGCAGTCTCGCCACTGGTGAATCAGGCGGCAAGGTACGCAGAATCTGGATAAACATTGATTTCGTCTCCATAAACATAATATCTTGCTTGGTGATGTCGAGGTTGTCTGTGATGTCGTTGATAGGTGTCTCCCATCGGCTGAATAGTGGCAGCTCGATCGTCTTGTTCTCAGATCGCAAGACCTGCGGTAGTGCTTGACCGACTTCGCGAACAAGGATCCTCAGATGACTTTTTGGATCCGGAGCGAGAGTGCTCAAGTGCTTCTCGAGCAAGGCATGCATGCTAGAGACTTCATTCAACGTTATTTCGAGGGAGAGGTCTTTCTTGGACAGCGCAATGTATTGATCCATTTCGAGTGTCTCGTAGAAGTCCGCGACCTCGCAAATGTCGTGCAGAAACTTGCTTATACGCTTCGTGTTGTCGTCTATGAAAGGCTGGAGAGGGGCGATGTAAGGTTCCTTGTGATGAGTTGGTTTGTTTACGAGGTTTTGCAGCAATTTCGCAATCAGGGTCAATGTCCGTCTTGGAAACTCACCTGGAGTGCCCTCAACGAGCATGTAACCAGAGGGCGTGACGATTGCAGGATTGATAAACCTCAGGAAGAAAAAGGCGCCAATCAGGGAGCAAATAGTCTGGTCGTTGGCTTCTGGAAATTTGCGCTTCGTCAAATGTTTGATCTGTTTGCAGATCCAACGAATACCATACGGAATGTTGGCTAGATTGTCGATGATCGTCGTGAGAAAGGCATTGGCGATCTCCATGAGCATGACATATCTCGGCGTCATGATTGAAATGACGTCCTGGTTCGTGTTGATCGTCTCGGGCGCGACAGTTCGTGGCATGTCAGGTGGCTCTGAACCAGTCTGCTTCGTCATCTCCTCCACCATATGTTCGTACACCTTCAGAGGGTTGATTTCAAGATTGAGATCTTCGTGCTCAATAAGGCTGTTGATGCGGTCAGACAGGACCAACTTCAGATATTGCTGACCAGGTCCTCGGCGCGTATATGTGGTCATCATGCGAGACACTGGCGTGTTGGCCCGCAACAGGTTCGTGTATTCGCTGGAATTCTCAAACTGTGTCGATAAGACAGCCTGAAACATGGTCAAGAGCAGATTTTCCTCCCTGGACTCGTATTGATTTCCGTAGATGGTAAACATTACTATTTGCAGTAACAAGTCAATTTCGCCAAGCGTCACAAGACGTGTGAGGTTCGCAATATGTCGGGGTTCGGCTTGTAGCAAGCAAAAGAGGTTCCCATATTGCTACTTGTTGTTAGTTTGTTTGATGCCTGTCCAATTCACGGCATTTTGACAGACCTGTATTTTGCGGTCGTCCGGATAACTCCCAGCCGATCCTTCATACTCGTCGTCTAGATGATTGGCAATCTCGTTTTGCTATTGTTCATCAGTCTACGACGAGACGTCGCGCGCATCAGCGAACGCACCTCATCCAATGCCATTCGATTCTGTATAAGCAGCGCGATGCGCGAATCCAGATATCTGACATCGCGTTCTAGGACAAAGTTCTTCTTCGATTGTGATGAGATGTTCGCTTTCAGTTTCCTCAGTTTTCGCTGTGCTGAATAGGATTGTCAGAACCTCTCTTCTTTTCGTGCATTCGAATCTCAATTGACATACCTCGCGACAGTTCGTCCTCCACTTCATCATCCTCCTGCGCTGCAACCATAGAGTACTAGGCAAGGTCAGGAAACGCGCCAGATTCTGTCGCAGCATTGGACTGACCATCGCATTGATGCTCTGCCGTTTGCTATTGCGAGACTCATGGGAAGTCTGCGAATAGCGTCTTGACATGATAGGGCTGGACGCGCTAGAGCGCCGGCCTGAGCCCCAATGAAAACCAAGGACACTCTCAAGGACCTGTCTCCCTGTCTATAGAGGGCAGAGGAGGGCAAGCAGCAACAAGGTAGGCAAGGTCTGGAAGAGGATGAGTGGAATAGGTACAAAGTGGGTGAGTGAGTGGGCTTCCAGGTTCCAGACCACGGCCAGCATCCCAGCAAGGGAAGGGGAGCTGGTGGACAGGCTGCTGCTGCCGCCGCCGCTGCTGCATGGGAATTTCCTGCCCTTTCAGCTGCACTCACTTTCAAGTCTGGGCCACGCATCTGAGAAGGGAAAGACTTGCCGCGTTCCAATCTGGCTCAATCACTGGCGCGGGTAGTTACCGGAGTACTGCCGCCGGATCGCCAGTTTCCAAGGTGCTTCTGTAGGTACTGTGTATACGTACCTAGGCTTGGGTTGTAGCTACTGCAGGTGCTCTGAGTGCAGTGCGTGCTGCATGTGTTGAGCATGTGAATGTAGAGTATATGCATATTGGGCCTCTATCTTCTTCTTCTGCGCTACGTCTGGTACGTGCTAGTGCAAGTTATACGCAGGTGCGCACTTGGATTCGCATGTTTCCGTGTACAGGCTATGGAAATTGGCCTAGTGTGCATGCATGGTGACTTCTCATGGCAAGTAATCTTCAGTTCGCACAAGACCAGTATGCCGAGATATAGCCAAGAATAAGCTGTTCCTGTTCGCGAGCTCATGACGCACTCTGGCATCGTCTTCCCCATTGATTCAATGCTCAGAAGGCGCCCGCAGTACAGTATTGGCCATAAGAGAATGCACGAATGCAATTCGATAAAATTTTGCCAATGTACATCCCCCTATTGTGGCTGGAGGCAATCCGCAACTGGTGTCTCCTCCACATGGGGTTTGGTGTCCTCGAGATTACCTCGAAAGCACCACCCTGACTTGTTGTTCACGAAAGAACATTTATAGATACTCAGAGCAGCCTAGCCTGCCATTGACATTCCCGTAGACTATCAATTTCGTTGCTGCTCACGATTCTTCGACCTGGCTATTGTAAATTTCTGAAAGATTGTATTTGCGCAGTTTTTCCCAATCACGAACCACACTCACTCCGAGATATCCTCGAATGACCTCAATCAGCACAAGGACATCGTAATTCTTGAGATCAACGGTATGGGCGCCAGTCTTTGAGATTGCAGTTGCCACTTCTGGAATGACAATGTCGCGATTGAGCACATTGTGGTTTCGAAAGGTCGGATCAATCTTATATTTGAGGGCAGTCCCCGAGAACTCCTTTGGCAAGATACGCTCCAGACAATGCTGCAAGCCGCCCAACGAAGAGTCAGCGGAAACAGTGACCGGAGTCATTCGCCTGAGGAATCGACCACCGCTCTTCTGATTGGGATTCGTATGTGCCTCGAGACATATGTCATGCACGACCTTGACCGGGTCAATTGACTTAGCGGTGCGTACGAAGATGACGCACTCGGTCAAAGTTTTCAGTGGTGTGAATAGAGTCTCCTTTGTAGGCTTCTTCTTCTCATGCATGTCCCCGAGTTCGGTGGCTATTGAGGTTTCGATATCTATCTCCTGCTGATCTTGCTCAATGTCCTGCTCCTGTGCTGTATTTTGTTCCTTGAGTCCAAATCGATCAGCATAATCGTTGAGTAGATCCATAGCATCCTTAGTCGCTATATGCTCCTTGCCGCGTACACAAGTTATGAAGATGCCGGGAGAGAACGGCGTGAGCTGATTCGCGGGATCTTGTTGCCAGACTTTGCGTGGTTTCTTGTCGCCCTTGGTCGCCTCATGTTTCCTCTTCTCCGCGGGCATTCTGCCAAAAGATGTGATCGAGTCAAGTCAAGATAGGACGGCGGTCCTATAGATTGTCGAACTCGTTTTGGAAAGTGTTTTGCAATATTTCATCGCTAGTACGTACTGCAGATATATACGGTAGTCGAAAGAACAAAATTGAGTCGTATGTCTCGGTGCGTATGTGGTGGCTGCAAAGTTGTGGATCGCCTTCTGAGGCGCATGAGATTCAAGGATCAGTGCACTGATCATGAGTTGTTTCTCAGAATTGGTCCTCAGTCACTTGTGCTCATGCATGTACTCACTAAATGTAGCTACACGAGTATTGGTCTGCACCGAACATGAGACCATGTAGCATATAAGGTTGCCTTCTCTTTGCAGTAGCCTCGCGCTTAGGACCGCCATTGTAGGTCGTTGGCACGAAATGACTTGAACGTGATTATGCCACTCTCTGGATGAATCACAAAGCAGCCGTGCTAATTTGCGCTCGTTGACATACGACCAAGCTAGCTACGGAGAAGTCTCCAAGCAGTGATGAAGTCGTTACAGTTCTTAATTCGTGATGTTCATGTGGCACTCTAGCGGAATGTCGGATTGTGTTTGGTCTGGAAAGCGAGGTTTATAATGACTCTCGTCATCCAACAAGTTACCACAATCAGCTGAAGCATCGCAAATCCATATATCTGGCACGGATTCCTCATGTAAGCCAGACTTTGGACGTTGTGCAAGGTTTCATCCAAAAATTTCCCTCCGGAAGTGGGAATTGTATGTTCGGACAAGCATGTTACATCAGGTCCTTCATCTGCTCTGCATACAACCTGGATTGAAGCAGGGAATAACGTCCGCTCACAACGTCACACCATGTGACATCGTATGCGCGATGTGGTCAAGCCATGAGCAGCTATCGCGTCTGCTCTTCGGATAGCCAATGACGAGTCGGGACTTTGCCTTGTGTGGCCATGTCAACAATACTTTATTGCTACGACCGGAAATCAAAGCCCGTCTTGCACTATTGGTGTCGATCTAATATTACTCAACAGAAATTCCCGATTGTCATCTCGAATGCTTCATCACACATGCGTCACAAGGCTACAGTCATGACCCGTGTAGTCTAGACCTGGTGTCCTGCTCATTCGTGAGTATCGAGTCCTTTTGTGCCAGTACATGAGTTATTTTGTCCGTGTCATCTATGCATTCTTCTCCGACAGCTCGAAAAAGACGCAATAGCGACTACAGGCACTCCTATCCGAATTCATTGCAAACTATCAAAGAAATTGGTTCTCTCGGAGATGACAAACTTCTTTCACAGCCTCTACCACGGGTCCACACCCGACCCTCGCGTCCAGGCAGTGCTGCACTTCCAGAGGACTACAACGTCTCTCTCATCAGGCTGAACTTCACCTCGTCGAGCCTCATGGGTAGGTCGATGGACGACATTAGCAACACCAATAATCTCCTTTTCTGCCGTGAAGGTATCCGACCGCAAAAGTCTATGCCCATCGTAGGCAAAGACTGGTCAGCTCAATCGCTGCCGCCCGATGGTGTGCTAGCAGGACAGTCATATGGACAAAAGAAAGGGGTCGAGTCACATACGAATTTGACCATTGATAAGGATGACACATTCAGTCCCGCAAGCAGTATCAGCAAGGTGGATGACGCCAGCAAGAAGTCCAGGAAGCGCTGGTTCCTTGGGTGCATTCCTCGATTTAAGTAATGCTATTGGACAGATAAGATCAACGAATTCACTTGTAATGAGGAATTTTGCCTTTCAAGGTTCATCAGCTGCACTGGTTTGTGCTGCCTCGAATCATCAGTCGGAATCCCACAGCGTGGTAATTGTTCACAAGACTGCAGGTTTATTGGCCATTCGAGCCAGCGTCTCACGACAGCCATGCTTGTCAGTCATTGATGCTTCCGCAGCATTACTAGCGATAGCAATAGCAATAGCAGTAGCATCCTGTGCCCTCTCGTCCTAGCATTAGCAATGGCAATTCAACCAATTGATCGTTTCCAAGACTGATAGAAGACGAATCTTTTCTTGAAAATGTGATTGAAATGCGCTACAATAAGGAAAGATGACCCGTTACTGTATTGATCAGGCTTTTGGGTCCAGGCCCTACACTAGGTCAGCTCCTGTACGTGACTGATTTTCGTATTTGGACTCATGGACTTAGGAGACTTACCAATTCCAAGGACTGTAGCCGAACCCGCAGCGATCTGAGTCCTTCCTGCATCATGGATGACCTCCGCCACAAGACCTAGACTGATTGCCGTAGCTTGAAGAATAAGCATATCATCCTCTGAGGCGCACTTCAGCGCGATCTTGGCCTGGCCAAAGGATTCCCAGGTCTTGACAGTCTGTAGAGTTGATCAGTTTCCAATTCGTCTTCAGCTGTCATAAGCTTACTTGGGGCATGACCTTGTTTGCCCGTGAGTAGCATGCTAACGTAGCATGACCACACTGTGCAGCTATCTTGCCTTTTCCCATGCGGAGATCAGTACGCACCACGAGTACAAGCTTGTGCTCCTCTTTTGATGCCGGAAGAGGAAGGGAAGGAGCAGGACCGTCAACTACCTCTTCTTGCTCATCTGAGTCAGTCTCACTTTCCTGCACAGACTTTTTCTCAATTTGTATCCTGTTGAGAGAACGGATATCAGAATTGAATCCTGTCAAGGTAGCCAGGTAGTAGCCGGCGAAACCGGAGATTAAGGCTACAGCAACTGGACATTAGTTCCTGAAAGTGAGCACAAGCGAAAATAAATGTTACGAACCAATTGATCCCCAGAACGGGGGCGCTTCAGACATGCAGAATGAAGTCCACCGCTAGGCACGTTTGCTGCATTGAAGGAATAGACATATGTATACCGGGTTCTCATAGTGGTCTGCTGCTTGCCACTACGTCAAAACATGCGAGTGTAGAACTGATCTTCAACTGTAGCCGAGACAACTCAAGGTCGATCAGCACGATCAGTAACAACCTTCTAAGCGATAATACGGGTACTCCAGGACCACTGTACCTGGTATATATCTCGCAAGCGGCATAGCTTGGTTATCTGCAGTCGTGGAAACACCCACTGGAGATACTAATTCCTGCTAGCTAGATTGCGACTCATTCACGCAGCTCCGCTTGCCATCGATGTTACATCGCAACATGCGGAAGCAGAGCTCTTGACTGATCGTCTTAAAGCAATAACGGAGTGTTCGATCACTCTTGATTACATTCTGCTTGAACATGCCGACAGCTGTGGCTACTGTATATGAGGAATCAAGTCAATACAAGCGCTGGATATTCAAGTCAGATGAACTTGATTCGAAACGTCACTTACTGAACCAAGCTACAGTATCTCTTGTCGAGCAGAACATCAAAGATGACCTCGATATATCAGGAACTACATCATCCAGGAAGCACGAGTTTCCGAGTGCTGAGGAAGAGCTCTTGATTGTCAATTACTATGCAGCCAAAGTCTATGACACAGGAGCTGTCTTTACCCTGCCATCGCACCTCAAGGCGACTGCTGCAGCCTATTTGAAGCGATTCTACCTCGTCAAGTCTCCATTACAATATCATCCGAAAAGTATCATGATCACAAGTCTATTCCTCGCGACCAAGACTTGTGAACATCACATCGACCTCGATGCGTTCGTTGCCAAGTTCCCCAAGCAGACAAAAGAATCCGTCCTGGAGCATGAGTTCATGTTATCAAGTACGATTGGCTTTGATTTCGTTCACTGGAGTGCTTATCGACCACTGTATGGCTTCATACTCGACATTGAAAGCACTATCATTCCAGAGAAAGGCGATCAAGATTCAAGAAAAGCGATGATGACGCGGTCAACCCGTATGCATGACACCGCGAAAGCTCTGATCAACACAACTATATGGTCTGACTTGCAATTTTTGTATAGTCCTTCACATCTCGCGTTGGCAGCATTGCATCAAGCTGACGCTGATTTTCTAGCAGAATATTTAAGTCACAAAGGTCTATCGAAACTCCTTCCTATCCTCGAGACTATTGGTACAGAATTAAAACAGGTTTCACTAACACGATTCGACAGTCCTGAAATCATGGGCAAGGTCAAAGCCACGGATCGTAAGCTCTATTACTCGAGCGATCCAGCACTAAAACCTGGTTCCGCCTTGTACAAGAAAAGAGCAGAAGAAAGCGCAGCAGAGATTACAACCAAGAGGATCAAGAAAAGTGAAGCTTCGCGTGAGAGTGTTGCAGCTTTTGGCGATGTCCTTGCCTAGCGTACCTATACTCTGATCTGCCTCGCATTCGGACGTTCGAACGATCCGGGTTGGCAGAAGCATGTGCTGCGCATGCTTTCCTGTCCACAGGGATCTACGATACCGTTCTGTATGATCCATGTACGATTTTCCAACTAGATCGTTTTTCGGTTCATCTGCATGCTGCGATCGTTCGGCTCATGATCGCCACGGATCACGGTGTGACATGGGCTGCGGGCTCCAAGTGATTGAGAAGCGTAGTTCAACACTGTATATATACACGAAGATCGATATTTTAGCAGCCTGTTTATACTATGATCCAAAGATTATTCCCTGAGTGCATTGTGCCTTAACACCTACATTTGACCTTTCTCTGCCCGGCCCTTATGCGGGAAAGTCTTTGGGGTTTGCGGAGCCGCCTATACATAAAATGACGAATGTCATGATTATTTGCTTGGTGTCTCAACCTACGTGCTTTGCGTCAACAAGCTTTTTTAGACCCTGCAGAGTTCATACAAGTTCTGCCGTATGTTAGATACACGCTAGGTGTGTGTTGTGGTTCGAATATACTTGCTCTAGGCACGCTATCCGCTCGTATCGATAAAATCGTTCCTCTCAAGACTTGGCACAATGTTGTCGCGTGGTCAGACAATGACGATTCTCATCACGCTTGCGATAATTTCCATATTCGTCGGTACCTTTATCCTGATACCTCAAACATCAACCATCAGTGATTTACGGGCGGCCTGGGAGCGTTATAACCCGTCGACCATTCTTCCAAAACCAGGGGCTAGCTTTGACTCGAAACTCAGTAATGCGACCTATACACACAAGCGTCTTATGCCACGCAGCTAGTGTTCTTCGGAGGACTACACCAGTCTCTCGCACGCTGCTGGAGATCTGCCTTCGCACAATATGGGAATTTGACAGCTAGATTGTACACAAATGCAACTGGCCGGTTCACGGAACCCTGCTCAAGAACCGGTGACACACGCAGTCGTCAAAGGAGCGACTCGACAGACCGGAGACGCACAGTAATGGATTTGAATAATCGGACTTTATCGTCTGTGAAAGGACATAGACAGTACCCAGCCCCACGGGTCAGTAGTCACCTACAACGGATATGCTGAAGACTGTATCTGGACAGCGCAGTGCCTATCTGATGGCTATTCAAGCCATACGAACGTTCTGGTTCTCTTGTACAGCTTGACTAGCTAGGGATCGCAGACGATGCTATGGAATGTAATTCAGGCGCGTAATTTAAGCCACACATTCATTCACTTTCGCGTCTGCGCGTCCTTATTTTCTCCACTTCCAAATCTGTGCCTATTGTTTGTACTTGTAGTTGTACTGGAATTCACCATAGACACTGACAATTCCTGTCCCGAGAATTTGAAGGTTGCGATAGGACTTCGAGTCGAAGAAGGACCTTGAGGTCGAGAGTGCAGGCTTGACGGTGCCTATCTCGAGAATGACGAGTCAAACTCAACAAACGCAGCAAACACAAGAGGGTCATGAGTACTCCATGTATGATCAGTCCTTTGATATATCGTCGACATTTGCTCGTTTCGTGTCGACCTCGAATACCGACCGCTTCGAAAGTGTTATCCTACCGAGAAAAGAGCACGGTCATGTTTACACATTCGGTCGACATAAGTCATGTGATTTTACATTGGTCGGCAATAGATTTTCTAATATTCATTTCAAGGTATGGGAGCAGGAGACGGATTCATCGGACTACGGTAATTACACGAGCGTTGTTCTGGTCGAGGACACATCCACGAACGGCACGTTCCTCAACCAAGCCAGGATCGGCAAAGGGCAAAGGACCGTGCTCGCAAATGGGGACGAACTAGCCGCAGGAGTCGGTATCGCCAAGGACGAAGTCAGATATCTCATACAGTTACCACAACAAAGCAGGCCGAGACTGACATCCAATATGAGCGCTGAGGCCAATGCCTGTATGCAAAAGTACGAAATACGACAAATTCTTGGTGCGGGAGCATTTGCGACAGTCCGTGCTGCTATAGAAAAGTCATCTGGCACCAAGTATGCAGTCAAAATACTGAATCAGCGAAAGCTCGCCATCACGAATGCAAGCTCGAAAGCTACGGAACTTTTCAAGAGGGAGATTGAAATTCTGCAATCGACTCGACACCCGAATATCGTGCAATATGTTGATATGTGGGCTGATGACACGGAAATCTATCTAGTGCTGGAATTTTTGGCTGGTGGGGACCTGATGGACTATATCATGAGGAGAGGAAAGCTTGATGAATACTCGACTGGCAAGATTATGATGCAGATTCTCGATGCACTAGTCTACTGTCACAAAATTGGCATAGCTCACCGCGACATCAAGCCTGAAAACATTCTGTTAACTAGGGACGATCCACCGACAGCCAAGCTTACTGATTTTGGATTGGCCAAAATGGTCGAGCCTGGCTCATTTCTCAAGACATTTTGTGGCACACTGACATATGTTGCACCGGAAGTCATCTCCATGCACGGACGTATTGCTGGCGCATACTCTACCGCCGTGGATATGTGGTCTATGGGATGCGTCACATTCATCATGTTGGCGGGTTCAATGCCTTTTATAGCAGAAGGTCAGGAGGCAATGATGAAAGTGATACAAGAGGGAAATTATGATGACGAAGTCCTTGACGAAATTGAATTGAGTGGAGCGGGCTTGGACTTTATTGAAAGCCTTTTACGTGTCAATCCTGCCTCGAGAATGACTGGCGAACAAGCGCTGCACCATCCCTGGCTCAGTAATCTCGAATATGAGCACTGCAACGGCGGCGGACGATGGGATGCTGCTGACGAAGACGATGTCGAGAATCGCATGGACCATGATTCTCAAGTCAGTAAAGATTCTCAGGAAGTTCGTCAACTTCAGGTCCGTGGAGATTCGAGTGCTGTAGCATTCGCGTACGACGACCCATCAAGTGTCATAGCCGAGGCCTCACAACTTCCTCGGACAACCAATGCTTATGGACTCAGGGACGAAAGTTCAATCAATTGGTCGCAGGTCGAAAACGGCCTTGGACAAACTTCTGGACACGATGAAAAGCAAGCATATCTGGCAAGACTAAGGGCCACAGTGCCCAACGACAACGACTCCTGGACGGGTGCATCCCATTTCAGTGAGGACTCATCCGTCAATTTCCTCGGTTCCTCCAAATACGTCTCTGCCGCTTCACAGGTAGAGATCAACGACTCCAATGCCACAATCACACCGCAACGACTGAAACGCGTCCAGGATATGAATAGACAACAACATCAACAACAAGCAATCATGTACAACAACGAAAGGGCAAAGGAGAACACTAATCCCGGACGCCTCTACAGCTCGGAACCAGCGTTTCGGCACACCTAGAATCACATCACATTTTTGAAGAAGTCATAGCGTCTTGGCGGATATTATCACCATATACATTATCTTTTCTATCTAAATACATTTAATCTCTTGATCGAGATATCTTTGTCGTTTTGTGGTGTCTATATATCTCGTTTTTCACCACTTGTTGATCCACTCGTCTGCCGCATCGTGTCGGCGTGGAAAATCCCGCTCATACTCGGAAATCATTTCCTCCGTGCCTCTTTTCTAATGAAAGTCAACGACCCGCACATGCCAAAACCCCACAAAAAGTGATTGAGAAAACTCACGTCTGTTCTTTTACTGGACTCGGTAGCGGCCGTCCCCACAACCTCCGGGGACTTTTTGGTGGTGACGACGTAGGCGAGGCAGTACTCCCCGTCGTGACTGACGCTACACTCAAAATCGAGCGGCACTTTGTCGCGTGGGACGAGCAGAGAAGGGGCGCCAGAGTCGTCGTACTGGACCGTACAGTCCTTCCACGAAGACACGTACGGTCTACTGGCCTTCCATGCGGCTTCCTTCAACGTCCACCTATAATTGCCCTCAGTCTCCGCCTTGTTCCAGCTCCGCCGCCGCCGCCGTCTTCCCTTTTATGTAGAGGTAGAACGAACGGGTGGGGAAAGAGCGTACCTCGTGGTCAAGTACCGTATGCGTTGCGATGACGACGAAAGTGCGGCGTACTCGGATCGTTCTGCCGCGGACAGAATTCGCCGCGGTAATGCCTGACCATATGGTTTCGCCAATAACTTTGTCAATCGGGGAATATGCAGAATGTCGACCCCGACTTTATGCATGCCTGACAAAATCTCCTCGAATAGTGCAGCGAGCTTTTTTGTATTGATGTTTGTACTGCAGTCAAAAAATAGTGCTGGATTGTGGGGTCGATCGTGGATGGAGATCCGTGGCGCACTTACGATTAAGTAGCTAGGCTCATGATTGGGATACCTTTAACGGCATGAAGTTGTAGCTACGATTGAGTATGGCACAGAAGAACTTTTTTAATTATATATGATTGTCATGGACGCTTCTTGTAAGGGTCTTTGGGGTCGTTGTGTCGCCCTAGCGCGACGACATCGTCCGGAGTCGGTATCATGGACTGTGCTGACCTCTTTGATGGGATCATCGACGGCACCTGATTCACGACTTGAGGAGTCGTTTGTCTCGATCGAGGCTGCTCCGTCTTCAAGACTTGTGAGGTGTTCTGCACTTTACTCAGATCCAGGCCTCGAATGACATTCAAAATCTGTTGATTGTTGAAGGCGAAATGCTGGTTGAGCGCATCTCTCGGCGGTAAATCTTTGAGAAAGTTGACCAAAGTTGCGTGCAGTGGTGGTGGTACGGACGGCATCGAGACGACCGCAGGCACAGGAGGAACACTGACTTGGGGACTCGACTGCTTCTGAAATTGTGGTAATATGGGAGGATTGAAGCCTGGAGCACCTGGTAGCGGTATAGGTATGGGCATCTCCTGCGACGGAAAGAAAGCTAGCGGATGTGGTGGTGGTATTCTCGGAATCGGTGGTGGTAGAGTACTTGTGTTCTGTGCTGTTACCTTGATGCCAAGATCACGTCTGGCGATGGGATCGCACCCTAAGTAAGAGAATCGCTGCCCAAACAAGGACAAGGCACTCGATCCGTTGTCTGCGTCCGCCATTCTGGAACCCAGCTTTTGTGCAGACGTCAAATCACCATACATACTCTCGTATTCATACCAACGCTTGTACAAAGGACGAGCCTTTGGAGGAGCGAGCTTTGCGGTGCTCTGCTCAAATAATGCTCGGGCATTCTTGTCATCACGAATGCTGAGCAGAAAATTGAGATACTCCAGTATGTATTCATGATTGTCGGGAAAGAGCTTCAGACCACGAGTGAAGATCCTGACAGGAATAGGGACACCTGCCTTGCCGTCTCTTTCTAATGGACGTGAATCATCATATTGGTATTCCATGAGGGCAGACGCAACGTAGATTTGCCAGGACATGTGAGGTGAGCGTATACTATTTGCGAAGCACATGCGGGCTGATTTGATGCCTTCCATGCGACGCAAAGCTCGCATGTACATTATAGCTGCAACAGTGCCTTCCTCCGACAGCTGCTTGAGTTTTTGCTGTCGTTCCTCCACGATTTTGTTGTACTTCGGATCAGACTGATACGACAGCTTTTTATTCGTTCCTCTCATTTCGTCAGGTGTGCCTGTATCGTCACTCTCTGAATCAGATTCGGATGCAGATTCATTCAGTTTAAGATCAGGCTTTTGTGCGGCGGCCTCTTTCTTTGCAAGCTCTAGTTTCGTGTCATAGATTGAGCCTAATTCTGCAATATCAGCTTCATTCTTGGCGATCAATGCATCGAATGTAGCTTTGACATTGTCATGACGCTGTGCTGTCTCTTCAAATTCGGCGTATGCGAAGCTCAAGAGCCAGCTGTCCGGGTTAGCAGTTAGACCTTCTTTCAATGTAGCACTCGGTTGTGTATGAGTTGTCTCCTGGACGGACTCTAGTTCTGACAGAGATTCGTAGTATGCCGCAGCATCATACCATACCTCGGGATGAAAACGGCAAAACATATGTGATTGTTTGATGGCATACTTTATGCGATTGCGAACTTGTGTCTGATCTTCGAGTTCTAGTGGATCACTCTTTTCAAGTGCAATCCACTTCTTCCAATTAGCCAGATAGACTTCTTCACTCGGTGTTCGCATGAATCGGGAAGGGAACTTGGGTGCGCGGATGACTGGCAGGATTGCCCCAAGTTCTTTAGCACTCGCTCGAGCTGTCATGTATGCTGGGCTCTTTTCGTTCAAGAACTTTCGGGCCTAGACAATCAGTGATTGAATGCATCTCCACATCGATGACCTACAGTCTGTTTATTGATCCCATTCTCGAAATTGTTGTACTCTCGCCACAGGAACTCGACGTTGTTGAGCGGCATGACCACAGCTCTTTGATAGACTCTTCGTAACTGATCATTTCTTTGCTGCTCTTCCCAACTGCTGGTTGCGGGTGCAGATTTTAGAAAGCTCAGGTAGTCTGCCCATATCGGTCCGGACTCAAGGTCTATACCAACATGCTGGAGGACAAATTCATAGGCTTGAGAAATCACAGTTCGCGCCGAGGTTCCACCAGTAGATAAAGGATGTGTCCTTCTAATGTAATCAAGGTAGTAATTCCAAATATCTAAATGCAAGGACGCCATCAACGCTCGACCAAAGATTGCTTCAACACGATTGAGCTCGTTCTCTGAAGCTTCCATCTCGGCATATTGTCTCCACACATAAGCCTGTGCAGATGAGTGACTGAAAAGACCGTTCCA
This sequence comes from Taphrina pruni, assembly GCA_005281585.1. Lineage (NCBI taxonomy): Eukaryota > Fungi > Ascomycota > Taphrinomycetes > Taphrinales > Taphrinaceae > Taphrina > Taphrina pruni. The sequence continues at coordinate 362,193 of RHGH01000013.1, read as the reverse complement.
ACGAACTTCTTACCGATGCTGGCAGCACTTTCAAGAACTGCTCAAACACCTGTCGTGCTTCCTCAATCTTAGACTTGCTTCGAAAATGTGTGATTAACTCTTCATATGCAGGAAAGTCCAGGGGGTCCGCAGCGATACGGTCCTCGAGGAGGCCAGCGACATCATTCGGCAATCTTGCCTTCTTGGCAATCGACATGTCGATGTGTACTGATCCAATGGCTGTGCAGCGCTATACCTCAATAATCATAAATCTAAAATCTGAATGAGCGTGCCATTCCCAAAGATTGTCGTAGTAACTTCGCCAGTGGCTGGTCTTGATGTATGCCAGAGGTTATTGAAGAAGTACGTATCCGTCAAACCGTATATGCTACCGTAGGTAGACGAGGTTGAAATGCCAAAACCTGGAATTGTGTCGCAGCCGATAAGCCATCGGCCCAATATGAACTGGCTGGTTTCCTGCCCAATAAGAGCATGCTTCCAAAGACAACTTCATCAATCATCTAGGTACTGTTTGTATGGTCCAGCTGCAGAAAATTTACAGATATATCTACATGTCAGAGCTAGACATGCTGGCCATGGCTATAGGTACATACATGGTATCGATGCTATGCGCTCGGTTGTCTGATATGGTAACATCTTGTCAGGCGACGGGTTTCGCATAGCAGTGAAGGATAGAATTCCGTGCTTGAGCGAAAATGATTAAGGTGAAGCACGGTACAACACAAAAGAACACAATATCATAAGCTGAAGAGGTATATTGGTTTGATTTATTTAGATCATCACGGGTTTCAGATGACACGGCTCATGCCGCTAAAGGGAAGATGCGAGTTGACTATAAATATCAAGGAGGATGCTCCCGACCATTGTCTGTCAAGCGCTACGAGTGACTGAAATGCTCACAAGTGTTCTCTTTCAAGGCTTTCGGCGCGCTGCCTTTTCCTGTACAACCTTAGGCTGTTCCGCTGATGTCAAAGACAACATGGATATGACTAGCGTCCTGAGCACCACATTGCTGTGTAGCTCGTAACACCTGGCGTATATCGGCCATAAACCGCGACGTGCAAGTCTACAGCATGTCGCTCAAAACCGGTGAGCTGTGTGATTGGTGCACGTATATGCCGTGTCATGTTCTGTCACGGAATTTGAGCGCAGTCTAACCACTTCTGTGTTGTATCACAACAATTACGCAGCGGAATCCCAGGCTATGATACCAGCATTCCAGTGTGGGCCGTGTCGAAGGACTCTGTGATAACATAGACTCACCGCAAGGATATTGTAACCATGCCAGAATAGCCAACGAAATACGCAGATGCACGTACCATGCCTGCGAGCTCGACGAACCTCGCTCAACTAGAGCACCAGTGTTCTTCAACTAAGCGGGCAAAATTGGTCCGAATTCGAGGAATAGTTGAGTAGACACAAGAAATCATTACTGAGTCTCCCATTGCTGTGCTGTACCTGAAAGCTAGTCTCCTGACCACTATAAAGACGTACTAGAAGATTTCGCATCTTGGCACCAGAACAAACGATGAACCTAGCATTCGATTTGCCCAGCCAGCGGGCAGTTGTTGCAGCCTTGACCTCACATTCATCGGACAGAAATGGAGGGTCAATGATCAGTCTATCGAAGGTACCTCTCAGCTCAGACGGCAACTGTAATGGATATCTGTAATCATACTTGACGAATTTGGGGCCTGCAAGGACTTCAAAACGTGTATCGAATTCAAATAACCAAGCATCCGAGGCACTGCTGGACAGTAGATGAGGGTAGACACTCGGAGCGCACAGAACACCCACGCGCAGAGCAGGATCAGGCGCTCCTGAAATGTCTGTGAGCAATTCTTGTGCCAAACAAGCAGCAGTTTCTGTTGTATACCAGAACTGCGACAATTGCCAGTCCTCCTTGAAGACCCCCATATCTAAGGTCGATGCATCTTTGTTGTCGTCCTCTTGCGAACTTGTGACTCCTTTGAAACGAGCTTGCGCTTGTCCTTGAAGGATCGAGAACCGCTCCTTTTCGGCTTCCTGCTCAGCCTTGAACTCCTGCAGGGCTTGCAGAGCATATGACGATAAGCTCACAGTGTCGTCATCCTCGACGACATCCATGTTGCAAGTCTCGACGATCGAGGGCTTATACCTTGACACAAGAAGGTCCCGCCCAGACAGCTATCACGTCGCTGGTGTGGAAACTAGTACATTTTGATGCTCATGGACAGCCGTCGTCAATCAGTGTAGAGTCAATAAAGTTGTTCGAAAAGAGATTTCCTCGAACATAGATAGATTCCTTGAGCTCACCGTATCTCTGAAAAACTTGTGGTCCAAACCAAGATCAAGGATGTTAGATCGAGATCGGACCAGGGATCGATCATGATTGACCAGTTTGGGCAGCAGGAATATGTTTAATGCTCATGAACTTGTGGGCACGTGCTGACTTTCAATTGCGATGCCACTACCAAACAAGGTAATCTCAGCCGCTTCAAGTGGCATTGAGCGGAGCTCGCATGATCAGAAGATCGGGTGACTGACTTTCGCAACCAACCAAGAATTTCGCCCCTCAGAGTCGTCCCCGTCGCTTCGGGCTTGGTAAGATACTGAAGTGGCACTACAAAGCACACGATCCGTCTCGCAAGAATCAGACACTCGTCCCTGAGACTCGCAAGTACTTCGACATAGCAACATGTAATGCAACTCTGGATAAGTCGATCTTGGCGATAGGCTGTTTCCGTCTCGTGGGTCACCGACTGACACAGTGCAGGGTTTTATCAGTAGATTTGCTCAACCCTTCTCCGGCTGCTGAGGCACAAAAACACAAGCTTAAGCAGCTCGTTCAATCACCACGCTCGTTCTTCATGGATGTCAAATGTCCTGGATGTTTCAACATAACGACAGTTTTCTCGCACGCACAGACCGTGGTAATTTGCGGCTCATGTGCTTCCGTCCTTTGTCAGCCGACTGGTGGCAAGGCTAGGCTGATGGAGGGATGTTCCTTCCGCCGAAAGAACTAAATCCATGTTTCTCTACATACGAAGCACCTGAAGTTTTAGCGAGCTATGCATTATTGTGTCAAATCCGCACTCGTCGTTCGACTGCATGGATATATGAAAGCGAAAGATTTTCATCAGTGGAAACTAAGGATCTCATGCACAACTGGAGAGTGTAAATGAGTAGGAAATCCTCAGATTATTATCGGGGTTCATTCAAATGAGAGAGGAGAGAAAGCTCGCATAGTTATCAAATTGGATAATGCGGATACATACCTTGATGTACTTGATGTCGCTTGACTATTACTGCTTCAAGTCCTGTTGTGCAGTGATAATTTGAGCAACCATGGACGGCATAAAGTCTACTCGTGCTGATGCATGAAGTGGAGGCCAAGTGATATTGTGGCACGATTGTGTTTCTCTAATGTGCGAGTCGTGCATAATCCAAGTCCAAGCGAATTCACCGAGGGAGATTGTAATCTTACCGTATAGCTGTATCTCAACTGAATTGACTTTGTTCAGCTGATGCCCCATGCAGATCCACATGCGGTCATCTTGAGTTCGATCTTGCATGGTTTGACGATTGACACTTCTCGTGACTTGTGATTCAACTCTAATGTCCTTTCTCGCCAGATCACGAAAGACATACACAATATCCATGAATTGCATCTCGCACTCCTTAGGTCGTCTACCACGTCGGGCATGCACTGAATTGACGACTACAAGAAGCAAGTCTTCACTAAGCAGACTCGTTTTCGATCGAGACCATGAAACGACACGTCCAATTATACCAGAGGCGAGGGTGGCTTTATCTAGCCACGCAAGCGATTCAGGAGAGATCTCTCTTCGTATAGACGATGCCGAGCATAGGTTTTCAACAGCGTTCCTACGAGACACTTGTCAGTGTAGCAAGTGTGTAGACCCAAGTACTACTCAGAAGACCTTCAACACTGGTGATATCGAGGTTGGGATTCGGCCAGAAGCCATGAGAGTGATCAACAATTCACTCGAAATCATCTGGAACGATCATCATCACCGTAGTGTCTATTCGAGTCCTATCTTAGCTGCTCACATATCCCGTGAGGCATCGACGCAACATCGCTATAATGATCGCCGACCTGAGACGTGGGACTCGGACTCCATAAAAGAGCAGAACATAACTGTCGAGTACAAGTCATTTATGGAACATGAATGGACTGTAAACAATGCTGTTCAGCATCTTGCCAAGTACGGGTTGTGCTTCATCAACAATTGCCCTTCAGGTGCCGAATCAGAATCACAACTCCAACTGCTTGCGCAGCGCATCGGTCCACTCAAGAACACGTTCTATGGATTGACATGGAATGTTCGTTCAGTGGAAGCCGCCAAGAATGTCGCGTACACAAGTGTTGATCTGGACCTACATATGGATCTTTTATACTATGAATCACCACCTGGCCTACAGTTTTTATACTGTTTGGAGAACAAAGTCAATGGTGGCGCCTCAGTATTTGTCGACTCCTTTGCCGCCGCACAAGTTATGAGGCATACACACCCAAAAGAGTTCCAAGTTCTTTGCGAGTATCTTGTGGACTTCAAGTACGAAAATGATGGGGTGTATTATCATCAAGCACGACCAACATTCGTGCTCAACGACGAAACAAAGGCACTTGAGTATGTAAACTATTCACCGCCTTTCCAAGGTGTACAAGTGTCCAGTGGATTTGCACAGTACCACAAAGCAATTGCAATCTTCGCCAAACTCATTGCGCAACCGTCTCTACGACATGAACTAGTGCTGAAGGAAGGGCAGTGCGTGGTCTTTAACAATAGAAGGACACTTCATGCCCGAAGATCGTTTGGTCCCGGTAAACGCTGGCTGAAAGGAGCGTATTGTGACATAGATGCGATGTGGAGTAAATATAGGAAGGGACAGCAGGAACTAGCGGCCTGAAAATACTCAAACTGGGTCGATACCTCCTATCTATACGCGAAAGATACATTCACTAGGTATAATTTCAATGCAGCTACACGCCTTCTAGCACATCACAAGAGCTGAGCAGTGATCACGATCAGCAAACAGTGGGGCATCAGCCACATAGTGGAGTGGAGGAGCTCTTTGCAAATTCCGTTTCAATCTTCCCGCGTGACATTTCCTTTGGTCGTCGTCCCTCTGCGACAAGGCGACCGCTTGATGCGATGCAAAAGCTTGGTAAGGTGTAACGATATAGTACATCGTTGACTTCTTAAAGCGATTCCTACGGATCTGTGGGCAGAGATGAGTCACGGACATGGAGGTAATAGGCTGATGAGCATCCATTCCATGTTGGGTAGCATGAGCAATGCGACAAATACCTCTGACGAATCACTAAGCGCGAAGCGAATACATGACGATGGTCGACCGATAGGTCCACCTTTAAATACAAGCAAGCCGCATTCCCCGAGACAACAAGAATATCAAGCACACAAGTCTGTCTTTCGAAATTCCTCACAAAATTCCTTAAGCAACCATGCGCACGATCCGGCTCGATTTTTTGCTCCACCACAAGTCCAAGAACCACAGTACAATTCCAATACCTTACAGTCCTATTCGACACATGGGCACAATCCTGCAAGGCTGACAGGTGTCGGAAATGGCATGCATCATCCGCCGCCTCCGAGCTCTTTTTCCGGGCATGATAACAGTAATCATCACCACTTGTCATATGCAATTTCTTCTCTTCATGAGCGGGAGCGAGAACGTGACCGCGAGAGAGAGCTTGATGCGCAGAGGCGTGAGCGTGAGCGTGAGCGCGAGCGCGAACGAGAACGAGAACGCGAACGTGAAAGGGAACGCGACAGAGATTTGGACCGGGACGAACGTGAGAAGACGAAAGAGCGAGAAGTGCAGAAAGAGAGGCTTCGAACACGGGAGCACGAACGTGAACGTGACAGGCAAGAGTCCAATCGTACGCCAATTGACCGCTTCGACGGAACGAGATCCACTACATCTTTTCACATGCCATCAGTACCACATCATCATCACCATATTCACCACAATCATGCGCCACCACGAAAGCCAAAGTTGACCATCATCTCCACAAAGGTGTTTGAGGAAGCAAGGATGTTCACAGAAACCAAACTTGGACGTTGGACTTACGATCCCACATCAAACATTCCGTTCAGGATGCGAGTCAATTCGACATTTGTTGTGCACATACCTCGACGGTTTCTTCAACCTGAGAACAACAGTGCATTACGAAGGCGGAAAATCTGGGGCACTGAAATTTATACTGACGACTCTGATCTGGCTGCGATCCTGATTCACTCCACTTCGAGGATGCCGGCGACCGGCGATCTGGAGATGAAGGTTCGTGTGATGCCTCGTTTGCTGAAGTACAAGTCAAGCATGACAAACGATCTTCGCAGTCGTGGCTGGAGCACGACTCATGACGGCTTATCCTTATACTGCGAGCAAGTCGTTCCAGTTCATTGGACGAAAGAATGTCAAGGTAAAGGCTTTGTCAAGAGAAGTATTGATGAGATGCATTGCTTGTCAAGAGCAATGGCCGATTCGCCAATCCAAACTTTGAATTGGCCACCGCGAAAATATCGCAAATTTGGACAAGTACAGGATGACATGGAGGAGTCTGTAGCACCCAGAGAAATGAAGCTCGAGGCGATCTCGCCTGTACAAATGACAACCCACAAAGCTAGTGGCGTGGACGATATTGACGGAGACGAAACAATCGAGTTGAGCATGGAAGATCACAATACTGATGTCGAGTCATCTTTCGTGGAACCTTCTCAAGGCCCATTAATACTGAATCCTCCAGAGGTTTTGCCCACTGAATTGTCGCAAAACATGCATACAAAAGCACAAAATCCTGTATCTGCAATCGATGCTGTTGCTGCAGGCTCGCACTTCGAAAGCACGCCTCCCCAAATTTTAGGCGTGAACAGGCAGTTAGTGGTCACTTCTGGTGACACAGCGTCGCCTCTGACCACACGAGATCAATTTGAGTCGGATATCTACATGCAACATGAGACAGTCGCACCGAAGGTTGAACCCGGATCGTTGATGTTGCCACAAGACAGCACTTCGCTAGCCTCAGAAGCTGCAAATATAAATTCGAAGCAAGACTCTGTCGACCCTGACAAAAAACCAATTGCAGACTACAATTGACAATGGTGACGACACCTCGAACTCGACCTTGCCTTTAGCTTCAGCATAGAGACACTTTAAATTGTGCTGCGTGAGTCTACTCTTTACTATTCAATCCTTGAGTACTTCTTATAATACATCCTCACCACAAACTTTTCACGTTGCAAGACAGAACATCAGTCCACCACTAAAGTGCCCTATTTCCATTCATAGATCGTCACAGACCGTGTCGCAGTCCCGTTCATGGTCACCGCAATAAGTGTGTTGTCACGCCATGTCGAGGCAGCTGGAAACCAAGAGAATCAGAGCTTGAGTTGAGCTTATTCACAGCTAGGTAGTGGCTGATGCGGGATATTTATCCGCTTTTGGCCAAAGGTTTCGTTCGCGAATAACTTTTGGTGCCTGAGCATGAGCATTCAGCTTTGGCAATCACAGGTGCAGACTTGTGAGATTAGTCTCTATCAAACCGCCCGTAGGACTACATCCACGGCGACCGATCACTTCTCAGCATGCGGAAATCACATAAGAGATCATTGGGCAATTTGCGTCGAGGTATACAAATGGATATTGATGAGGTACATGCCATCCTGGCAGACCCGGACCAGCGTGCAGCGCTCTCGAACCAGCCAGTCGACATCGATCAGATTGGCATGGCTCAACACTACTGCATCGAATGTGCGCAATACTTTGAGAATGATCATGCATTGAGGGAGCACGCAAAGGGGTCCAAGCACAAACGGCGCATGAAGCTGCTCAAAGAGGTACCTTATTCGTAGGCACACCCGAATTCAAGCTGATAGTGAGCTGACTAATCGGTGATAGACACGAAGAGGCAGACATGGCTACCGGCATCAACTCTAGCAAGAGCAAATATGCGCTCCGAAAAGCAAAACCTACCAATAAGCAGGAAGATGTGGTTATGGCGCAGTAGACATGACTATTTGTGGTCTTATGTTTGCAACAAGCCTGTCTTGTGTACACGATCGACCGAGCACTGTAACAGCATGTATAGATATATGCATATGGCTGCTCGGTAACGGAAGACCTTCAGTCATCTTCGAACTCTGAGCGCTGTGCGAACAGGCCATTTCTGCCATTCGCGCGATCGCAGTCTTGCGCAGTGCTAATCACAGCGCGTCTCCTTTACCCTCAGACCTCCCGCTATACCATCATCAAGGCACCTTGCAGCTTATATACACACCCTACTCCAGCCATACACCGGGCATGAATCATTTCAGCCACGAGACACTACCAAGCAGCGCATAAGTCGTATCATGGCAGAAGTGCAAGATGTCGATAACGAGCGGAAGACGATGCGATATATGTCGAGGTCAATTCGAAGTATGGGTCAACTCCAGCTCTTATACTGTCATGAGCATGCGAAACTGGTTCGTTATAGAACACGAGCTCTGCAGCAATCTCCTGAACGAGATCATTTGCTAGCAGAGGGTCCCATACAATTCGTGCGAGCCAACGTTGTCAACACATCCTATCTCAAGGTTGGCGAGCTGACCTATCCTATCTTATCAAAGCTCAAATGCTGGCGTCACGACCGGGCAATCATATTTCCTGTTCCATCTGGTGGATACTGGAGGTTAGAGCTCGTGTCCAAGGACAACAAGTCGTTGGAAGAATTGGTCAAACTCTTAAGAACCATGGTTGATTTTCAGGACGACAACACCCTATTCCAGAATTGCAACTATGCAATCCCTATTTGCAGTGTCTCCAAGACTTTCGACAAGGGTACAAGATTTATCACTTCTGCTACCGGCATGGAGACTTCCTCGAGAACTGTCACGGACATAAGATCCTATTTCGCACGAATGCAAGTGCCTACACAGACACAAGACACCGAAGCGTCATCCTCGAAGGCCTCACAGGAGGATGATCCCGTCTACGCAGACCTTGGCCAGCCATCCGAGTGCCCGAGCTCGCCATGCGCAAGCAGCATACTCAGCGCGCGAAGTCCAAATATCGTTGCGACTTCCGACCTCACTGATTCGATGAACTGTGCCAGCAGTCCTGACCTCGTCGAGATGAGCAACGAAGTCGTTCCGGAACACCTTTCACCAGCTTCAGGAAATGATTCAGATATAGAGAACTTCAGGATCAATGTAACGGAAGATTCAGGCACAAATGTTGTACAGTCGAACAATCCGACCAAAATGCATTCATGTCACGATGATTGGCACGCAGCTATTGCAGATGATGATGTTGCTCAAGAAGCCGCACCAGCCTACGAAACACTTGATTTGTCGGCTAATCGCTGCGTGAACATGCCCGAGTCCTTGACCAAACTATTCGTCGCAGAGACGGCAGATTCAGGTGGACCACGCGCAGAGACGAGCATCAAAAATTCGCATCTGGTCCTCCTGCCCGTCCTGCTCGATGGCGAAATCAGTGCCGAGGACTGGGACACTGTAGTCGATGAGCTCGAAACGAATCACCGATCCATAGCACGCAGATTGCTGAAGCCTCCTCAAAGCCAAGTTGTCACCGAAGCATCGAAGAATAGAGTGGTGCCTGGTCTTTTGCGTTCCGCCGGACAACTCATTTATGTTGCAGCTCACGGGTTTAGCACCTATATGCGCAGCTTCACTGATACGTCTGCCGTTGAGAAATCGTGCAAAGGTCATGATGTTCTCCTCCACGCTGCGCAAAAAGTTCTGGATGAAGACGAGTTTGATTTTGAAAGTGACTTGGATGGCCACATGCTGTTGGAGATGTCACACTTTTGTGCTTCGATTGTACAATCAATAAGGACTATTGGGCGTTGTGGAAAGGACATTGCACGTGGCGTTTGAAGAACAAGATCCCTTCGAATGGATATGATATGGTATATAGTATGAAATAGACAATCTCGATATATCCGACGCTGTGCCTACGCCAAATTTGCACAATGCAAAAACGATTTTTCATGCCTTTCACAAGCGACTCGCAAGATGCTTGGATGAAACTCTTAAGACATGTCTCAGTCATGTCAGCCAGAGACAACGACGCTGGTCAGAAAGTAAGCCGGCCACCAGACGCCAAAGATTGCGAGTGGTGTCCAGACGTGAAGCCACTCGTACCCAAAGACGACATCAATCACAATGTCGCGCCAATCGATGCCGGTGAAGGTGCAGTAGAGGTAGAGGATGGACATGGGCGAGGTGAGGAGGAGGAGGGCGACCCTGATTGAGATTTGCTGTGCTTTATGCGCAACTGGTCCGATGAAGGAGTACGGAAACGCCATGACGCCGATACTGAGCGCGAGGGAAAAGTTGATGGTGGCAATGGCGCTGAGAAACATGCCGAGCACGAGTTGACTGAAGGAATTCAAGAGTGCCATGTCGTCCCCGCGGTGACTTAGGCGAGCCGCCAGTAACGAAGGACCCACGAAGGAGGTGCAGTACTCGAATAGCAGGAAGGCCGTCAGCACGTTGCGAGACTCCGTGCGCACGGCGAGGCGCAGGATGTAGAAGAGAGTCAAACCCAGCAGGTGCGATACGATGACGATTGATGCGGGACGCAGGGTCCGCGAGAAGGAGAATGAGCGGACTTCAGTCAACGTATTGTCCTCCGGAATTGTCGTGGTCGATTCAGATGCATCGGCTGGTAATTTCTCCTCGGGCACGGTCGCTTGTGTTTCTGTGATTGCGCGATTGGTGATTTTGAGATATAGACTGAGGCCGGTGATGGTGAAGCAGATACTAATCAGCATGGCGGATGGCAGGTATGTTCCGATACTGATGAAGCGGTGGGTGGTGATGAGGATGTAGAAGAAGAAACTCGCGTGGAGATGTTCGAGAATGTTGTTGAGGGATCGCGTGATGGACTCAATGACTCTACCGAGGGAGGAGTCATCATGGTAACCATGTTCATTGCCCTCAATCTCGATGGAAATGGTGTCGATCTTGTATGGAATGTATGGCGAGTGGGATCCCGTGGGAAGTCCATGAGCCTGACTCGCAAGTGCCCGAAACATTGTCATGAGCCTATCGGGATAGGTCTCGTGAAAGACGTTCTGGATATATGGCATAATGCCTAATTGATGCTTCGCTATATGAATCGCACTGTTGACCAAGTCAAGGTTTGCGAGTTGACCGTTTGTCCCCTCGTACTTAACATTGATGTGATTGTACCGATTAGCTTCTCCATACCAGTCGATGTCGATGCCTGCCTGGATCACTCCGGAAACGAGAGTCAGAGGTCCGACATGACTGATGTCCTGATTCTCATGATAAGCATCGATCCAAGCCTGGGAGCCAAACTCTCTATCGCCTGGAATCACGAACAAGATGTCCTTTGACCATACCGACCATCTTCTGAAGTATCGTGCAAGTGCTAGCAGCTGTGCCACGCCGCCCTCGTTGACCACCCCCTTAGCATTCTTCCATGCTGCGTTGATGACCAGGGCCTCTGTGGCATCACCTCGAGGAGCCTCAAGAACACCGTAAACATTCATGCCTACGTGCGAACGACCACCAAGAGATACGTTGTAATGTTGGCACGCAGATTTCATACCCGCATTCCTGAATATTGATTGTACACCCTCGACTCTCTGAGCATCATCAAGTCGTTGCCACAAGCGGATTTCATTACGGAAAGCGTTCAGAACTTTATAGTCGCTGCCGCCAAAATGTGTCTGTACTTGTCCGGGCAGTAATGCATTTTCGGAGATTCTGGTAGGAATGTTGAGTTCATCTTTCGGAAGTGCAAGAAGCCAGCAGATGCCGATGAGGAACAAAGCAGTAGATAACCATGTGACTCGCCGAACAAGGAAAGTGAAGAACTGTTTCCTACCTTCAAAAGTAAAGAAATAATTGAAAAGACCCATTCACTGGCGAGAACAACGAGGTAGATATAGCTCTTCAGCGACGATCTCTAGCATGTTCGCCATTCATCAAGTGACACATAATGCCATGACACAAGACACGGTTTGACTTACTCTCTCGAGCATGAGATCAAGACTGAGATACACGCATATACATTCCATCTCCTGGTGTCTGCATCTCCACTTCCCTGCCTTCCACGCTTGTTCTGCTAGGTGCTCGGAGTATCCTCGGCACAGGACCGAGATCAGTGATCTGAAGATTTGATCACGAAGCTGCTGCACTTCCTGCGCATCGGTGTCAGTACAACAATGCAAGCACGCAAGGACTCTTTGGCAAGGCAAGTTCAGAAGTACAGGAGGATTGTGTTCTCTGGTTATTTGCATCACGGGTCATGCCAATCACGAGGAATGTTGTTCTAAGTGCTGTTGAGCTGTGAAGTGATCTGCTCGATATCTGATCAGTGCGTGTCCTGGCTCAACTGCAATTGCAAGACTGCAAAGGGCAGAGTCGTGTACGATGTCATTGCTGAAGACGTTCCTGAAGAATGCCAGGAAAGCTTTGGCAGAGAAAGATAACGAGTACTGCATATCTCAGTGTCAATCTGCACTGGAAATAGACTCCAATTCATACAATGCTTATGTCTTCCTTGGATTAGCGTATACGAATATGGCTGATTACACCGCCGCACAGCAAAACTATGAAAAGGCCACAGCAATCGAGGAGAAGTCACTACTCGGCTGGCAAGGTTTGCTGAATATGTTTGAAAAGTCCGGCAGTGCCACAAAGTACATTGATACTGCCAGTCGTGTCGCAGCTCTCTGCGCTGAGACGGGTGACGAGCAGCAATGTCTGGCTGTGATTGAGAAAGCTGTCGCATTCGCCAGAAGCCATGGAGATGCAGCAATTGTTGCACAGTCTTTGCGGCTTATCTTACCGGTTTCTCCGTTCTTCTCTTTACTGCAAGATAAATTGCCACGACCTGCAGACACTTATGAAGAGTTAGCAGAGCTGCTGGAAGGCGAGGAAGCCACAAAAATTTCGTCAGCTATCGCAAAAGGCAGGACGAGATTAGGCGTCAAGCTCGATACGCTAACGAAAGAGGTCAAGTTCAATATCTACGCACATTCCCAACTCGAATCCGTTTATGAAGAGATCATCAATTGGAGCTTGGAAGAAAAAGTCAGGCGAGAAGCAGAGAGAAAACTGCTCGCACATAAATTAGACAATCTGATATCATCTCCAGACAGGGAGAAGGCGCAGAACATTACACAACTTATGACGCTTGCGCGTGGCATGACAGTCGTGAAAGTCCCAGATTATTTAGCCTGGCGAATCGTCCTTGATTGGACGGACTTTTACCTTGAAAAGATGGATCTAGCAATGGTCGTACAATTCACATGTCTTTTTCCAGACAAGACCACGGCGAGAGCGTTGAGGACGTTCCTACACAGCAGTATCGCGCCCTTTGATGAAGCAGATATCCAACGCTGGGAGCCAGAACAACAACAACCTTCCACGAAGATCATCAAAGAAACTGCCAAAGCAGGATGCTCAGCTGTTGTATCAGCTCTCACGAAGGCATGCGAGGAGGAGGACAGCGAGGAGTCTCTCTTGTTGTGTGTTCGTGTTCTCCTCTATGCTTATATTACTGATCAAGACTGGGCAACTGCAATAGAATATGCCAACATTTGCAAGGAGAAAATTGTCAAGATTCGCACGCTGACGTCTATCGACCTGACGACTTCACTCGCTGAATGCAACTTCCAGCTCGCGACGGCTATGACCGAATATAGGGCACCACGCTTTCATGCCCAGGCCATTGAACTATTCAACGGTATTATAGCAAGTAAGGACAAACTTTTCGAATATCGAGCCATGGTAGGCAAAGCAAGAATTCTACGTTCAGGAAAGCAGGTATCCGATGCCCGATTATTGCTGACAGATGTTCTCGAGCACGAGCCTGAAAATGCCGCTGCACAACTTGAATTAGTGCAGTGCATGCTTGCCACGCAGGAAACGGACACAGCTCTGGAATTACTCCACACTCTGAGTACTCGCTTCCACGACTCGGGAGATCGCAATCTGTTGGCCACTATCTACTATTCCATTAGTTTTTGCAGAAAGGTTTCGGGTCAGGCCAGCGAGATGTATGCTGCGTTGATCCAAGCTCTTCGATACGACCCAAATTACGCTCCTGCGTACACTTCGCTAGGTTTATATTATTCAGACGAAATCAAGGATGGGCGAAGGGCCGAGAAATGCTTCCAAAAAGCACTGGAATTGAGCGCTACCGAGGTCGTGGCGGCTGAAAGACTTGCAGCGACTTTTGCTGATGATGCTGACTGGGAATTAGTCCAAATAATTGCAGAACGTGTCATCCAGGGTAATGAACACCTCAAGGTTGCTTGGCCATATCGAGCAATTGGCTTTGTACACCTCAACAGTGGTAAATTCCAGGATGCTGTTTTGTCGTTTCAGGCTGGCCTGCGCCTTGCGACTCATGATGTCAATGCCTGGATTGGTCTTGGCGAGGCGTATGTGGAGCTTGGTAGATTCACAGCCGCCGAGAAAGCATTTGGTAGGGCATCATTTCTGGACGAGCACAATTGGCACGCTAAATATCTCGGGGCTACCGTTGCTAGCGCTCTTGGTCAACATGAGTCTGCATGTTGTACACTCGAGGCTCTAGTCGATTCTGCTGAATCCGTCGGGGTCAGATCGACCTTGACTGCTGTGTACATCACTTGGGCACGGGCACTGCTAAATTCGGGCGCAATATCTATGGCTGTTGAGGTGCTCTGCAAATGCTTGTCTGTGGCGATTCATCTGGCAAGCACCGAAACGCCTTCATCATCATTCGAGACCATTGCACAGGCATCTTTGCTCATTGCAAAACAGAGTCCTGTGTTCGTCACGGAGCTTTTACCTCTGTTAGAACAAATCGAAAAACTGATTCCCGCTTCTGACTTCTCAGACCTCGTCATGCCAGCCGCACCAGATGGGCTGACTATACCTCAAAGATTTGCCCGAGTCTCATGTATAGCTCATATTCACTGCATAGAGGAACAGGACCTCTCAGAAATTGATCAAGCTGTTCTCTGGTTCAGCATAGGAAGTGCTTTGCAGCTAATTTTACCATATGTTGAAGCAGGAATGCCATTCCGCTCATCAGCCATCGAGGCTTATCGGTGTGCAGTCAAATTAGATCCTGCGAATGACATCTATTGGTCGGCACTAGGCACGAGCATCATTTCCCAGGACGAAGCTTTTGGACAGCATTGTCTCATCAAAGCCGTTACCATTGATGGCAAATCCGCGATGCATTGGACAAACCTTGGATTCTTCTACTGGAAAAAGCATAGTCTTGAGGCTGCGAATCAAGCTTTTCAGACTGCGCAAACATTAGATCCTTCTGATGCACTTGCCTGGCTGGGTCAAGCTTGCATTGCTCGGGACATTGGCGAGTCCGATCCAGAATTGTTCGAGCACGCATTAAGTCTTGGGTCTGCAATTGACCACCCGATCTTGGCGATCGAGTATATTAATGCCAATGTCGAAAGCATCAGTGCGAAAAGTGGTCTCAATGCTGTTCGGGCCAGAGAATTCGCCCTGAACGCGATACAACAAGCTAGCAAAGGCTGTAATAGGGAGGAGAGCAACTTAGTCTTGGACTATCATAGATTTCTGTTGCTCGAGTACGGCAGCTCCATTCCAGACTCAATAGTAAGGGACGTGGGTCGTCTGGCCGACACAATCGAGTCAGCATATGAAGATGACGAGAGTGAGGGAAATCTGAAGCGCTACTGTGATGTCAAGGCCGTGCTCGCCAGACTCTACCTACGAAGCGAGGAATATCAAGAAGCCCTTGACACAGCCAATACTGTGCTGGAACTCGAGCCTACGAATAATCGGGAAAGTGTGCTATCGTGCACTCTGATCTCGGGAATTGCGCAATATCATCTGGGAGAACAACGAGAGGCGATTAAAACCTTGAAAAGTCTACATGATGATAGCCGCAATTCAGACACCTTGCAAGCACTGGTGGAGGTGCTCGTGTCCAGTGAAGAAGGGCAGCATTTACAGACAGCACTGGACATGCTGAGCCAGCCGCAAGTTCAGAAAGACACGCAAGCAAAATTACTCTTCGCGGCGATTGTCGCTACGAAAAAGGATCCGAATCAGGCTCAGACAAACCTGGCGAGACAAAACTTGAACGAATTACAGTCAAACACGGATGCGCGAGTCAAGCGACAAAGGGATGCGATTGAGCGAGTCTTGGAGAACGATGATCACACTGTTCTGTTGAGTCAAGTCCATCACGATCCGAGAGATGCTAAAGGCTGGTTGAATTTGTCCCAAACAATCAAAGACGACGGTAACAAACGGTACTGCATGAATATGGCACTGCATAGCGCGCATGAGAATGATGACTTGGAGGACTTGGCGACGGTTTGTCGAGCGAGTGATGATCCACGGGTACAGATTGTGGGTTTGCATCTCGCACCGCATGCATTGTAAATGTATAAATTAGACATCAACCTTTTTCCCTCCATCATTCCGGTCGTTTCCGCTTTTCCTTCTTCTCGCGGAATTGACTCGAGGTATTGCTCGTGGTGCCACGCGCCATGGTCTTTGGACCCCAATTCTCCGTGGGATTGATTTGGTACCTGACGAGTCCCTTTTCTTTGCTCGATGGTTTGGCACCCTTGTGGTAGGTGAAATCAATCTCGACGGCGGGGTCGCGGCGTTCGAGGATGGCGGCACCGGGCGAGCCGGGCTTGATGGATTCTTCCTTGATCGGGTGGAGTTTGATCCATGCCCGCATGACGTCCCACATGAAGGATTTCGGTGCGTCGGTCTTGATGCATTGTGGAATGGTGTGGGAGCCAGAGACTTGATATCCCGCATTGAGGATCGCAGAGACAATCTTGTCTTGTGGCGGCGATTGACAGTGTATCACCTTGGTGAGCTTGGCTATAGACCAATGATGAGGTTCCTGGAGCTCTTCCCTGGCCACACTCAACATTCCCTTGATGCGCGGGATTGTGCCCAGGACGGTCGAGCCGGAGGATTCCTCTTCATCTGCCATCTTGAGAATCTTGTCGATAAAGTCATGGTCATGGAGTGGACCACCGTACATGGGACCGCCAATCTGCTGTGAGAAGCCACACTGATCGCAAGTCATGCCGGCGGTCAGTGATGCTCCGGAAAACTTGAACAAGTCAGGTCGCGCGCCTTGCTTGACATTTCCCATGGGCTGATTCGTATGGCTCCTGCAGCCAGAACATTGGTAAGTCAGGATGGTGTTGCTCATCAAATGCTTGACCCTGGCAGGACTCGTGTCGACTCGTACAAATAGTCGAACGTAGAAGTCTATAGACAAGGACAGCAGAGGCGTGATTGCACGTCCGTAGCGTGCAGCAGAATTGGCAATTGTGTTGAGAACCATGCGCAGTGCTTGTTCATGGCAAAACTCTGACTGTCTTATGGTCGCACCTCCATATTGCGACCAGCACTTCTCCGGGTGCGCGTCCCCTGCCAGAACGGCGAGATCAGTACAGGTGATGAGTAGAAGTCCACCATCCTCGACCGCCTGGACCGCACCATCTATGAAGGGAGCTGCAGAGCCATAGGGATCGAGATCAACAACATTGTATCTCTTCTTGGTTGTGTACATGACTACCCGCGCATCCCCTTGATTTGGGAGCACTTTATCTGTGGTTGAGTTGTGCTCAGAGTTCAACTTGATCTGCTTCACGGCTGTAGGTGAAAGATCATTCGCGGTCACCGTAGCTAGATTAGGTATCTCCTTTGCATAACGAATAGCACGCAGGCCAGTCGCAGAAAGTGCTTCCAGGACTGTAAAGGATATATCTGGAGACGAGGCCGACACAGGCTCCGCCATATGCTCATCAAGTGTCTGTGTGGCTTTCGACTCGGAACTATCATTGATCGGAGGGACAGCTGTGGTTGCATTTGTGCTTTCCGCAGACTTCGGCAATTCCTTTGTACTCGGTACACTAGACTCAGAAGGCTGTCCATTCAACTTTCGCTTCTTCGACTGTCTTTGCAGACTGTTGGCGTGTTTTTGTGTTCTCTCGTGTGCAAGCGTCTGAGACCAGGCCCTGATGGCCAGCACACTCAGATCTCGGTTGAACTGCTGGACCGGGTTGTAAAAGACCTCGTTGGCAGATGGGAATAGAACAGTGGCAGCACCTTCAGTCACCTGAGCCGCTTTGTCGCCGACAGGACTCGCAGCTTTCTCTAGGCCATTTGTAGAGGCCATGTTTCGCTTGTGCACGAAGCTCCACGATCTGCGTAGTAATCGAGCTTGTGAGGATATGTTCAATTTGTGAATGATGTGTTCTGACTACTGAGGATGCCACGCTCCAAGAAGATATGCCACCAGCGATGTCATGTACGTAGTCGAAAAAAATTGTTGTAGCGAAAGATAATTTTAGTGGAAGCGATTCCCAGTTGTGGCTCAGTCGCTCAATTACTTCCACATCAGGCTCCTCTTCTCCACCCTGCAGTCCTTTTCCCCTATTCATTGGAGTCCTTGGTATGCTCTGCAGTTGATGATTATACTGTTGGGTCCATCGACTCAAATCATGATCTTCCCATGCTCCTGATTGTTCTTGGCGCCGACAACCTGTAGTGTTTTGCGCTTTTTCTCACGTCATCAAGTTGGCTTTCAAGAAACAAGTTGCCCAGACCATTAGCACTACTGAACGAGCACTATGGGCCAGGAAGTGACAATCCTATGCTTAGGCGACTCTTTGACAGCGGGGAGCAATTCGACCAATCCTGAGTATCCATACTCGAGCGAATTCCCATTCTTCATCAGTCAAGGCATAAAGGTCACGAATGAAGGTTATCCCGGGTGGGGTTCGGAAGAGCTACGAAACAAGCTTGTATCATTGCTAAAAGAGAGAACATACGACGTCATTTGTTATATGGCCGGCACGAACGATCTGTTGATGACCCCCGCTGCAGAGATAATACTAGAGCTCGAGGCAGCGTGGAAAATAGCGCTGGATAAAGGATCAAAGGTGGTAGCCTTGACCGTGCTCGAAGGACGCTTATCCAAGGACTTTCACGGAAATCAATTGGAGCTGAATAAGCTGATCAAACGATCGGTGAAGAAGCTAAATCACGAGAGATTGACATGCTTCGATGCCTGTGCGGCACTACCTTCGGTCGACATCAGGCCTGACTTGTGGGGTGACCCTGTGCATCCAAGCGTCAAGGGCTATCGTTTCCTAGGCGAAGGCGTGGGACTATATCTGCACAAGTTGCTGGAGTCGAGTGATACGGAGAAAGATAAGCGGACCTTATTTCGGCCATGTATTGACCTGCATTCAGGTGTCGTCAAGCAGATTGTTGGTGGCACCTTGAACGACGACTCTGCGGCATCGTCCCTCAAGACTAATTTCGTGTCGGAAAAGCCTGCTGAGTTCTATGCCAACCTCTACAAAGAAAACAAGCTCGAGGGCGGACATGTCATCATGCTCGGACCAAACTGTACAGAGGCCGCCAAGTCGGCTTTGCAAGCATGGCCCGGGTCGCTACAGATCGGTGGTGGCATCAACGACTCGAATGCACAGTCCTGGCTCGACTGCGGTGCAGACAAGGTCATCCTGACCAGTTGGCTGTTTCCCGACTGCGTGTTCAGCAAGAAGCGCTTGGAAATCATCTCCACACTGGTGACTGCTGGACGCCTGGTGATTGACCTCTCGTGCCGCCTGAATAAAGGCAAGAGTGGCTGGACCGTGGCCATGAACAAGTGGCAGACACTCACAGACCTCGAAATCACCAATGCCACACTGGACATGCTCAAGGAATACTGCTCCGAATTCCTGATACATGCGGCCGATGTGGAGGGTTTGCAGAACGGCGTGGACGAACATTTGGTCGAGTACCTGGGCTTATGGGCCGAACGACAGGTCCCTCCCTTCAGGATCACATATGCCGGCGGTGCAAGATCAGTGGCAGACCTCGAGAGGGTGAATGAATTGAGCAGAGGATTTGTCGATTTGACAATTGGCAGCGCCCTCGATATTTTTGGCGGCAGTGGGGCTACCTTGGACGAGTGTATCGATTGGAACAAGAAGTGAGCGGATTGTCTTTTGTAGGAGGGCAAAGTATATATTTCAGGTAGCTGGTGCAATGTATCTATATACCCAGGCCTAGGAGGCTCTTCAGTGTCCCGGAGCAGGTTGAACCACTGATCTCTATCTGATGATCACGGTAAGTATTACTGCTTTTGGTCTCTAGCCATTGAATTGACGAAAAAGTTCGTTTCCTGCAGCTCAAACTTCCAACCATTTCTAGTGTCTTTCGACAAATTGCCGTCAAGACATCCAGAACGAAGACAAACGACATTCATTCCCTCGAAGCGTGCATCAAAATTTAACCATACGAGTTTGAGCGAGAGAAGGGGAGGACATGAATATGAATGGGGGAAAAAAAAAGACATTTTTGGAGAAATTTCAACATGATGAACATATGCTGGCACCCGTCTCAGTCTCTCTTTTGTACAGAGACGATGATGATCTAGTTTTGGAAACTTCAACTTACGCGAAGCGTTCCCTGATCCCCTCCGAAAAACTCCTTTTCGTCTTTCTCCCCCCCCNNNNCCCCCCCCCCCCATTCTCATTCATGTCCGGTCTTTCTCTTCTCCTAGGCTTCGGACTCGTGTCAGAGGGAAAATTAGTCTATACGACAAGGATGGCATGGCAAGTATAGATGCATATGTAGGATGAGGATTGAGGTGCATAATTACTTGACGGATTTGCGTTTTTCTGGGATAATAATTAGCAACAAGAAAAGATATAGGCATAGCCTTGACCTCACCCTCGATACAATCGATATTGTCCTCCGGCACTGCCTTGAAGAACTTTTCCTCCGTGATGAAATCGAAAATCTCGTCGCTGACATCGCCCTGTACGATGATTTCGTCTTGATTCTGGTTATTCTTCGATACACTTGCCCCAGTTGCAAATTTATTGGCAAATTTCTTGGCCGCAGCCTTGAGACTATTGCCGTGTCAGTCGCGACTTGTCTACTAAGCACGATCCGTAAAAGAGTGGGACTTACTCTATGCCAAAGACTTCCAGGCCAAAGACACCGGTGACGTACTTTCGCTTGGTACGCTCGATGCGCTTGATGAGCACCTTACTTTGCATCTTCTTCTCCTCTGCGCGCTTCTGCTTCGCCTCGTGCTTCTCCGTCGTCTTTTGCTGCTTCTCCGTCAACTCGACGCCGGCAAAGAGTTTCTGAAACAAGTCGTCGTGGTGCGCTTCCAGCCATTCCTTGCATTTCGCTATCGTCGGCTGGAACTCGCAGTACTCGGGCGGCAGCGAGCATACGCCGCAGTCTATTCAACAGTGTCAGCGAGCATACAGGTGACGGATCCTAGGGAAGGATCATACATATGGGTGCTGAGCGAGGTGCATTATCGACTTGAGGTGGCTCTACCTCTGCCATGGATAAGATGAGATGGTGTGTGTTGGGGTACAGTCGGATGCGGCAATGATAGTGACAAGAAAAGTAATCTGTCAGAGCACGCCTGAATGCCTATGTCGAGTCAAACGAGACAACTCATGCGTAGCAAGATGTATACTGGTAGCCATACTTGTCCTGACTTGGCAGCGATCGAGCGTGGAGAGACATTTCATGCTGCGCGTGGTGGCTGCGGCTACGATATGAATTTGGGCTTGTTCTGCCGGTGCTTCAATCACTGACGTCGGTCTGTCCACGTATTCTGAACTATATATACCAATTGCAAGCTACGTATTTTGACCTTATTCAGGGCTACCTGTGAGGATTGTTTGACGGACTGTGATAGAATTGACGTTTCAATTGTTTTTTTGGACAATTACAATGGTCTACACCTGTAATTGGGGTATTCTTGCCACTGGCGGCATTGCAGAGCACTTTACGAAAGATCTGCTCATTGAGCCAAGCACGAGGAACGTGACCGATGTCCAGCACCGCGTAGCAGCAGTTGCTTCCTCGACCTCTGCTTCAAAGGCTCAAGACTTTGTCAAGAAGGTCGGTGGCTCGGCGGACACAAAGTGCTACGGATCTTACACTGAGCTGGTGAATGATCCCGACGTCAAAATCATCTACATTGCCACTCCACACAGCCATCACTACGAGAACGCATTGCAGTGCCTCAACGCCGGCAAGTCTATATTGTGTGAGAAGCCCTTCACCGTCAATGCCAAACAGACCAAGCATCTCGTCAAAATTGCGCGGGAGAAGAAGTTGTTTGCCATGGAAGCCGTCTGGACCAGGTGTTTCCCAATGGCTATCGAGCTGCAACGGCTCTTGTTCGAAGAACAGATTGTCGGCCGCATAAGACGCGTACACACTGACTTTGGTATGCCATTTGACCTCGACGATGTCAAACACCGATTGCTCAACCCAAATCTTGCCGGTGGAGCGTTACTGGATCTCGGCATATACAACTTGACCTGGATCCGCATGACGTGTTTCAATGATCCTCGAAATGACAAGAAGGAACCGCAGATCTATTCGTCCATGATCAAGACGGAAAGGACTGGAGTTGATGAGTACACAAACATATCACTCTTGTTTGAAAAGTCCCGAGTGAATGCCACCATGCAGTGCAACATGACGATCAAGTCGGACGAGCAGGCTGTCGTCAGGATCCAGGGCGATCAAGGCGACATCACCGTGCAATGGCCGCCCTTCCGTCCAACCTCATTCACAATCTTCCGCAGAGAGAAGCCGAAGAACACCGAAG
The DNA here is from genome assembly GCA_005281585.1 of Taphrina pruni. Taxonomy (NCBI): domain Eukaryota; kingdom Fungi; phylum Ascomycota; class Taphrinomycetes; order Taphrinales; family Taphrinaceae; genus Taphrina; species Taphrina pruni. The sequence goes on along the minus strand of RHGH01000013.1, from coordinate 339,498 downwards.
CCGCATTGCTGGCCAAACAGACCGATCCCGGTGAGAAGCGAGAGTTTGACATTCCGGGCAACGGCCATGGCATGTTTTGGGAGGCCGACGAATGCGCGAGGTGTCTGCGGGACAGCAAGCTAGAGAGTAGCCTGGTGCCACTGGACGAGAGCATTTCGACCATGACCATCATGGACACTGCCAGGGCGCAGAACGACTTTCGATATCCCGGAACGCTGGAAGATGTCTCGGAGTAGAAGAAAAAATCAGCCAAATAGAAGATTGTCAGCCCGACGACGACTTGTAGTGCATCAACTTGTCAATGTCCCGTTCCGCTTGCTGAATGGCTTGCTGGAGTGTCTTGTACTCCGCCGTGGCAGCCAAGTACTCTGGTGTACTCCTACGTTCGTGTGCTGCAATCTCCTCATTGACTTGCTTGAGCCTGGCCTCGACCTGTGGCAGGTTGCGCCGAATCTCGCGTACTTCGCGCTCAAGCAACGCCCTGAACTCTGGCGTGTAAATTTGCACGATGGTCTTTTGTTCCGCCCGTGTAGCCTTTTCCAGTAACGCGACCGAGGCAACGTCGTGATAAGTCACGTAGGCGTTCAGGAACTTTTCCACACTTCCGTACTTGATCTTTTGCAGGTAATCCGCCTGATTGAGCAAAGTCTCGGTAGCCGTCCGATGAAACTCAGTGATGTCCTGGCCGACTTGACGGTAGAGTACGTCGATGGCGTTCTTGTACTCTGCCCTCTGTGCGTCGCGGTATTCTTTCTCTGCGGCAAGGTCTTCGTCACCTCCTATCATTGCTTGCAAGTTTCGGAAGACTTCCAACTTTTGATCGAGTGACGAGGCTAGAATGTCGCTTAGGATTTCTAGCCTCTCCGACAGGTTCGTGGGCGTAATGATGAATGTGTGCGTTGCAGGAACATTCATGGCTTTTAGATCTCGCTCATACCGTTCGGGAAATTGCGCCTTGGCGATATGATGCGTGAGCGAGTCGGCGAGCTCTGCATAGCGCGGATCGTCGAGAACGAGCTGTATTTCATCCCACATGATGGTGAGCTTCGTCCATGTCTGCGTCAATTCCTCGCATCGCACTCTTGCCGCCTCATACGCAGGGTCATTCAGGAGTTGACGCACGCGCGCATCGAGTCTGGGCCACAACTCGGCAAAAGCAGGATTCTGCTCAAAGACAGATTCATGTGGTCGTTGCATGCTCGCCAGGCACCGAGCAGCATTGCCAAGCGATAACAACGACATCAACCAGCAGACAAACGTTGCGGTATCCGTAGAAAGCTGCGAAACAAGGACGAGATGGTGAGCGGCTCCGCAAAACAAAAAAGTTTCTCGGCCGAGAAATTTCTGGCGGCTCTTGCAGTGACAGGATAGATATCACGTACATGCATATGTAGCCATGACTTGCGAAGCATTTTCCTGAAGACACTTGGCTCTACGCACTAGATTCTCGCAGGTGCTTTCTGTGACTTTCATGGTAGCGGATGCGAATGCCAGATCTGCTCGAATAGACTCTTCGCGGCATGCCGATGCCTTTGTAGAGGCTTCCGAGAACTGCGACTATGATGAGGTCCTGCAATCGGAACTAGCCAGATCGATACTCGAGGGTGCGGAAGACCATACGGTCGAGAGCTTCGAGCAATACTTGAGCAATCTCGATGAGCGAATAGAAAAGACTGCGAGAAGCGCATCGACCACTCGTTACCACATTCTTTTGCTCGGCGTCACATTGCTTAATGCATTCCTTCAGGTCAATTACACCGGGCCCGCTCTGCCACGAAAGAGCAATCTCTTACTACCAAAGTCTCTGGTTCAGCTGCCGCTCGATATCCTGCATGGTATGATCCTCGATCACCTCGTGGCCGATGGAGAGCGACCATATCCGTTGGTGGAAGACCTGCCGTATCTAGCCTTGGCATCGAGAATTATCAAGCATCAGTCGCTGGTAGGCCTTGCCTCACATGCGCTCTGGCTCGTCCGTGTGAGTTTCGTGCATCAAAAGCTCTTGGACGATCCTGTCTCTAGCATACACAATATCATATGTGACGAAGAAACAATGCAAACAATCGAAAAGTCATTCACCGACAGTCCGGAATTGCAAGCAAAGTGGCATCTTGAATTGGCGCATTACTATTCCTATTACTCTTACGACCAAAAAGCAATGTTTCAGGTCCAAGAAGCACAGCGCACGAGTGGACTCGTCATGAAGATTAGTGGTGCCTTAGGGAGACGGACCAAGTTTCAGCAGTTTGATGTTTCGCAACTGGTAGTCTTGGCCAAATCGGCAAATGTCTCTGGACAAGTACAAGCAGGAAAGGAAACAGGTTCGCAAAGAAGTGTGCCGGTAGAGCTGAATCTGGACGACGACACACTTCTTGAGAAAGTCTCATTCTCGAGCACCAATGTAGAGGCGCCTTATGCCAAGCGGTATATCAACCCGGTAGCTGACATCGTTGCGCCTGAAGCATTACCCGCAGAGCTCGCGACACTCGATCCTGGCAATCAGCCCCAGTTGAGTATGGTAGATCAATGCATACTGCTGACCTATGCTGGTGTAATCAAAATTAGTGCCGCCTCCGACGATCAAATCATCATCGAGCAGGTGGCGGCCTACATAGCTCGAGTCCTGCAAAAGATGGACGGTCCGAAAAGTGCGGAAACAAATTGGACAATCAACTCATCCGCTCTACTTGCGAGGACCCGAGTGGAAGGTCACCGCTCGAGGACCGTGGAGAGGAGTGTGCTGCAGCTCCAGACCCTAGTGGATCAGCTCGTGGATGAAATTGCACAAGACACAACTCTGCCAGAAGTTAACGGCGACTCGGCGCAGGCACCGTCGCATACGCAGACCGCATCTTTTCTGCGACGTGCCGATCAGAAAAACTCTGCACCTGCCAAGGAAAGACTCATGCCACTCTTCTGCTTGCCACTGGCTTCCAAATGGGACCTTCAGCTCGAATTAGCGCGAAAATACACTTCGATCGGCCTGGTGCGTTCGGCGCTAGAGATCTTCGAACGTTTGGAGTCCTGGGAACAAGTGGCGATGTGTTATGGCGTCATGGACAGGGAGGACAAGGCAGAGTCCATTCTGCGGACACAGATTGAGGCGGCCAAACCGGGCTCCGACATGCCGAAACTGTGGTGTCTGCTCGGGGACGTCACGACGGACCCGCAGTACTGGGAGAAGAGCTGGGAGGTCTCGGGTGGCCGGTACGCGCGGGCGCAGCGATCGCTGGGTAAATGGTACTTTGGCCGCCGCGAACATGGTCGCGCGATCGAAGCGTACGCGCGCTCCCTCAAGATCAACCCACTGAACCACGGGGCGTGGTTCTATTATGGCTGTTCAGGCCTGGAGACGGAACAATTCGAGGTTGCCGCAGAGGCCTTTACGCGATGCATCTCGATCGATCAAACGGACGGGGAGAGTTGGAACAATCTGGCGAGTGCGCTGCTCCGTCTCGGCCGCGACCGACGACGCGACGCGTGGCAGGCACTCAAGACGGCGACCGACTTGAAGTACGATAGTTGGCGCATGTGGGAGAATTACATGCTCGTCTCGATGGACCTCCGCGAGATTGGCGAGTGCGTCCGCGCCATGCGGCGGTGCATCGAGATTCGCCGCGACACGGCCGGCGAGTCTGCCATCGACCTCGACGTCCTGCAACTACTCGTCCAACACGTCCTCGACTCTGACCCTGCCTCCGAGGCCCCCGACACCAACAACGGCAACGGCAACGGCAACGATGGTGAGGAGGAAAAGGACGACGGGGAGGATGCTCCGTTACGCGGTGTGCCTCGCATGGTGCATGACTTGCTCACCAAGACCATTCAGCCCTTAATCACGCACGACGCACGACTCTGGCGGCTATTGGGGAAACTCTACGTCTGGCGACACAAGTACGCCGAGTCCCTGGAGGCGCAGGAAAAAGCGTACCGTTGTCTGGCGGCGCGACCGGTGGAGACGGAGAGGGCCGCTTTCGTCACGGTGGTCGAGGCCGTCGAGGAATTGGTCGATGCCTATCGCAACCTCGGACCCATGCCCGGTCGGATGGGCGGACTCGTCGCCAAGGACTGGCGGTTCAAGTGCAGAAGTGTCGTGCGATCACTCAAAGCCCGTGGCAGCAATTTCGAAGACTCGGACGAGTATCAGCGGCTCGCAGACATTCTCGAGGACCTCAAGACTTCTTCGTGAAAGTTTTGTCACACGAACCCAGGGAGAAGGGACGAGGTATACTCATACACGCGTATGGATTTCTGAGTAATATGTACATATGGCTGGCATGCATGCATGCATGAGCGAGCTTTCGGACCATCATTTAGCATGATCATTGGCCACTCTCACTTTGCATGCTTCTCCTTCTTCTTCTCCTTCTTCTTTTCCTTCTTGTCCTTGCTCTTTGATTCCTTCTTGGAAATCTTGGCCGGCTTCTCCTCCTCCTCCGCATCCCCGTCCTCCGCCTTGCGCTTCTTGTCCTTTTTCGACTTTTTGCTGCCGGCCGCGTCCGTCACTGCAGGGGTGACTTGCACATTTGCGAGCACAGAGTCCATGGCTTCCTGCATGGCCACGGCGTTCTTGGTCGGGGCCACGCCGGACTCGTAAAACTGCAGTCGCTCCTCGACCTGTCGCTTGAGTACTTCGCCAAACTTGGTGGAAGGAGTGTCGGTAAAGTTATCTATGCGGGAAACAATGGAGACCTTGTTCGCCAGGAAACGTGAGATGCGACCCTTGTTCTTCTGTCCCGCACGACCGATGAATGAAGAGTGGTAGATGAGTCCGTATTTGGGCGTGTTGCCCTTGGTCTTGAGTGCACGGAACAGGGCTTTTTCAGCTCCGAGAATTTGTATGGTGGATGCAGGGTATTTCGAGAGGTTGGTGAGTGAACCAGCGTGTGAGATGAGGCGAGCACCGACAATCTCGCCGATGAGCTCTGCGAGATTGGGTGCTACGACGGCCATCTTGTCTACGAGATATTTGTGCAGACGTATCCTGTAATCTGCAAGCTTGACGACACGCTCAGCGAAGGTGATGACATTTTCCATATCCGCTTCAGAGATGTCCTGGCCCATCGAAATCTTGGCCGCCTCAATGATGCTCTTTGCAACCGACTCGTCGTCATCCACGTGACTAGCAATCTCATGCAGCCTCTCATCGTTTAGAGTATTCTTGTCACGGATAACCATGGCCAATTTAGCAAAAGTTCTGTTGTCATTGACAATCTTGACAAGTTCTGGAAAGTGCCACGAGTACCATTCCCTGACACGCATGGAGAAAGTGTTGATGTCCTTGTCAAGCTGGTCAACCAGGGCGATCGCTTGGATGATCATGTTGTCTGATCTGTTGACGTTGAACTTGACCTTTGATCTCGAGTATGAGTGGCCCAGACCCAGTTGTGCTCTCTCCATGTCTCCCGTTTGCAACTGCTTCAGCATCTTTCCTCCATGATACCTGACGCCTCGCAGCAGCATTTGAGCAAGCTCTCCCGCTGAGCATTCGACGTCGCCAAGCTCAGTCATGATGGAGCCTGCCAAATTCTTATCGGAGACCCCAATGACAGACTTGACCTTCTTCACTGGCTTAGGGACGTTGAGTTCAAGGAAAGCCTTGAGGTGTTCGTGCACGAGGCCCTCAGAGACATCATTTGCATTTTCCAGAGCATGTGCGGCATTCTTGAACGGAGCGAAGGATTTTAGCTTCACGAATTTCCCAAACTTGGCGAGGTCCTGTGTCGATTCCTGGACTTCCTTGGTCTTTGCGCCGATCTCTTCAGCCTTGATGACCTCAAAAAGAGCATATCCGGTCGCGGTCTCCGAGAGGAGAAAGTTGACACTCATCGTGCCTGCTCAACTCTTGAGCAACGTGACAGACAAGACGACACTGAAGAGCCCCAGCGACAGCTACAGACTCAGCTGATGAAGGACGCACCCAAAGAAACGCTTTCGAAAGTTGAGAAGAAACGCAAAATTCCAGGTCTGCGGGTGGCTGCGGCTATGTATGCACATATCCGGCGCCACTGGCAGATCGAGAGGAGCTCTGTGGGGGCGAGAGACAAACTTGGAGAGTGACTCCACAGCGCGGCCGGGCAGCGACTCTGGATCCATCCTGCATCCTATGCGTCCACCAGCTCAATTATTCTGTTTCGGTGTCTTGCATGGCCTTCCCGACGTGCTGAGGTTCGAGTCTGGCACAGATTCTGGTGCAGGACGGATTGACGTGGTCCTTGGCGCGGGTGGGTTGTCCTAAAACACAATATACCGGAGTCACTCCTAGGAAACAGCCTGCGAGAAAAGCACTCGACAAGCTCAAGATCACAAATTGCCGTGGCTTACGCGTCCCTGGGTGTGAGATTGCTCAGAGAAGATTGGTCTAGCTATTCTAGAATTTGGCAGTCATGAGCCAGAGGCCGAATGTCGTTACCGTACCCTGTAAATACAGGGTGGGCAAGAATTTAGGCACTGGGTATATCAACACGAAGCTGTGCAAGTATATGCGACTGACAGGACAAGGACTTATGCAGTCGTCAAGGAATGCGTGCATATAGACACGAACCGATACTATGCTGCGAAAATCATCAATAAAAAACTCATGATTGGACGCGAACACATGGTAGACCAAGCATACTGACTCGAGCCTCACAATTTGACATTGTCAGATCCGAAATGAAATCGCTGTGCTCAAACGAATCTCTCAGGGACATCGCAACATTCTCACGTTAGTGGACTTCTTCGAAACTCAGAATAATCGTGCGTCAATTATATCAGCATGTGATCCGATACTGATGACATCTTAGTATATCTCATCACAGATCTTGCATTTGGTGGAGAACTTTTTGACCGCATATGTCGCAAGGGCTCATATTTCGAGTCCGATGCGGTTGAGATAGTAAAGACTACTCTGTCTGCAGTCTGCTATCTACATTCAAATGGTATCGTGCATCGCGATCTCAAGCCCGAAAATTTACTCTTTCGATCACCTGCCGAGGACTCTGAGTTGCTCCTTGCGGACTTTGGACTGTCCCGTATAATTGACGAGGAGCAGATGCACGTACTTACAACGACATGCGGAACTCCTGGGTACATGGCCCCCGAAATTTTCAACAAGACCGGTCATGGCAAACCTGTAGATATGTGGGCGTTGGGCGTGATCACCTACTTCTTGCTCTGCGGCTACACTCCCTTTGACAGGGACACAGCAGTACAGGAGATGGAGGCAATCCTGAAGGCCGATTACGCTTTTGAGCCGGAGGAATACTGGGAGGACATTTCCGAGAAGGCTATGGACTTTATCAGACAGTGCCTGACGATTGACCCGAAAAAACGACTATCGTCGGCAGATTCACAAGAACATCCTTTCCTCACACAAGAATTCCCTAAAACTGAGGCAGACTTGTTGCCAGGTGTGCGGAAGAATTTCAACGCAAGAAAGACGTTTTATGCAGCGGTGAATGCTGTAAAGGCCATGAACAGCATGAAGAAAGGGGGAGCCATGGACGGTGCGCTGAGTCATTCACCACAAGCGGCAAGGAGTGTGCCTTTAAACGCAGATTTTCCTCTAGATCCGACTCTGAACATGGGAGCACTAAATCTCAATGGTTCCGGCGGTACACCATCGACCACGGTTGCCACATCTGAGAAGAAAGCACAAGGTGTGAGTGGCTCGAGTGCTTCGGGTCTGTGGACAAAGGATGGCAAGTAATGCATGACGACCAGTCACCGAGCTCCGTCGCTGTCGAGTCGCGCGGTTGTGCAATCAATTGCAAAAGGCATTGGGGAGCGTAGCGCTTGTTTGGTGTAGACATTTCTTGTCACAGTGTGTTTGCCATTGCCCGTACAAAATCTATAAATACTTGGAGGAAATGTGCGTGTGTGCTAGTCATATCTCTCAGTATTTCGTGTGTGATGAGAGAATCCATGATAATGTTGGCGAAATTTGAAATTGTCTGGCTGGAGCTATAGGGCAAGTGTGGCTGGTGCTTCTGCCCGCAGGCCACGAAACGCGTCTTAGGCGCGACGATTGCGGCTTCCACTTTTTCGCGCTTATACATGACGTGAGCGACTCACAGGTTCGAGTTGAGGATTCATTCATTTATTAGTGCTGTCACACTAATATCCCTTGTCGCTCGCTTGTACACATATGGCATTGACGACGCCGAGAAAACGCAAGGTGGCAGAAACCTACGACGACTGCGACAACCTCTCTGGCGACGAGGCACACGACACTCCTGAAATCGTTGGTGAGGCCATTGACTGGCAAGAAGAAGATCAAGTCATCGGTCCAACACCGCAAAAGAATGGACGTATCCTGGGCCTGTTTGACAACCTGTCGCCTGAGAAGCCCGGCGGCGCACATCCTCTCGCTATACCAGCGCAATCGGGCGTCACGATGCTGACAGTTCCGGAACAGAAAAGGGCAAAGAAGACTAGAAATAGTCCATTAAAGACACCTTCCTTTCTGCGGCGACAAGTACGAACCATCGAGGAATCCGGTGCAGAAGGCACGCCGCGACTTTTATTTCCTGCTTTGCCGAAACGGGGCTTGAGCCTATTGATTTCCGAATTGCGCGAGATTGAGGACAGTTACGAGGACGAAGGCATGGACGTGTTGCGTGAAATGGAGGCAAACTTCCCAGTCATTCCTCAGGACTCTGAGGACTGCCAAGCTCGAAATATATTGCACAAGGAGAACGAGTCGGCAGTGGGCGAGAATGAAAAGGTCAAGTGGAAGAAGAAAGGTCTCAAGAGGTCACATCGTCGCGTCATCATGCGACCGACCGGTCAGAAGAAGACTCCGGCAGCAAGTACAGGCCTGATCGATGGACAAAATGGACAAGCGGCATCCGATGATAGTGACGAGTACATCAATTCCGAGGACGAAGCGGCCGACGCCCAAGCAGCCCAGGGCAAGCCCACGATATTGCCAGCCGCTACAAAAGCCAATACAACGACGACATATGCAAGCACTACGAAACCCGCCGCCGGCAAGAGTGCGAGAGCACATAAAGCCGGTGGGGTTTCGCACAACTTCAAGAGCTTAAAGTTGCGCAACAGCGGCTCCAAGGGCGGCAGCAGATTCGGACGAGGCAAGTTTGGAGGTCGTAGATGAAGCGGTGTGTGTCTGCACTGGCTTCCGTGATTCATGTACAGCGTAGCATAGTTGACAGCGTGGCATACAGACTTACTCAACTCAGCGACAGCATATCTGTAATGTCAACTCAATCGCGCGAGTCACTCACCTACAGTAGATCTTTCACTACAAAGAACAATTCGTCTCTCGCATCTCTTCGTATAGATCCTCGAGCACATGACCAGCGGATCACGTGCAGGCGAGATGATGGCTGACTGCGCCACCACCATCTGGATCATGCTGTTCCCCGCAAATCGGCAAAGATTGTCGCATCTCGTGCCCATCATTTGCCCCGCGATTCTTTGGTGCTACCACAGGGCACCACTCTCTATCTATATGTATATATATAAGAGCCTTTCGTATCCCAGATATCGTTTCGTCTCACGATCACCTTTGGGAGGTCAAGTAGTTGAGGAGGAAAAAGGAACAGGAACAGGAAGGAACAAGATGACGGCACAAGTCTACGAGATTCACCATACGCCGGGCCAACACAACACCATCACATTAAATGGTGCGCCCTTCTGCGACGTCTTTGACGATCGCTGGAAGACGGGTCGTCTTGACCCGCGGACGTGGCAGGTCAGATTGAATCAAGGCACATTCACGCTCTTGCAACTCGAGTTCTTGAGTGGGTCGCGCGAAGTGGTGTGTTTGATGCACGATACGGCAAGTACCTCCCTCGCACCGCGCAAGTCCGGACTGCTCGGTCGGAAGAAGAAGGATGAGTATGGGTTTACTTGGCGAGGCGTGGAGTACTCTTGGCTCAAACGTCACCACGATTCGTCGTCGTCGTGGGTTTTGAGGCGTCGCCGTGACGATACCAGTGGGAAATCCAAAGACAACGATGAAGACGACAACGACGATACGGACGGGGTGATTGCGGAGAGGAGGGATACCGGCGCACCCGAGGGATTGCTCTCCACCATCACGGTGCTCAATCGCACCGGTCTCCCCGCGTACCCAGGAGACGCCAGGACACCCTTGTCCACGTACCATCCGCAAGGGCCACATCATCAGTCCCAAATGACAGATGAAAAGACCACCTCGACGAATACCATCAATGGAGGCAATAATGCGTATTCAGTAGCCATGGAGTCAGGGACCGACGACGACGACGCCGCCGCGGTGCCTGCCGTCCTCATGCTCGGCACCGCGCTCAGCATCGAGAGTGCCTCCATCGACGGAGGTATCCTCACCAGCAGACCGCCCACAGGTTGCCGCTCCTTTGGTGTCGGCGGGTTCGTCGGCAATTCCATCGCCGTCTCTACCGGCGTCTGATGAGCCTGTGCTGCACCCTTTACATGATCAAGACAGGCATACTTTCATAGTTATTCATTCATTCATTCACACTACACATCTATCTATGCCTCCGATAGTTCCGCCATCCGCTACTATTGATTGCGCACACCTCAAAAGAGACTGTACATCTCCTCCTCAATGCTTGACATGTCGTCAGTACGGAGCAGAGCCAAGAGTTTCTGTTCCTTCTTCTGCTCCTCCATGGACTTGATGTCTGCAATGCCGTTGACAGTCGCCTTGACAGTGTTCCTGACTCGCCAGGCTGCGGCCGGGACGCCTGAAGCGCCCATTCGGCAGGACTTGTGCACACCAAGCAATTCCGGTGACATGACCGGCATCACGTCCTCTGGACCATCAAACAGCGACTCAAACTGCTCGATGGTCATGTCTTCGAGTCGTGTAGTGGACAGATCGTTCTTGTATGGCAGAATGACTCCATTGCGCAACTCTGAGAGCACTCCGTTCTTGGCTGGAATGTCCGAGATGCGCAGAGCTCTACCATTGAAGACAATGGTCTTGAAGCGTCCCCACTCACTGACATCGACATTGATCTTGGAGCCCAACAGGTTTATCAACTCGTGATGCTTGACAAGACCTTGCGCCGCAGTTTCTGGTCCATAGAACGCATCCGAGTAAAACAAGACATCAGGGACGATATGATATTTGAGTAGCTTTGTAAGAACTGGCTGACCACGAGTACTGAACAAGTATGCATTGATCCGTGGGCCAAGGCTTGCGAAGGCGGAGTTTGAAGGTGCAAAGATCGTGGATTTTTCCGTCTCATTCAGAGTCTCAACCAAGCCAGTCTTCCATGCAGCATTGATAAAGGTGGAGAATGATGAAGGCAAGACTTCGGCAATGTCGTAAATCTTCGGAGGCGGGAACAGCAGGTTGTCGAGCGCGTGGACGACACCGTTATTGGTGAAGATGTCGATGTAGATGACGCGAGCATAGTAATTCAGCGTGAGCCCCTGCAAGTTGATGTCGACTGCGAGTCGTTGAGCTTGTCCAATGTCGTCCTCAATGTAGAGAGTTTCAAGGGTCTTGCTGCGCAACACACGGCCCGCAGGATAGACCTCAGGTAAAAGGTGATATAGCAGTATCTTTCTGAGATACTCAACCGGCGGAGTGTGCTCCTTGTACTTCTCCAGTGCTCTGTTTGTCGGTGCAAAGAACGTCAAATTGGCAGAGGTCTTGTTGAGTTCGGCAACTGCATGCTTATCACCCTTGATGATGTCGTGAAGGATGGTAAAGTACTCAGACTCAGCGATGAATTCATAGATGCTCTTGTCCCTCTGGTCATGAGGATTACCGTGCTCTGGACGTTTGCCATGCTTGCCTTTACCGGGTGGACCGCGATGTGGCGGATGTGGGTCATGATGAGGGTGGTCAAAGAGGTCGAAAGCATGTTGTCCACCCTGAATGTCCAAGTACTCTTTCACGTCATCGGTCGTGGCAAGTGCCCTGTCGTACAACGATGCTACGACCGAATCTGCCTTGGTCTCGGCATTCGCAAAAAGTGCACTTGCACTCTTCTGGAGGCTCTGTGCGGATTCCTTGATCTGATCAGTCAAGACATATGCCGAGGTGCTCAGCACAAGCGGCAGGATGGTCAGCTTCATGCTTGCTTTCGATACAATCAGCTTACTGTGTTGAGGAGGAAGAAGAGCTGATATATAGCAGCATAAGTGGGATGGTGCGATTCGTGGATTGGATGATTGGTTGTGCTGCAGCGTGAGGTCATCACACCCCGACGATCAGCAATTCGCTGAGCCGCGCGGTGATCAGCTGCAAGTTCCAAGGTTGCCAAGTGATCAGGCGTTGCGTGGCGGCCGGGCTCCCGGTACGGCAGCACGGGCCAATTAGCCCTTGACTAGTTCTAAATGTCAGTCCATACACACCGGCCGTAGTGTATGCATATAGAGCTGGAGACGAAACTCTTCTTCTGCTAAGACGTGTCTACAATGGAGGAATGGCAAAAAGCTTGTTGATAATCATACCTCATCTCGCCTTGCTATATTACATCATTAAATGCTTTCCCATTCCTGCCACCAGCTTGTCAGAATGTCAACCTGAAATTCAATCTCAAACTTTTTGCTTTCCATTTGCCTTGGAAAAGAGGACGAGCTCGCCTGCGCGCTTAAACAACATTTCCAGGCACTTTCGCAACTCAACATCCACATTCTCCATCCCCAGTATCTCGGTCGCCTGCACGTAGAAAATATCAAGATGCAGGAGGAACTCCTCGCGACTGAAGGAAGTGTACGCCCTGAAGATATCGCAAATGACTGGTCTCCAGGCGGTGACATTCCGTGCGTTGGATTCATCCAGCCGCGTGAACTCGACCAATAAATCCTCGCAAGTCCTGTGTTGATTAGCTTGATGAGACGCGCATTGCTGGGAAATGCCACTCACGGTATCAACTGCGCAGTAATCTGCTCATCCTCTAGCGCCTGCATCCTTCGGTCTCCATAAAGCTTCAGTGAGACATTGATGTAACCAGATGCGCTCGCGACTTCCTGTCTCAGAAGATTTGGCAATTGTTTCATGAAGCCCATCTTCCACAGGCTGATTCGAAGTTCTCTGTCTGCATTGAAACGTTTGGCAAAGAGCCAACTCTGCTTGAGCACATCAAGCAGATCGCACACTTGTCTGACTGGCGCAGCCTCGTACACTTGCTTGTTCTTGATCAACAGCTCAGATAGGGCCTCAATAAGAAGTAATTGAAGAACGCACTTCACTATCAGAGCCTTGAATTCCTTCTTTTTTCCAGCAGGCACTGTAACACTAGCTGAATTGCTGGGCGTCGCTGTTCCTGCTTCTGCTAAAGAGGCGGTATCTGACAGCGTGGTTGCATTCGTAGTGTCAAAGACTGATGTTCTGATGCCGTCAAAGGTCTCTTCTTGTGGTTCTTGTCCTTGTGTGAATAATTGTTCTGCTGCCGTGGTCTTGAAAAGATATTGGAAAGTCTTCACAACTTCTTTCCAGTGTCTCTCTTCGAAATTCGAAGCGTTCTCCACCACAAGTTGCTGTAGACAGGCAGTTCCGATTCGCGCCAAGGTGTCGTTTTCCTGGCAGATGCACGACGAAAGCAGGTCCAGATAGCCTGTTAGCATATGCTCGAGACGACTGAAGAATGTAGAATACAGCTGAACCAAATTCCTCAGGGCCTCTACCATCGTGGATGACAACCAAATTGTCAAATCTTCCATGTTGTTGAGTTTGGGTCCTTCCTTGTCAGACCGAAGGACGAAGAAAATGGGAAATAGCAATTGCCGACAGATGATATCCCAAAACTCGGGAGTGAACGTGTTACCATACTCTGTCAGAGCTTCGAAGAGACATTGCAGCGCACGAGATCGTACTTCCATGTCCTCGCCACTCATGAGGATATCATGAAAGCCGTAGAGTATAGGGAACCAATAACGGACTAATGGATCATTTTCTCCAGAGTCCTCTCCGGCATATGTCTTGCTCAAAGGACACTGGGGAGAAGTCAGCATTGCCCGCTCGGTCGATTTGAGTGCTTCTAATGATTGCAAACTGATTCGCTGAAAGCGATGATTCTTTGCGAGCACAGTCAGACATGAGATTAGATTTGGAAAACTTCCTTGACTCAGCACGACCCCGAGTCGATCTCGATATATGTGTCGGACGTTCTCGAAAGCAATATTGACAATCTGTTCGTATGGCTCTTTAGCAGCGAAAGTAAAAACCCCAAACATTGTTTGCCATCCAGACTTTATGTTGTCGACTCGAGCTTGGATCATCTGATTCAAGCATTGCAGGACCATGTCCTTGACAGCTAGAATAGGATTATTCGCCAAGATGTATTCAAAGGGACGCAGAAAGTCTTTCTGGAACTTGAAATGTGGCAGCTCGTCAATCTCGAGGAATCGTGAGGAGAGCTGGCGCAGGGCATCAAGAGCAAAGAACGCTATCGAGACGTTCTGATTGCAACCGACTTCATTGAAATGTGCTCCAAGCACCAACCATATGTTGGACCATTCAAATCGAACTCTGGCCATGTTGTAGTAGGATATTTCCACCACTTTCTGTAGACTGTACATACGAGGTGCGTCAGTATTGGCAGTCGAGTTAATTTCCTCTGCAGAAACCTCACTCAGAGCTTTGACAAACTCGATTATCGCTCCACCAGATAGAGTTGCGCTTTGTGTGAAGATCCTATCGATAGCGACGGTGATCTCACGTGAACGTGCCTCTGCAGCAACGGCCTCCGAGTAGCTTGTTCTCTTCAAAGAATTTCGAGAAGTTTGAAAGGATGTTCGCGATCGTGCAGTGTCGTGAGACGCCCTTGCTTGTACTTTACTCATATCGGGTACCATGTCTTCTTCGATACCACTACTTAGCAATTGGAGTCTCTCAAGCTGACTGACTGCAGTCAAAACGTCCTTCCAGGAATCTTTGAGCTCGTTGCCTTCGGACAACGCGATCTCGAGGAGCGCTCGAACACCCAATATATTCTTCGGTTTCATGTCTTGAAGGTTGTTCAGCGAAGTAAACCATGCCAAAGTGCGCACAAAGGCGTTACGTGCTAAGGACAGATCAAAGAGGCATACAATCCTGATAGAGTGCTTGAAACCGGTCAGACAATTCGCAATAGTGTCGATATCGTCACTCATCTGCAGGGGTCCGGACAGACTGGCCAGCATAGGCATCCAAATCACTTCGAACATGGGTCCCACATGCTCAAAATGGGAAGCACTGTAGAAGACAGACCCTGATTTACGTGGAGAAGACTTCTTCTGAGCCTTCAGAAGATTCTTGAATCTTGCCTCTGATTTGTTCGCCATCTCCTTGGAGGCTACAACGTATGCCTCGCGTTGCAGATCTCGGCCGACTGTTGCGAGCGCCGAACTGATGTTCGCAGTAAAGCTCTGACCGGCAGTTGTAGGTACAGAGTTCAGAAGCGCCGCATCCTGCTCCTCCTTTAGGACTATTTCATGTGTTTGAATTTCATTATAGACATCTTCGAGGAATGCCGGATCGAGATCCTTTCCATCATCGATACCTCTATTGTTCTTCAGGAAATCCTCCTTTGACATTCGTTTCTGCTTAGCCAATGTGCTACTATGAGCATCGGTGTTTAGCATGATTACAGAGAAGGCCAATATGTAAGCAGTGTCGGCATTTGCAAAGAATCCAGGATTGCCCGATACGTACCGTTCAGCAAACTTGAGCATGAATCGATCAATCTTCTGTGCTTCGCCAGGTAATCTGAATGTCTGTAGCAATCTACGCAGTGCTTCGACGAATTTTGTGCCCTCAAACTCGAGCATGTCAACAAATTCGTGCATGATCTTAACATTCTCAGCATCGCCCTCGCCAAGATACTCTCCAATTGTCGCCTTGTTGAGGCCATCCGTGCGTAAAAGAAAAGTTGCGATGGTCTTTGGATCAGAATCGCGAAGGAACCCTTGACGCAGTAATGCTTGTATGCCCTTCTTAGGTTTGAAGTTGAAGAGCTTTACAGCCTCATTCAAGGCTGTTTTTCGATGCTTGAGGTTCTCGAACTGGGTAGGATCGTCCTCGGTCACACCTTCCGAGAATGTTGTGTAGCCACGTCTCCTGCTTCCACCATCTCCGGGAATTGGGGTTGATGGTGAATTAATCTTCAGAGGTGTCGTCTTACGATTCGAGTCCTCTGATGGTCGCTCTTCATAATGGACATCCTCATCAGCCTCTTGTCGGGCCATAGCCATGCCAGTCTCGCACCACTGAATAAGTGATCGCAAGACACTGATCAAACACCGCATGGCAACCTGCTTAAGCTGATATTCTTCAGGCATCATATCTGGCTCGATTGCACGTCCGGATATATTCCTTGTAGACAAGGACGGAGTTCGGTTGTGATCACGATTTGCTACAGGATCTGCACCCTCATTGTTGCGATTCTGCCATTGCTGTTGAGTCACATTGAGCTGGACTTGTGTAGCGGTGATTCTGGTTAGGTCATTCATGATTCTGCATCGTCAGTGAGTGTGGTAGAAGTGGAGCTCTTGTAACGTACCTCTCATAGATATTGTCCATTGCTCCACGATCGCAGTCATAATTGAGATAGACCTCGACGAGCGCACGAGGATCGTTACACAAACGGGACAGAACATTGATGAAGGATAGCTTTTGCTGGTAAGAACTTGTCCTCATTTCTAGGATTGGTAGGTAGATCTCAATCATGAACACCTCAATCTCCTTTTTCAGATGGCCACGAAGTGAATCAATCATTCTCCAGAAAATGTCGCAGGAGACGTTGAAGACTTGCGGAATGTGCGAGACAGCGTTGCGTGAAAGCGCATAACAAAGATATTGCTTGGTAGCTTGTATGAACTGTATTCCTTGACTGGTAGCTGAAGATCTGATCATGACTTGAGGTGACAGAAAGATTGTCATGTGACGATTCAGTATAGTAGATATCATATGTAATGAGAGTAGTTTCGAACGGACCATATGCGACTTTAGATCACCTATGCTATCGGCTGCAAGAGTTTTCGTTGAGAGCTTACACATTGAGCGGAAGATGAGGAATGCATCTTTGACCAGAATCTCATCGTGTGACAAAACCAGACCAGAATCGGCATTTGTCTCTGGAATCTGGTCGAAGCTCTGTCGACGTGCAAAAGAGTCCAAGGTCACTTTCTCCTGCGGACTCTGGTCGCCTGCGAGTTTCGAGTCTTCATCAGTCTTCCGACGTACTAGACCATTACGCAGAGTAGTTCTCAGGTCGTCTGTACTCCCACTGGGCGTTCCATCTATAGTATTGGTTTTTACACGGCCAAAGACTGCATGCACCATTTGTTCTAGTGTGCCCTGCGCGATACTCTGAGTCGGCGTGCTACGACTGAGTAGGAATATGTTGTATGTCTGCCTAATCGCTTTGAGTAAAGGACTTTGATGGATCATGGTGCCCTCCTGCTCGTCCAGAACAGCAGATAAAAGAGCTTTGATTATCTGCAATTGTACCTTTTCGTCTGTACCTTCTCCTTGAAAACAATCGCAGATGGTGTCAATAACTCGATCCATGAGCGGTCGAGTAGGAGCATCAGCTCGATGCGCTGGCACAACATTGTCCTCGTCAGCATCTACGGGAGCGGAGACATTTGGTGGAGGCGCATCGAAGAAGGACACTGCGATCAATTTCCCTATACAGTCCAATGCCTGTGTGGTAAGGACTACTGATTGAGACAGACAGGATAATCTGAGTGGCTCAAAGATGACGTTAGGGTCTATGCCAGTCTGGGGCGATGCCTGCAACATATCAACCACCTTCTGCGACAAATCCTTCAGCTGTCCTTTCTTCTTTCCCTCCTTAGACGTACTTATGATTTCCATTGTCTTCTTGACGAAATAAAGTGAGCTTGATGACAATGTCTTTTTCCTCTCGACCGGAATCGCGATGGTCTCAGGAACATCTTCTGCCTCTGTCGAGTCGGGCAAGGCAATTGGTGTCGCATGTTCGATTGTTATTGTAGGTATACTCGGTGTCACGGGTCGGTCATCATGCTCAGCAGACAAATTGTGGTGCCCTTCCACGGGGATCGAAGGTGTGGCCATTTCCAGACTGGCGAGTTCCCTATTGGCAAGCTCGACCTGAGTATCCTCGACAACAAGCACGTTGCTAACCTCCGGCGGTTGGAGAATGTCTTCTACAACCTGGTCGTCATCTGCAGATGATCCCTGTCCGAGAGTACTGTTTTCGATTTCGGCCTGACCATCGTGAGATGAGACTGCTGTCTCGGCCGGTAGCGGGGCTTGTTCAGCGTGCGCACTCACAATGTCGACAGTAGGGTCTTCAGGTTGTGGCTCCACTGCATCTGCCACGGACATGTAGCCGACCTCTGTGACTTCGACAGACCCAGTGCTATCGAAGCGTAAGTATCCTTGAGCACTCTCGTCACCAAATGAGATGTCTCCGAGGAGACTTGGCGTACTGCCGGATCACAGCACACGGTGCCATCACCAGCCCTGAACCATGATGCATATGATCCACGTAGAATTGAAGCCAACAATTTGGACGCTGCTTCCGGGCGGAGCTCATCTACACACAAACAAGGTTCCATATTTGGTCTGAGCTGTAATCAGCTCCAGCTGCCCAGGAGTTTAGCTATAGACACACCTGTAGCTGCAGCGTACATCCTCGGTAGCTATAGCTGTGTAGCGCAGCCATTGGAGATCATTGCTCACGACGTAATAAATTGCGAAAGTCAAGTGAGAAATGAATATGCCAGAGAAGTTATGTAGACTCTACCTGTTTCATGAATATGTACAAGACGAGACTAAGGTGTGCTTCGCGGGAAGTAATGTGGTGCTGTACGATCGACGAATATTCGCTTTCCTTGGCCATGTGGGAGATTTCGGATGTGTATTACACATTGGCCATATAGCGCATCATGCAATGCAGCTACTTTCGTACTAAGTCGTCGACTTGACGCTAGAGTCCTAATTTGGTCGCGAAGGTGCGTCAAGTTGATGTGGTGAACTCGTCATCCTTCCATACCGAAGTCTTCAGTCCATTGGACCTGTTTGATGATGTCTTCTGCATTGACCGTGGGCCTAGCCTTTTTGACAGCTTTCAAGAAGTCTTTCATAGTCAAGATTGGCTCAGCGACTTGTTCCGGGTCAACCTCCATCCAATTCATCTCCTGCGCACCTTGATCACCTGGCGAGCACGGTATGAGCTTCCTGCCCTCGGAGTGTTCGATCCATTTGAAGTGAGTGGCGGTATTGATTCGTCTGACGGGTTCCATGATCGCATCTCTGACAGCAGTGGCGACGTCAGAACCTGTCAAGCCTTCCGTCATTTCTCCAAGTCGCGCGAAATCCTTATGCGTCAGCTCATGGGGCGTATCGCCGACGTTAAGTTCGAACATCCTGGCGCGAGCAGCTGTGTCTGGCAATGGTATATAGACTCGGCGCTCGAAACGACGACGGATGGCGGTATCTAGACTCCACGGAATGTTTGTAGCTCCGAGGACCAGTATTCCAGACATATCATTTCCGACTCCATTCATCTGGACCAGGAACTCGGTCTTGACACGACGAGCCGCTTCAGATTCGCCCTCGCCACGAGCTCCACACAAGGAGTCAATTTCATCAATAAATATGATGGCAGGCTTGTTCTCCCGAGCCATGGTAAACAACTGTTTGACTAGCTTTTCTGACTCGCCCATCCATTTTGAAATAAGGTCAGAAGAGGAGACACTGAAGAACGTCGATTTTGCCTCTGTAGCCACGGCTTTGGCGAGATATGACTTCCCCGTACCAGGTGGACCATAAAGAAGTATGCCCAACCAAGGTCGGCGACGTCCAGTGAACATCTTTGGAAACCTCAACGGCAGTATGACGGACTCCTTCAAAGTCTCTTTTGCCGCTTCTAGGCCAGCGACATCCTCCCAGCGCACGTCTGGAGTCTCTGAAAGAATGGCACTACTCAAGGCACCACGGAGCTTTTTAGTCTCACCGTCTTCTGCATCGTCTTCGTCTCCCCTCTTGCCTCCAGACTTCTTGGTTGTACCAGCGCCCGAAACACCAGCGACACCTGCTTCCTTTTTCCTTGCTTGATTGGAACTTGTGTTGCGCATTTCCTTGATTTGCTCAGCTCTTGCCATGTACTCAATCGTCTTTGTCCTGATAGTCTGCTTCCTTCCCTCGTGCTTTTCATCTGCATGCGTCATTACTTGTGCATTGAAGCTCGTTTGTACTGACATTTCATGGCGATCATGAACCAATCAAGAGAAGACATGTATAAGGTGTATGCGGAATCATACTCCTCGTTCTTGTCCGCAGCTATCGCTTTGTTCGCGAGGCCGAGGGCTTTCTGCGGAACTTAGAGCACGAATGCGGCAGGTCATCTTGTGCATACCGTGATGTTGTCCATAAGGAAACTCCTCGTTGAGATTGTCTCCTTGACTGTAACTCAAAACAGAGTTTGTACAGACCAGTAACGGACTTCCACGTCCAAAAACAGGGCAAAATGACTATGCGACAGATTTACGAGTGCCAGGGTCAGCCCTCAAATCACAAGCTTGCACAAGGTCACTGCGTCATGATGACTTCTATAGCACGTACGTACCTACAGAGGGAGAACAAAGGCAAGACACAACTCAACAAGGAATGCTCACGCATCTTGCGGCAGCTCGACGCCCACATGCGGAAGTGGAGCCGAGCAGAGATCACACTGACCATTGAGCATCGATAGCACTGCAGGTCTCAACACAACTCTACAGCTGGTCCTCAGTTTCTACAGACAGCGCAAGCAAGCGACTTTGCTCCTGCGCAGATCTACATGGGTGCATCGCGATAAGGTTGTGGTCCTCTCCAATACATAGGGTCGTGATTGCAAGGTCAATATCTCGTTTTGTGTCACGAAGCAGGCCCCTAAGTCGAGATTGATAAATTGTTCTGTACGAGGTATAAAGCAGTGAAGATTCTTCGGTACATCACGAGACTGAATTCGACAACGAAGAAGCCTCAAGCATGGCTCGTGCGTCGATTCGGTGGACTGCTCTGCTGCTCAGCATGATAGCGGCTATGCTTATTCTCGTATCCCTTTTGTCGCCAAGCACTTTACATTCGGCTCAGGATGTGGCACAAGAGTGGCGTGATAGCTTCCAGGATAATGCAACACCTGGCGGTGTCAACAGCAAGCTGCTCAGCTATGGGCCAATGGTGTACACCCAAGTGCAGTCGTGGTGGACAAGGCTATTCCCGGGCACGACCGAACTGCGAGGTTTGCAGCCCGATGAAGAAGCGGCGGGCAAGTCAAATCGTTGCCGGGTGTACACTTACTATGACAAGACCACAAAATCAGAAGATACTGAAGCATTGCTACAAGTGTGGCTCAAGGCTTGGTGGGCGCTTGGACTCTATCCCGTTATCCTGACGAATGAGATTAGTGTGAAGCACTCAGAGTACGGATCACTTCGCAACAAATATGCGGATGCGGGATTCAGTCTTGAACGGCTCGATGCGATCTTGGCAATGGATTATATGAACTACGAAGGTATGCTTACGGCTCCGTTTGTCTTTCCAATGGCGCCACCCGATGACCCCATGTTGAAGCAAATGCGGCAGTGTCAAGTTTTGGATGTCATGACCAAGTACAGGAGCAGTCGAGACGACATTATGAGAGGAAGTAGCATGGCGTACAAGATTCTGGTCAAGGCACTGGTGACCTACGATGGGCCAGTGGACAAGAAGCGTGTAGGCGTACTCGGCATCGAGGGCGTGCCAGGCGCGAACTTTCGCGAATTGGAGGACCTCAAGACATTCGCCGTATATGACAAAGAGGCTCTAGAGAAGTTGTACCCAAAGCTATACGAAGGTCGCCCCGTCGGAAAAGGTGGCAAGACTTTTTCGTTTGTCAAAAGCCAACTTGCAGCGTTAGTCAACGGCCACTTGCAAGACAATTTCCTGGTCAATCATCGCAATGGCATCGAAGTACTCTCTCCAGACATGGACATTACGGAAAGTGACTTTGTATCGCGTTCATCACTGCGCATTGCGATGGAGCTGACAAGATGTAATCTGACACCCTTGCCAAAGACATGCAGTCCCCAGCATGCATCATCGACGACCAAGTGCTTCGATTGTACACAACTCGTCTCTAGTGCTATCATCAAGCCAGTGAAGGGCTACGTGCCCAAAAATGCAACCTTCTTCGTCGGCAGCGTACCACATCCGCTGACCTTGTTGGCACTGGAGAAGATGACTACCGACATTGATGCAGCCGCGATTCGTGGCTCACGACAGAATGCTTGGTCGAAGCAAGCACTCACACAAGCCCTGCCACCAAAGTCGGGCGCAGTCCAGGGTCTGGTCTTTCTTTCCGATTCGTTGTACCGCAATGAGGATCTTCAGCTGCCGGACGCACATATGTGGCATCTCCTCGAACAGGATGTTGACACTGACGAGGCCGAATATCTGGTCGGGTTCTCCTTGCCGGAGTTACAGGCAAGTCTGGATCAGCTGGCGCAGTCAACGCAAGAAAAGACGACGAGGTTCCAGGAGAATTTCGCCAAGATCAAAGCACTGGTGGGTCAGCCGCTGGACAAGACTGTGGTCTCAAAGGCGATGGAGATTACGGAAGCCTGGTCGCAGTACGATGCCGGGGCGCATCAACTGATCAAGAATTACATTCGCTACAGGTCGGCGCCTCTACAGGCGATGAAGCGGGAAAACAGTGGAGCATTTGTAGTCACAAAATGGCAGTGATCGTAGTACTAGTCCGCATGCATGCGAACAGTCAATTCGGTTTTCATTGAAAACGGTGCGGGAGATGTGGTTGTAAACGGCAGGAAAATTAGGACATACAAGGTGTAAGGTGAATGATACTCAACCACGCAGCGCTGCATAGAGTGGCAACACTGCACAAATTCTGTCGACACGGCTGGTTATCTTTCTCGCGATCGAACTCGTCGTGCAATTCAAGCTCTATATGTGTAGGGCTTACAGCGACTGCAGCTACAGATTCTCCCTTCTCAGCTGCCCTTCCTTCTCCCTTCTCAGCTGCAGCTGCAGTAGAGAACCACCTTGGAGGATCGAGAGTCGGAATATCCGAGGACAATGAAGGCAGATCCGAAGCAGGGGCCCCGTCCCTCTCGCTGTTCAGAGCAGCTGCGAGGCCAAGGGGACGCCATCACGTGTCCACCTAGAGGAAACGGGACAAGATCAGGGTGCGCAAAAACCTCGGGATGACGAAAAGGTCTCCAACGTTTGAAGCTCGGCTTGGGGCAATTTTTCAAGGTTGCGGGCGGATTCATCTTCGTCCGCCCGATTCATTCCCATCCAATCATTCAACCACCGAAAAAAGAAAAAAAATTGCGCCGCCCAGATTTTCTTTCCATGGTGCTGTTCAGGTACCCGGCTCCCAAGGTTTGCTTCCTGCTGCCAGGCTCGCTTTCAAGGTTGCTTTGCTTTCGCCTCTTCGCCCCCTGGCAACTCTCTCTCTCTCTCTCTCCTCTCACTCTCCTACCCTCTCTGCCCTGCCTATATTTTGCCTCTCCCTCCCTCCTCCAAATTTTTTTTGTTTAACCTACCCACAAGATCGGGACAGAGGATATACTTTTATCAAAAAAATAGAAAATTCCCCTTTAGACAAACTTCCCGACCATGTCCGCTGTGACCGGGAACAAACAATCCATCAAGATTCTTGATGAATTGCTTCAAAAATTGGCCATCGCCGATGGTGAGGAACAGCGAAGCCAGGCCTCACACAACCTTGCCAGTTTCATCAACGGCGACATTGAGGAGCAAGAGTGAGTCGATCGATAGAATGTATCAACTATGAGGACTAACTTTTGATGTAGCGCACCAACCAAGGTCATCTCAACCATCAAGACCCAGCTGAAGAACAAGAAGGATGCCGGTGTCAGGCAAAAGGCGCTCGAGGCTGTTGCCGCCATGGTCAACGTCCCTGCCATCAGTCCTGCTTTCGAGCCATACCTCGTCGAGATCCTTGCGCTCACGATTGAGGCTATCGCCGACAAGCAGGTGCCTGTCAAGGATGCCGCCACCTCTGCCGCACATGCAGTCGTGCGCAAGATCAACCCAAACGCAATCAAGGCCACCCTTCCAATCATCACCAACTCGATCGAGAACGCTTCAAAATGGCCAGAGAAGTTCGCTTCGTTGACCCTGCTTGAGGATCTCGTCGAGGTCGCTCCTTCACAGATGTCCACTTGCATGCCAGAGCTCATTCCAGTCGTCTCTTCTGCCATGTGGGACACCAAGCCGGAGGTCAAGAAGCAGGCTAGGGAGACCATGAACAAGATCTGCACTCTGGTGTCAAACGCCGATATCGAAAAGTTCATTCCAGTCCTGATTGCCTGCATCGCCGACCCAGACCAGGTCTCCGAGACTGTGCACACTCTCGGTGCCACCACCTTTGTCCAGGAGGTCCAGACACCGACCCTTGCCATCATGGCTCCCCTGCTTTCGCGTGGTCTGAACTCGCGAGAGACTCCCATCAAGCGAAAGGCGGCCGTCATTGTGGACAACATGACCAAGCTTGTCGAGAATCCTCGTCTGCTCACTCCATTCATGGGAACCTTGCAAGGGGATCTTGTCAAGGCCTTTGATGGTATGGCCGACCCAGAGGCACGAGAGGTTGTTGGACGTGCTCAGAAGACTTTGAAGACCTACGGTACCATGGATCCAAAGGTTGCCGCCGAGTACGCCGTGCCAAAGTTCCTCGACACTCTCAAGACCGTTCTCGCTTCGCACAAGGTTGACAAGCACCACGAGCCGGCCCTCGTGTTTATTGCTTCCATCGTTTGTGAATTGGCTGAGATTGACAACTACCTCGAGAAGATGGAGTTCCACCAAAACACTGTTGCATACTTGGCCACCATCGTCCCACAGGAGAAGGCTGTCCAGGTCGCCGAAGAATACCGACAAAAGTCCATCTCCAACATTGGAGGTGGATCACCAGCTGACAAGGAGGAAGAGGAACAAGGAGATGTCCTTTGTGACTGCGACTTCTCATTGGCCTACGGTGCCAAGATCTTGTTGAACAGAACCAACTTGCGACTCATCCGTGGTTCGCGATACGGTCTTTGTGGACCTAACGGATCTGGAAAGTCGACACTCATGCGAGCTATCGCCAATGGCCAGGTCGATGGCTTCCCACCCGCTGACGAGCTCAAGACTGTCTACGTCGAGCACGACATTGACGAGTCTGAGGCCGAGATCAAGACCCTTGACTTCATCGCCACGGACCCAAGGTGTACGACCGACGTTGGCATGACCGCCAAGGATGCAGAGAACATGCTTTCCACCGTCGGCTTCACTGACGAGCTTCTGAACAAGCCCGTCGGTGGTCTTTCGGGAGGATGGAAGATGAAGCTTGCTCTTGCCCGGGCCATGTTGCAGAAGGCCGATATTCTCTTGCTCGACGAGCCGACCAACCACTTGGATGTCAAGAACGTCAAATGGTTGGAGGACTTCCTCATCGGTCAGAAGAACGTTACCTCTATGATTGTTTCCCACGACTCTGGTTTCCTTGACAACGTTGTCGAGTACATTATCCACTACGAGCGATTCAAGCTACGAAAGTACCAAGGAAACTTGTCGGAGTTCGTCAAGAAGGTTCCATCAGCCAAGTCTTACTACGAACTTGGAGCCTCCGAGCAGGAGTTTACCTTCCCAGAACCTGGTTTCTTGGAAGGTGTCAAGACCAAGCAAAAGTCGATTATCAAGGTCAACAACATGGCTTTCCAATACCCAGGAACTGCCAAGCCGCAATTGTCCGACATCACTTTCCAATGTTCGCTCTCGTCTCGAATTGCCGTCATTGGACCTAACGGTGCTGGAAAGTCCACTCTCATCAAGGTGCTTACTGGAGAGCTCATTCCCGGCTCCGGAGATGTCTGGACCCACCCCAATCTTCGAATTGCCTATGTTGCACAGTCTGCCTTTGTTCACTTGAACAACCACACTGACAAGACACCTTCCGAGTATATCCAGTGGCGATACCAGACTGGTGAGGACAGGGAGACCATGGACCGAGCATCTCGTGTCGTCACCGAGGAAGACGAGGAAGCCATGGCCAACAAGATCTTCCGAGTTGAGGGATCTCAGCGAAAGATTCTCTCCATCAACTCTCGAAGAAAGCTCAAGAACTCGTACGAGTATGAGATCTCTTGGCTGCTTGGTAACAACGTTGGCATGAAGTCAGAGTCATGGACACCTATGATGACGGCGGACAACACCTGGTTGCCACGAGGTGAAGTGATTGAGACTCACCAGAAGCTTGTGGCTGAGGTCGATCTCAAGGAGGCCTTGAAGTCTGGTCAATTCCGACCTCTTACCCGAAAAGAAATTGAGACCCAGTGTGGACTGCTCGGACTCGAATCTGAGATTGTCTCTCACTCCCGAATCAAGGGTCTTTCAGGAGGTCAGAAGGTCAAGCTTGTGCTGGCTGCCGGTACCTGGTTGAAACCCCACATCATCGTGTTGGACGAGCCAACCAACTATCTCGACCGAGATTCTCTTGGTGCCTTGTCTAAGGCATTGAAGAAGTTCGAGGGAGGTGTCGTCATCATCACCCACTCTGCAGAATTCACAAAGGAGCTCACCGACGAAGTTTGGGCCGTCAATGACGGTAAGATGATTCCAAGTGGACACAATTGGGTACAGGGACAAGGAACCGGTGCTCGAATTGACAAGAAGGAGGACGACGAGGAGGTCAAGTTCGATGCTATGGGCAACAAGATTGATGTTGCGCCAAAGAAGAAGGTTTTGACTGGTGCCGAGCTGAGGAAGAAGAAGAAGGATCGAATGATGCGCCGAAAGCGTGGAGAGGAGGTCTTCTCTGATGATGATTAAAATGTTTCACACATGTAATACTTGGCTTGGGTGAGCTTGGACGAAGCGATAGATATGCTGCGCTCAAGTATCGCTCAGGTCTCCTTTGGATGCTATTCCTCATTTGTCGTGGCGACCATAGAGTGATTCCTTTTTAGACTGATAGACTGTACAAAGTAAATATTGCCAACCTCAAACTTGCTCGTACTAATTCTGTTGCCCGGTAGTTCGCTCTTCAAACCGTAGTACAGACAGACAATTGTCGTAAAGCTCGTATGGTGGCTTCAATGACTGAACAAGAGAGAATCCGATATTGATAAGGGGCCATTGACGTGAGTGCGCATTGTCGCTGCTGCTCCATTGCCTACCAGTGACCAAGCTATCGTAAGAGCTCTAGATAAGGCTCGCCAGGTGCTAATCACGGCTACGTAGAACAGGAATAGAGCGATGTCAAAGTCATTGTTTGACATTAACAAAGCGGCTGCGCTACGTGACTACAATGTCGAGCCGAGACTGAACTACAACACAATCTCTGGAGTATGCACATTCAGGTCTGAAATGCAAATGCACAAGTCTTATACAAATTAGGTCAATGGTCCTCTTGTGGTGCTCGACAATGTCAAGTTTCCCAGGTACAACGAGATTGTCAATTTGACCTTGAATGATGGATCGAAGCGTCAAGGTCAAATTCTAGAAGTCCAGGGATCCAAGGCTGTCGTACAGGTAAGAGATAGAGATAGCATTATGCTGTTGTTCAAGTTGTCGCTCACATGTCCAGGTCTTTGAAGGTACTAGTGGCATCACGACAGACAAGACTAATGTCGAGTTTACTGGCACATCCCTGCGAATTCCCGTCTCTGAAGACATGTTGGGGCGTGTCTTCAATGGGTCCGGTGCTCCGATTGACAATGGACCCAAGGTCTTTGCCGAAGATTATCTCGATATCAATGGGTCACCGATCAACCCTTTCTCAAGAGTCTATCCGGAAGAGATGATTCAAACTGGTATCTCATCCATCGATGTGAACAATTCTATTGCACGAGGTCAGAAGATTCCCCTCTTCAGTTCCGCCGGTCTGCCGCACAACGAGATTGCGGCGCAAATCTGTCGACAAGCCGGTCTGGTCAACCACGGCGGCGACAAGACGCAGGCACATGGAGGAACCAACAAAGGTGTTCACGATGATCACGAAGACAACTTTTCCATTGTGTTTGCCGCCATGGGAGTCAACATGGAGACTGCTCGATTCTTCAAGCAGGACTTTGAGGAGAATGGTTCATTGGAGAGAGTCACTCTGTTCCTCAACTTGGCTAATGATCCTACGATCGAGCGTATCATCACGCCACGACTTGCTCTGACCACAGCAGAATATTATGCCTACCAGACCGAGAAGCACGTTCTCGTCATCTTGACTGACATGTCTTCGTATGCAGATGCCTTGCGAGAGGTCTCAGCCGCACGAGAGGAGGTCCCGGGTCGTCGAGGTTACCCTGGTTACATGTACACTGATTTGTCGACAATCTACGAACGAGCAGGTCGAGTCGAGGGCCGAAACGGCTCCATCACACAAATTCCGATTCTCACCATGCCCAACGACGACATTACCCATCCTATTCCGGATCTCACTGGATACATCACTGAAGGTCAGATCTTTGTCGATCGAGCCCTGCAAAACAAGCAGATTTACCCACCAATCAACATTCTGCCATCACTTTCGCGATTGATGAAGTCTGCCATCGGAGAGGGCATGACGCGGGTGGACCACGGCGAGGTGTCTGCTCAACTCTACGCCAAGTACGCCGTAGGTCGTGATGCGGCCGCCATGAAGGCCGTCGTGGGCGAGGAAGCCCTCTCACAGGACGACAAGTTGTCCCTCGAATTTTTGGACAAGTTTGAGCGGCAATTCATCACCCAGGGCGCATACGAGGCGCGAACCATCGAGGACTCGCTCGACATTGCCTGGTCCCTCCTGCGCATCTTCCCGCGCGAGGGACTCAATCGAATCTCGGGCAAGACGCTGGACAAATTCTATGCGCGAAGGGGCGGCAAGGATACCAGGGACAACTCCAATCACGTGAATGGTCGCGATTAAAGATATATATGTAGATTTTACTTCATGTTCCGCCCGGGAGTAAAACTGTTTCTCCTTTTCCCTTTTCCACATTTGGATGCTTGCAGCGATAGATGCGTCCTAGTAATGAAGATTTTTCCCAAACTGACCACGTGCTATAAATATTGTCTGTACATATTCCTAATTACCAAGTGGGAGAAGGATAGGCGTTTACGGCCTCTGCAGGGTAAAGTCCTTGAGCCAGAGGTGGATGAGATCGTGCTCGATAGCTCGTGCGGCGGCACCGGCTTTTTCGGTGGAGGTGCTGCGGGCTTCAATGTAGTACTTCAGTTTGGGTTCCGTGCCACTTCCACGCAACGTCATGGTAGCCGTCTCGAATTCGTCAGAGCCGTCCGAGTCGTTGGCGGGCGCGAACCAGAAGGTGAGCATTTCATTGTTGGAAGAGGTGGGCAACGAGGGCGTCGTCGTGTCTTTGGCGGCGTGGAGAGAGTCGTAAGGGCGGGTGAGGTCGCGGACGCGGGTGACGGGTCGATTGCGCAGGTGAGTCGGGTACTCTGGTGTCCGCAGTGATGCCATGACACTGGTGGTGGTGGTGGTGGTCGTTGGGTCGTTGTCGTCAGACATGAGGAAGTAAGAGTTGGCGGATTGAAAGTACCCGTATGCGCGGTAGAGTCTCGTCAGTTCGTCGGCGAGGGTGCGGCCGGCGGCGTAGAGGCTGCGTGCAAAGTCCAGCAGCACGGCCATGCTGAGGATGCCGTCCTTGTCGTAGACGACCTCCTCCCCTGGCCCACAGCACGGCAGGAACCCGAGTGCTTCCTCGTACGCGAGGATCACGGTGTAGCCTTCCTCGCGCAACGCCAGCGCGCGGTTGCCGAGCCACTTGAAGCCCGTGAGTGTCTCCTCCCAATGGATGCCTTCCTTCTCCCCGATCGCCTGCAGTATTTTGCTCGACACGGTCGACGATAACATTGCCCTCTTGGGAGTGTCTCGTGTTGACTGTATCAGATGACTCGCTAGCAGGACGCCAATTTGATTTCCAGTCAGTATTCGCCATTGACCATCAACCTTTTCGGCCACGCCGAGGCGATCAGCGTCCGGGTCAGTCGCCACAACGAGGGAGATGCCTTCCTCGTCCGCGGTCTGCATCGCGAGGTCGAGCGCGCCCGCTTCCTCTGGATTCGGGTATTTTACTGTCGAGAATTGGGGATCCGGGTATGCTTGATCGGCCACGGTGATCATTTCCATTGGCCCGGTCGATTGTGATGCAGACGACATGGCAATTCTTGCATAGATGAGGCCCACTCCGTGCATCGGTGTATAGCAGAACTTGAATGGCTTTGCAGATGTGGACGTGCTTGGCTCAAGTCGTCCAACGGCTCGAAACAACGCTCCAAAGTATGCTTTCGTCATGGCTTCGTAGACATTCTCGACATTGTCCAGACCACCCTCAAATTTCACCTCTGGCTTCAGATTCTTGGTCAACGCAGCCTGGATGGCTTCTGAGATGAGTCGATCGTGTGGAGGGATGATGGCGCATGAGTTCTCGCCATACACCTTGTACCCGTTATCTTGCTTTGGATTGTGCGAAGCCGTGATCATGACTCCACATGCAGCGCCGAGTGCCTTGACTGAGAACGGCACGAGGGGAGTATGAACCAATGTACCAAACACAAAGACCTTCATGCTCGGAGCAAAGACTGCCTGCACGATCTGTGCGAATCTCTGAGAGTTGAATCTGTGATCATGGCCAACAACGATCCCCCTCGACTTTGCATCAGGGACGGAAGATAGTATGTAGTCTCGAAGACCTTCCGATGCTTGAAAGACAGTCAGATCGTTCATCCTCGCATAGCCAGCCTCCATCTTGCTGCGTAAACCAGAAGTACCGAAGCTGATGCGTGGTAGCATTCGCTTCCGCAGCTCGACATAGTTCTTTGCATCGAGCAGATCTTGGATCTGCTTCCTGTCCGACTCTGTGAATGCAGTGTTGAGGTAGCTCTTGCAGGCATCCTCGAGTTGCTTGTCCATTTTTTCGAATATGCTCGATCAAGCTACAGAATCATCGTAATAGCATGCTCAACAGCTATATATGCAGCCCTCAATCAACCGTAAGGAATGCAGCGACTTGTTCAAGCAGAAATATGCCACGTCCTGCACAACTTCTTGAGTCTGAACCCCACAATACGTCGCCGGTAGAGATTTCCGGATTTGTTTGGCGCTTCTGCCTTCGTTTGCCTCTCAATCGCGTTCATCCCCAGTCCTGGCCTTGGTCAATCTTGGAAAGGACTCCTGAGACTTGCTCAAGTCCATCTTGAGCGTTGAATTGCCGTGCTTAGTCGGAGAGCCGTCTTTCAGGGTTACGCTCAAGGTGCAGGCACAGCAGCAGCTGTACGGGAGAGATGGAGGCGTCCGTGGACAAGAACAAGAGCATGCCGAGTAAGTATTGCGCCCACTGTAGCTGTGGTTGCTGACGAAGGATTAGAGGGTCGCCCACCTGGTAGGCTGCAAGTATATGGTCATAAGCTTATTTGACTCATCATGTAGGATCCAAGAACAAACCAAAGACGAATCCGAAACCCCGGAAACCATATACTTCAACAAAGAGAACGAAATGCGTCGCAAAGGAGGATCTCCTGGAACGACTGAAGCGCGAAGTCACAGAACAAGCACTGGCAGTCATACCCTGTAACCAATTCGAAGCATGGCTAGCGGCTTACGCTGCGCACGAGGGCAACGACTACGTCCGTAAGGATCAGCACGAACATACGTATAACAGCACGCATCATCGCGTGGTGACTTATGGGTGTAATCACACAGAGACACGGCCTCGTCAAAAGGGGCAGGATCAATTGACGTCTACTGAGGCTGTAGAACGTGGTGAAACAGCGGATGGAGCCAATGTCGTCGACAGGTTGTTGCAAGAAAATGATGGCTCGAAAGAGTCGCTCGACGACGACGAGACGGAAGTGTTGGGTTGTGATGCGATTCTGGACATTTATTACTTCTACGAATCATCCTCGTACCAGATTATCCAGCTCGGCGAGCACGAGCACAGTCCTACGAATATGCCGCAGATATTGTTTGGCACGATACCGGGTATCAGCAACGGCTACAGTTCATGACCAAATCCTTCTTGTATATACAAATGATGAAAACAGCTTGCTGTATTGACCTCGCCTAGCATTCTCTGCGTGTTCTTGGTTTGGTTGTAGATTTGTCAAGCCAAGACTTCTCGGCCGAGCATGAAGTCTTGCTAGGGCATATCTGACCAATTCAGTTTGTCGTGACACGAACAAGGCACTGTCCCACTCCGTTGTGGACCATTGTCGCAACTCTAGCGCTCCAAGGCAACCTTGAGCAGAACTTTGAAGTAGCTTGTACTTCAGCCATTTGGTAGCAACTTTCTTAGGTTCGACTTTTGCTTGGAATTGGCGTATGCAGTAGATCTTAAGGTACTGAGTCGCGAGCTAGGCTTCTTGAATAATCCATGACGAGCACCAGCATGGCCCTTACTCAGTCAATCGCAACACCACCAAAGCTCAAACGCTCGACTTACTCGCTTGAAACCCCCATTCGCTAATGCTGTCCATCGCTTTTTCGTTGCACTGTGGGTCTTGACACCTCTAGTTTGGCTGAGCACAGTGAACTTGACTTTCGAGAAGAGCGACACGGCAAAATTCATGCTGCTCGTCTTTCGCCACGGGTGGAGGTCTATGACACTTGTTGCTTGTATGCTTGAACGATTTCTCTATCCCGAAGGAGCCTGTGAGGTATAATCTGTGTTGCTTGGGACAAGTGCCGGTGACCTTGTAGCGGCGGGTAGTGATTGAAGCTCCACAATTTTTGTTCCTGGGATATCATCACGCAAGTGACGAGTAACACCTCTACTACGTCGATCTGCTGGCTATAGAAATACGCATGAGACAGGCTTGAAACCTGATCGGTAGACAAGTACTCAAGGAGTCTCATCGCAGCGCTTTGCGAGCGCATCTTCGAATGGCAGAGGAACAAATTACTGCTGCCGTTCGTGAGACTGTCCGGGCTGCTAATGTGCTTGGTGACCTGTCCTTTCACAGGAGTCTTGACACGGGATTCTCAAAGTCCTTGGATTCGTGTCTGGCCAAGCTACTCGCAATCACAAATGAGCTTTTGAGCTACACAAACGACCAAGACCCTCTCGTTCTTGAGCAAAGTGAGGATGTGACCAATAGATGGGGCGATGTCATTGATGTCGTTGATGGACTTCTCGAAAGCACTGACAGATCGTTGGAAGAATTGACTGCCAAGGCCAAGAAAGAAAAGGAGGCTGCTGCACTGAAGCATTTGAAACAACAAGAGAAGGCACCTTTGCCAGCAAACTTGCGAAATGCACAAGATCTGCAACCACCACAGCTAAAGTTCTCACGCAAGCCCGACAACACAGACGAGCCATGGAAACCATTACTTACTAAGAAGCCTCATGCCAAGTTGAGTCTCGAGGAGTCGCTACAACGAGTGCGCGAGATCGAAGGAGTGCCTCGAATCGGACATCCTTATGCATACGAAATTGAAAATCTTACATACCCTGATTTCGTCTTCGAAGAACATGAGCCTATTATGTATGAGCCCGTCGAAGACACAAAGGTCACCTGGGTGGACACCCCGTTCAAGTTGCTTGTAATGCTGGAAGAGTTGAAGATGAGCAAGGAGATCGCGGTAGATCTCGAGCATCACGACTTTCATTCATTTCGTGGTTTTGTGTGTCTCATGCAAATTTCAAATCGTGAGCTAGACTGGATCGTCGACACATTGGCCCTTAGGGACGAATTAGAAGTTCTGAATGAAGTTTTCACGGACCCAGCTATACTCAAGGTGTTTCATGGCGCAAACTCCGATATCGTTTGGTTGCAAAGGGACTTTGGATTGTATATCGTGAACTTGTTCGATACCTATCACGCATCCAAGACCCTGGGCCTCGAAGGCCATGGCTTAGCCTTCCTGCTCAACAAATACGTCGATTTTGATGCTGATAAACGCTACCAGCTTGCAGATTGGCGGATTCGGCCGCTGCCTAAGGAAATGTTGTATTATGCTCGCTCCGACACGCACTATCTCCTATATATTTATGATTTGATGAGAAATGAACTACTACAAAAGTCTACCGATGGTACGCATAATGTCATGGCTTCGGTACTTCAGGCTAGCGCTGATGTCGCACTTCGACAGTATGTCAAGGAGCCATACGACGCAGCGGAAGGACAAGGTTCGGATGGTTGGCAATTCCTGATACAACGTTTCTACGGTACACGCGCTTTCAGTGCACAGCAACTCGAAATCTTGAAAGCACTCCATCAGTGGAGAGACCAAAAGGCGCGCGAATTGGACGAGTCGACCAGGTTCGTCTTGCCAAACCAGGCGATTGTCTCGATCGCGGCAGCTATGCCGAAAGACACTCACAGTCTACTGACTTCATGCAAACAGGTATCGTCCACCATGCAAGCCAGCCTGAAACCGCTACTGCAAGTCATAGAACTTGCCATGAAGCATGCCAATACATTGCAAAATCAAGCTCTCATCACGTCTTCAACAACTCCAGTGCACACCCAAGAACTATCTGCTTCTGCGCCCACTGTCCAGCACCAAGATCTGCAAACTCTGAACTTAGAAGTGAAACTTCAGTTGACATCGCGATCGTCCTTCTGGGGAGATATCAGCAAGACCCTAAAATCATCATATCAGTCGTCGCCACTGAAAGACTTGCGACTTGCTGTACCTATTCCCCCAGTCACGCAAGAGGTTTACATGACCAGTGCTGCGATCGCCAAGGCAGAAGCACAGAGTCAGGCTGCGATTGTTGAGCAACCGAAGCCTGATGTGGACGAAGTGTTTGTGGTCAAAGATGTCGGGCGGGTTCAGGCCGCAAAGAGGAAAAGTGAGGTCATCGATCTTGATCAAGAATCAGTCGACGCTGAGGCTGCAAATTCGAAGCGAGAAGCACGGAAGAGAGCCAAGCAAGCAAAGAAGGACGCAAAGGCCACGACTCTGACACAGCCAGCAGAAGAGAAGCCAGCATTCGACTATGCTGCACAGCCATCATTACTGCAGGAGAAGGAGCAGAAGAAGTCCAAGATGAAGAAGTTTGGGGAATTTGCGGGCAAGATTATACGTTCCAAGCAAGTTCAAGGAGGGAAACAGACCACATTCAAGCGTTAGCATTCATGTCTACATAGCTCATTCATTGCATTGCATGGCATTGCGCTGCAGCATTAGCGTTTCGGTATGCATAGCTCGAGGTCATCCCAATCTAGACATTTGACACATGAAGAGTTCACTAAAATGCTTGAGGTGTCCGGCTCGCGCCCCCACATGTTGCGAATACACACACACGGTACCGAGCGTGGACGGTATGTCTGTAAAGAACATGATCCGTCGATTCCATGATCGATCTCCATCGGGCCAGTCTGATCTGTTATGAGTGGTCCGCATTCGACGCAGAAGATTGGGCTTGCTTGCTGATCGGATGTTGGCTCGGTCGTGCAAAACCATATCAAGTCTTTCGTACTCGGTTTCCCAAGCGGTCAGTAGTCCACAGATCCTCATTAGTCTCATCGTCATCGTCATCGTCATCAACATTATTCGTCTCTTTGTCGTGCTTCGCATCATCGGCGTCGTCTAGTTCCTGGTCGATTGGCATGTGGTTGGCATTGCCCGCGATCCACATGTCATCTTTATCGGTCTCGTCTGCCCTCCGATCCTGGTACTCCTGCTCCAGCTTTTCCATCCACTGTTCCTGCTTCTTGCCGATATCTTCGGCGTCCGTACACGCTGCATAAATGTCTAGCAATTCTCTGTTGACTTGAAAGAATGCCGACCCCCAGCTGAAATGATCCAGGACTTGCCGGGCCCAATCTTCGTGACCAGTGATGCAGAAGCAAGCAGCGACTGCTTCAACACAGTTCAAGCGCCATGGTTTGCCATAATTTACAGGATTCGTCTATGGATCGATCAGATTTGTGCAAATCAATGCTCATGATTCTCAAGACTTACAGCAATCAAATATGGTAGCAGGCGTTCACACTTGCCTCCAATCTTGGAAAAGGGAATCTCTGCGACTCTGGCCCACGAACACTCGACCACCGCCGTGCCTCCTGCCTCGACCACGGAGCGGTCTGCGGGACTGACAGGGATCTTCCCGTTGGGCGTCACGACAACGCCGTTGAATTTCTGCCCGACCTTGAGGGATCGCATAACACCGACCCGGGCCATCTTCTTGCCGGAACATCGCTTGGGGTCGCAATGATTGAAATCCCACATGGCCAAGTCCACGGGCAACTTGACTGCGGCGTGGTCACCCGGTTGTTCTGACTCTGCCAGGTCCTCGCGGCCATATGCTGGCGGTCCCCTTGTGTGGCGGTCACGTCGACCCATGCAGAGATCTCTGTATGGAGACTCGAACAGTCTGCTGCAGCAGCAGGACCGACGATGGAGTCTGTGCTACAGAGGGCAGACAAGAAGAGTAGTAGTAACGAAGGTGATATCTGGTGAAGGAGCTTCACTGAGTGTGGAGCAAGCAACGACTTGAATGCCAAACTCTAGCCGATCGTCTCCCCCGTCATCGTCCTCCGAACTCAACTTCGCACTTGCCTTGTCCGTCGTCGAGCTCTGCTCTCACTCGCAGCACCTGCGTGATATAGAAGTCTGACGAAGGACACACATTGGTGCACTTGTGCAAGTCCTTTCGTTTCGAGCAGATGGTCAATCTAGATGATATAAATGCGTATAATCGGCCACAATCGTCTTTGCCGTAAGTGTCGACCCTGACAGTAGCACAGTTCATACTCAGACGCGCTTTAGGAAAGGCACGGCGCATCTCTACAGTTACATCAACAGAGCGACTTCGCCATCGAACGTGGAGCCAAATCTGTCGCTCAACCTCGAAATTGCAGACTTGATCAATTCGAAGAAGGGCAACATGCCTCGAGATGCAGCCGTCGCTATTGTCCACAAAATCAATTCCTTAAATCCAATCACCTCTCTTCTTGCGATTGCGCTGCTCGATATGCTGGTCAAGAACTGTGGATATCCATTTCACCTGCAGATTGCGACAAAGGAATTCCTGAACGAACTCGTGCGGCGCTTCCCGGAGCGACCTCCCCCACGGCCAAGTAGGGTACAATTCCGAATATTGGAGTTGCTGGAGCAATGGAAGCAGACCCTGTGTACCACTAGCAGATACAAGGATGACATGGGTTATGTACGCGATATGCACAGATTGCTTCACTACAAAGGATATGACTTCCCACAGATCAATGAAGGTGCGGCCAGTGTCCTGAATCCAAACGAGTCATTGAAGTCTGCCGGAGAATTGGAGGAAGAAGACCGCGCAGCTCACTCTGCTAAGCTGCAGGAACTAATTCGACGAGGAACCCCACAGGATCTTGCAGAGGCGAACCAGCTCATGAAGGTCATGGCCGGATTCGACCAAAACAAGATTGACTATAGGGCTAAGGCTGCGGCAGAAGTCGACCAGATTAGACGTAAAGCTGCTTTGCTCGTGGAGATGCTGTCTGGCATTACAGAGTCGGATACGATGACTGATGGGGACATCTACCAAGAATTGGCAGACTCAATCAGAAATGCACAACCGAAACTACAAAAGATGTGCGAGGAGGAAAGTGATGATCAAGCAGCTGTGCAGCAGCTCTTCGAGCTCAATGACTCCATCAATTCTATTGTCGCCAAGTACGAGCATCTTAAGAGAGGGGATTTTGCAGGTGCACAGAGATTGCCTACCTCCATTCCGACCGCCCCGACTTCAGACTCTGCGAGTGCCGGTGTCGCGCCCTCGACACAATCAAAGTTTGCTCAAGACCTCAATCTGCTCGACTTTGACCCTGAGGAGCCATCAAAAGCTGTAGACACTGCCGCCCCCGTGGCTCAGCAACAAGCAGTTTCACAAGGAGCAGTAAAGACAAACGAGATGGATGATTTGCTCGGTCTAAACTTTGGTGGCATGGACGGCTTTGGGACATCTGGCTCAATCTCGCTGGGTCAGGGAATGGCTTCTGCAGCTCCAACCACATCTACCAAATCATACACTAATCCTATGGACGCTTTTGCCAGTCTAAACATGGGCGGCCCATCCGCATCCACGTCCTCGCCAGCACCAGCAACTTCTAGAGCACCAATCTCTGTGCATTCGAGCTCGAGCTTGAACATCACCATGACACTGAGCGGTGGCCATGGTAGTGCATCAGACCCACTAAAAGCTCAGGCCTCCTTCACGAACGCATCCAACGAGACGATTGGGGAGATTGATTTCCAGGTGGCCGTGCCAAAGTCGATGCAACTCCATCTCGATACCGCCACGGGCAAGACTCTACGACCGCATCAGAGCAGCGGCGTCACCCAGGCCATCACGCTGTCGTCGCAGAGTCGGCCGGCGGGAGCATGGACCGTCAAGTTGCGCTACAAGGCGACGTATACCTCGAATGGTCAACAAAAAGTCGAGCAGGGACAAGTAGCGTTCGACGCATGATTAGGACTTTAGACTCTTTTTTTTTTATATCCCTCCTTGTATTTCTCTCATCGTCCATCCATCCTGCCAACCAGCCATTTATTTCTCTTTTTGCCTCAAGACATCCATAATACAGAGAATATATCAGTGTCACCTGCCGTACTTGTTTTTACCTTCGCGCATGGCTCGCTTCTGGGAGGCGAAGGATTCCTCGAGTGCGTCGCGTTGACTGTGCGCGAGATTGAGGAGTGAAGAGAGTTGGTGCTTGCCACTACCGACGAATCTCACCGGTGCTGCTGCGGCGTCGCCTCCGTGACTGCCGCCGCCGCCAGAGGCAATGTACGCTTCGTTTTCTGCGTATTGTTGTGCCGCGTCGTATTCTTGCATCACGACGAGGGGCGTTTCTTCCCTATCGTGTCGCCGTTTCCTCTTGCCACCACCAGTACTATACTGCGCCAACCGCCCTTGATTCTGATTCTCGTGAGGGTCGTCGTCGTCGTTCTGACGGTATAGTGAGTCGTAATCGATGGAGGCATCGTAGCGGTACGCTTCGGAAGGATGTAGTGTGGTCGTAGACGACGATGGCGGAGGAGTAGGATCATTATTGCTCGTCTTTGTGGGTTCGGATCGAGGACGGGATTCGGTCGCCAGTAGTGGTTCGTATGGCAGGGAGTCGTTTTCCTGCACGTTGCGGCGAGGTGCGGAGGTAGTGTCACTACTACTCGGGGGCGTGATGGAGAATAAGGAGACTTTGGGTTTGCTGTTATTGGTGGTCTTGGTCGTAGTAGTAGTAGTAGTAGTAGTAATAGTGGCAGAAGTAGAGACTACGGGACCTTTTGCACGATGAATCGGTGTGATTGATTTCGGCTTGAATAGAGTATTGGATCCCCGGACCACGACACGGTCGTCGTCCGATTCGTGCATGAGTGACGGTCCATTTCCTGCCGGCGCTGTATCTCTACTCGCGCTCGAGCTTGTGCCCGTCGCTTTTGCAGTGATGCGTAATTTTGGTGCTGGCAGAAGCGCTGCTAGTCCCGATCTGCCTTGCTTCTCTACGTCCACAGCGGCCGTCGTATCTTCATCTTTCTGCTCTGGTTGTGCTGCAGGTGCCGGCACTGTCGTTGTCTCGACGATAATCTTCTTCCTTTCCCCTCTGCGGTTCTTGGGAGCAGGTAGTGCTGCAAAGAGGGATTTCTTGTATTGGACAGCTTCTGGGATTGTTGCCGCCGATGGTGCCGGAGCAACGACTTCTTCCTGATCACTATCGTCGCTTCCATAGTCCACTAGAGTCATGCTGCCAATATGATATGCACGCTCGATCGTCCTAGATCATGCACGATTTCCAACCGTGATCAGTTCACTGATGTGAAGAGAGCTATCCCAGGATACTACAGCTGAAAGGGATGAGATCACAAAGTCTGTTCAGGCGAGACGTAGCCTCCGATCGGCTCAATTACTCAAGAATGGCGACAACAGTGGTTGTAGATAGCTGCGAGGATGATGCGTTCAAGTACAATTTCATACGTGATCACGACACGGATTTGCGACGCGAAATATATAAACTTTTATGGTTTGCATGACATTTCACGTGAACACTATTCTCCGTATGCTCAATCTGCTCAATCGATCAATCGACTCGCACAGACTTGTCGTGAGTATTAAGCGTCTCAGAATATGGTGAGAGACCAAAGACGCAACTATATGCAGGACACTCTATTCATAAACAGTCTGCAAAATGGCCGCCCTGCAATGTTATGGTAAAGTACACAAAAGACAATGCAAAACCGCCTGCCTAAACTTTTCCACGACTCATGCACTCTAGATGTCGTCAATGTCAAAGTCGAACTCGACATCGTCGCCTTCGCCCTCTCCTCCAAAGGTGTCCGCCTCATTGATCTTGGCATTCTCGGGCAATTCGCCGTACGCCTTCAAGTTTCTTGCCTCGTCGGCGGTGTACTTGAGAATGACATCACCCTTTTCGTCCTGATAATCTCGCAATGAGAGTAATATTATGTCTCCCTGGTTGATCCAGACCTTCTTGCGGAGCTTTCCTCTGATGTGTGCTAGACGCTTCTCGCCATCGAAGCAAGCGGCTTCCAGACGACCATTGCCCAACATTTTCGTCACTTGCGCATATATTTGTCCATCTTCGGCAAACACCAATTCACGCT
Source organism: Taphrina pruni (assembly GCA_005281585.1). Lineage (NCBI taxonomy): Eukaryota > Fungi > Ascomycota > Taphrinomycetes > Taphrinales > Taphrinaceae > Taphrina > Taphrina pruni. Next base: position 299,020 of record RHGH01000013.1, on the reverse strand, counting down.
TTTCGCCTTCGGCCTCGTTCTTTCCACCTGGAGAAATGAGTCAGATTGTGCTCAAATTTGAACGTATAATGACAATCTTACGCCTTCTATTTTTTCCACCCTTTCCCTTATTCTTCGGCATGGCTGGCTCCGACTGTTCTGAGAATCGACGCTTTAGAAGTGTTGCTTGAAGTGCGCGCTCAGCACCGCGTCACTGTACACGAGTATTTCAGTCTGTGAGTCGTAACGCCAAGCAAGGAACGCCTAGAATGTTTCGAATAGTCGCCGTCGAACTGGAAAGTTAGGCAAGCGCACGCAAGTGAATAATATGAATGAGGCACTCGGCTTACACGTGATTGAGACTTATGTGGTCGTGTCTGTCGTATTGACAGTCAGTTGAAGGACTGATCAGCTCATCCCACAACAGGCACTTCACTCACTCCACAACTGTGATCTCACCATCAGTTGCAGCTCTGGTTGTGTAGTGTATACCTAGTCCAAGTATCTTTGTATAATGAGGTCTGTCACTTGACAGTACCACTGATTCATCTAGATTTCGGCTGTGCTTTCTGGGACTGTGGCTTTGTGTACAACTGTATCCTCCTGATCACGATTGAGTGAGAGTTTGGCTAGACTGCAATGGCACAATCGTATAAATTGACCACCGGGAATCCATCACACTTGCTCTCGCCAGGCTGGAAGGCTATAGTGTATGCTTCGGAACTTGTAGCATATCATCTTGGCTGACATTTCTATCAGTTCCGCGTGGTTACAAGAAGATGTTCCTGCTTTCGATTATGGTGGTTTTGTCGTTGGTGATGTGAAGGAGACCGCTACCCTGTACGGCAAGTCTGCAGGAGTCCTCGCAGGAGTCCCATTCTTTGACGAGATCTTCAAACAATTGGACTGCACGGTTCAATGGCATCTTTCTGAGGGCGATTGGGTCGATGGCACCAAGACTAAAGTCGCCACGGTTTCGGGCACGGCTCGTATGCTTCTCCTCGGTGAGCGCGTGGCACTCAATACATTGGCTCGTTGCTCCGGCATTGCGACCAAGTCTCGAAGGATGCTGAAGCTTGTTCGTGAAGCTGGGTACAATGGCATATTGGCGGGCACTCGTAAGACAACGCCAGGCTTTCGGTTGGTGGAGAAGTACGGCATGATCGTTGGCGGTATCGATCCTCATAGACACGATCTGTCCAGCATGGTGATGCTCAAGGACAATCATGTATGGTCAAAAGGATCAATCACAAAGGCTGTGGAAGCTGCTCGCAGTGTCGCCGGATTTTCAATCAAAATTGAGGTCGAAGTTCAGAACGAGGCGGAGGCAGATGAAGCAATTGCCGCCGGTGCAGACATTGTGATGCTGGACAATTTCACGACTGATGGACTCAAGGTAGCTGCAAAGTCATTGAAGCAACGTTGGGCCGGCAAGGCCTCTTTTCTGCTCGAGTGCTCTGGAGGGCTCACTGAAGAGAATGTTTCTGGCTACCTGAATAATGAGCTGGACATTTATTCAACTTCTTCCGTCCATCAATCAGTTCAGCATGTGGACTTTTCTCTCAAAATCAATCAGAAGTAGATATATTGGCATCAGAGCTCTTCCCTGGCGATTAGCAGAAATCGTAAACAGGTGGACAGCAATCGAGTGTCACATCACGCACTGGTATGGCCTACCTTTGCTTTCTCACTTGGAGGCCTGTACTTATGGCTACAGCATGAAATCGCACCAGTCCTGAGTCATGGATATATCTATGGCACGGCAGGAGTCATAACACACTATGGATCGATACCGAGCGAAGCATGCTTGAAGCTATATCGCAAGCTCCCTACTGTGAGACGATACTAGCAAAGATCCGCGAAACGTTATGTAGAGTAGAAGCAAGGAAATATAAGTCCAGGGCTTCCGGGTACGACCATTGTATTTGCTGTGATGCGTCGTGTTGCCGTCGAGTGATCGATCCTTGTTTTGACCATCGAGCTCCTCCGGAGACCTACTGATCCAGCGGCTGATGCTGAGGCCAAAAGTTCATCACTTGCAGTCTGCGGATCAGAGTCTGCATTGCCTGACGTGTCTATGATGGGATCCAGCTGCTGCTGAATTGTTGTGGGCGACTATCGTTTTGGCTCCAGTGAGAATTGCAAGTCACATATCCTTGTGAGGATTCTTGATTAGTGGCCGATCGCGTCCGTCCCCGCTTCGCCGCCAATAGATCACTTCTGCTGGAGGATATTGCAGCATAGCTGTGCACCCTCGTCTGGAGGAACCTATAATACCCTCTGACTCGGGTTTTAACTATGCTGTACAAGACTGACGAGCGCGTTCTGTGCTTTCATGGTCCGCTGCTTTATGAGGCCAAGGTCGGAACTGATCACACCACTGGTAACCAAGTATTAATGGTCACAGATTCTTAAATACAAGTCGACTCCAGTGACAGAAGAAGATAAAAAGTCCACTAAAGCAACCAAGGAAATTACATATTTGGTGCACTACAAGGGCTGGAAACGCACGTATGAACTTTTGTGGCAGATCATACAGCACATTTCAGCACTAACCATGGAATCAGGTGGGATGAATGGGTCAAGGAGGATCGCATAAAGAAGTGGAATGAGGAGAATCTGAAGCACAGCAAAGAGCTCAAGATTCAAGCTTTGGCTGCACAAAAACGCGCCACGGAATCGCAGGCCCAGAAAAAGGCGAGTAATGCTGCTGGATCGAATGGTAAAGCCAACACGGAAAGGGAAAAGGAAGCGCCTACACCGCATGCCAGGGGACTGAAGCGGACGCGTGAGCCAGAGGCAGAGAAGCATGATTCATATCAGCCTACGCTGGCCTTGCAGGTGCCAGACAGACTCAAGGCTCGTTTGGTGGACGACTGGGAATGGATCACGAAAGATCAGCGTCTGGTGCCTATTCCTCGCGAGGGTGTCTCCGTGGCCCAGATACTCGAGGAGTATCGTCTCTCGGTACCCCTGAAGCGTCCCGGCAGCGCAGAGGCGGAAGTGTTTGAGGAGTGCATGACGGGTCTGCAAAAGTACTTTGACAAGACGCTCGGCACCATCCTATTGTACAAATTTGAGCGGCAGCAATATGCCGAGATCAGGAGAAAGTACGGCGACGATGCCAAGATGAGCGAAATCTACGGCGCGGAGCATCTCTTGCGGCTCTTTGTGTCCATGGACGGACTCGTGAGCCAGACCAATATGGATCCACAGGCTGTGGCCGTGCTGAGGCGGCACTTGCAGGACATGATGACATATCTGGCAAGGAATCCAGACTTGTTTGTCAAGGAATACGACGTTACGGCACCGAGCTATAGCCGCATGCTGAACCTGTCGTAGTCGCGGACCTGCCGCCTGCAAGGAAATGTACATAGAAGAAAAAAAACACAATCCTAGCTCGTGTACTATTTTACCAGAAGAAAATTAATGTCAGAATATACAACGAGAAAAGGGGCTACGATGCAACGGTCCTATTATGTGCAGAGGTGAATGTGCGGGCGTTCAGCATCGTTCCCTTGACGGACCGAATCTCGGCTTTGAACTTTTGAATCGCCTCTCCGCCAGGTGTGCTGCTCGCATTGCTGCTGCTGCTGCTGCTACTAGCACCGAAACCAGAGTAAGAACTCTTGTATGCGTATGCGTCGAGTTCGGCGACATATGCCTTGAGACTCGACATTTTCGCGCTCAAGTCATCGTATAATTCCTCTTCGTTCTTTTGTCCAAAGTTCTGCAGTTTCGTGCCGATGGAGGAGAGTGTGGCAGCTTCGTTTGGAGGTTCCGCGTCCTCGGTCTTCTTTGCTTCAGGGTCGAAGGATTCCGTCTGGGTCTCGGTGTTGACGTATAATCGGTGTCGGTTGGTGTCGACGATAATCTGACGACCGGGCAAGGCAGTGATGGATTTGGCCAAGTTTTCGACAAAGCCCTTGAGCTGTGTATTTACATGTGATTGGTATTCTTGTTGGGCCTTGACGACTCTGGCTGTTATTGGACGTACAAAGACCTGTTAAATGTCAATACTGATGCTGCTCGCGAGACTCGTTAATTCTACCCTGGCGAGTAACATGGCCAGACCGGTCGAGCCGATGAGCATGTAGACCAGTATCCAGAACCGACGTGCAGTCACAAAGCGGATCGGTTCGGTCTGCGGTATGTTCTCATTGAAGATTCTCCTCTGGTTGGCGAGCGGGCCTGTAGCCATCAAGGATTACCCTCGCGAGTTCGTGTGTCGCGCCGAATGGGATTGATGAACGAATCGAGTACTACTTGAATACACGACGCAGCATCACAAGACAAGAATGCATGATGCTTGACATTACCTACCGGGTGAACCATAGGTAGGTACTTTACCGCTGTCTGTATGATGTGGAGTGCCGATATCGATATCGCTTCTGTTGTGGCTGTGGCACAGTTTTCTTTTCCAAGGTTGTCTGAAGCAGCAAAGCATGAAAAGGCAGCCCAGCAGCTCTGCTAAGCATGATATTATCGTATGTACAATCATATGGCATTCAAGTACTGCGCAGCATATTTACATGTTATCCATATAGCAGGCTCACTACGATCGATGAGGAACACTTGAGTCATCTTGTGTGATAAGATATCTGATGTCAATTCCTGAATACAAATACGTGACTCGAGATCTAGCTAGTCTTGTATCAAGCGCCGATCAGGCAAAACCTGCCCAATTGAAGTTTCTCGACTGTCGTCTGATCGAGGAACGCATTAGGTGATGGTCCATGGTAGACCATGCGATGACTCGTGCGAACCCCGGAGCTGTCTGCTGACGAACCCCCGACATGGATTTTTCCTATTTCTATTTTTGGAGGGAAAACTTAAGATTGAGATCGTCAAAGAACTCTTTCTTGGTCAGATTCCCGTTCTCGCCTCGTGTCAGGACAAGTGTCACGAATAGCATAGATGCATGGCCATATTGTGTTATAAGAAGGATGCTAGTAGACAGTATTGGGTGGCCGTGATGCAAATCTAGGCGAGTGTATGATGCAAATCGTTCAGCGCTATAGCTAGTGCACTTGCTGGGCATGCAGCATCCCTTGCATGCCAAGAATCTTCTCGTTATGACGTTATCGAGCCGCACAAGTGGGCTCGGCTGGCAGTAATCAGAGCCTGATTTTTTGCTCAACTGCCTGGAGATCGGTTCGAGTAGTAGAAGCGATACGACAGCGCGACCGAGAAACGACGTTCGCAAGATCATCAATTGCAATGCATATGGAAAGAACATAGACTTGGAGCTGCAGCTGCTGAGTTGATAGCTATAGAGATGTCGCGCTAGTCAGTTTTGCGTTGCGCTCGTGGATCAAAGCTGGATTGGGCTGCAGGCAAAGAATTCGGAATAAAATGATTGGTTGTGTATGCCTCTCACAAAGAAAATGGGCGCGTTCTGGCAAGTGGCGAACCCGATCTATTCTTGCCTCCCGCCTCTGGTAGCAGCTGCAGTCTGCGCGCGTGCAATGAGCTTGCACGCATGAAGCAAGTGGACTCTACCAAGGAAGGATAAATGTAATCATCTTAAGGGTACCAATCAAAGATTGCTAGTACCAGTGCTCTCGTGACGGAGCAGATAGGAGAAATTGCCTGAAACGCTTGAGCCGCCCAGCTGGATGGCCAAGACGTGTCCCATTGTTGTTAATCACTGGACACGAGGTCAGCGTGGATGGACGGGCAGAGCGCGCGCCAATTGTGAGAGACCGGCTGCAGCTGCAGGTGGCAGCCCCTGGAAAGTTTTGTTGCCGGTGGGAAGAAAATAATCTAAACCCCGAAATCCAGGTAGACGCCCGCCTCTTCGTCAACACCCAAAGTTCCTGGACTGAGCCTTGCAGCTCTTACCCCTGACCGCCTGACTTGCACACTCCTCGTCCTCGCCGCTGCCCACTGCTGCTCTTCACTGAGCTTTGTCATTGTCTACTCATATCTTGTATTCTACGAAGGCACCCGTCTATCGCAGATTGGGTCGTTCAGTCATTCCTTTTGAGAAGTCCCGGACTTCCTTGGACAGTTCATTCCTCTCTAGTCGACACTCTTTTCGACTAGGTAGTTGGTGATCCCTGTGCAATGAGTTCTCGTCAACCTCATTACGAGGACGAGTACGCTGCAGCTGATCAGCAGGTGAGTATAAACACAGAGGGCACTGCATTATCATGGAGCTCAGAAACGCTGCCATATGTAGCGTCCCATCAAGCAGCGGTTTGACTAACTCAAGGCACAGGACCAGTACTACAATGATCACGAGCAGTACCCGCAAGAGCAGTACTATGACCAAGGTCAGCAAGCTCAGTATTACGAGGAGGGTGATGAGTTTGCCGCTGGACATCGTGGCACCTACCAATCTGATGGTGAAAATGTATACGACTACAATAACGATGGTTATGAAGACTATCCCGTAGAGGCATATCCAGCAGACCACTATGATCCTCGACATGGCCCAGCTGCTGGACAGCAGCCAGCTCGGCACTACAACGATGGAGTGCAGCCAAGGAGTAAGCAAAGATTTGAAGACGCATTTCGATTTATACTAATTCATGACAGAACAACGACGTGGCTCGTCCGAAGGCGAGAGCGAGACATTCTCCGACTTCACGATGCGATCAGATATGGCTCGTGGTCCGGACATGGGCATCTACGACCGCAATGACGAACGTTACAATTCCTATGGACCAAGCACGGACTCGTTCTCACAGGCTGGTGGACAACGCTTCAGACCAGACTCCAGCCAAGTATCTTATGCTGGTAATCGTTCATCAGGCGCAAGCACTCCAGTCTATGGCATGGATTATGGAGCTAACGAAGCCAATGGGCCACGAGAACCATATCCAGCATGGATTCCTGAGAACCAAATTCCAATCAGCAAGGAGGAGATCGAAGACGTGTTCATTGACTTGGCGAACAAGTTTGGATTCCAGAGAGACTCGATGAGAAACATGTTCGATTTCTTCATGACACTTTGTGATTCTCGAGCCTCACGAATGACACCGACACAAGCTCTCATATCGATACACGCCGATTATATCGGAGGAGACAATGCCAATTATCGTCGATGGTATTTTGCCGCGCAGCTTGATCTTGACGACACTGTCGGCTTTGGTAGCATGAAGCTTGGCAAGGCTATTTCGAAACGAAAGTCAAAGAAGAAGAAGCATGTCAACGACGTCAATGACACACAAGGTACCCTGTCCGAACTGGAGGGAGACAACAGTTTGGAGGCTGCTGAGTATCGATGGAAGACAAAAATGAATGCCATGTCACACCACCAACGAGTTCAGCAGGTGGCTCTATGGCTGCTCGTGTGGGGTGAGGCCAATCAGGTCCGATTCTGCCCTGAAACCATTGCTTTCATCTTCAAATGCGCCGATGACTACCTCAATTCTCCAGAGGTACTACAAGGACAAGGAATACCTGTCGAGGAAGGTCACTACCTCCAGACTGTCGTTACTCCTCTGTACTTGTTCATGCGAGACCAGGGTTACGAAGTACTTGACGGAAAATACGTCAAGCGTGAGCGTGACCACAATCAAGTGATCGGCTATGATGACATCAACCAGCTTTTCTGGTATCCTGAAGGCATTGCTAAGATAAGATTCGAAGACAAGTCTCGTCTCGTCGACTTACCTCCCGCTCAACGTTACCATAAGTTGAATGAAGTCGTCTGGAAGAAGGTATTCTTCAAAACCTTCAAGGAGACCCGATCGTGGTTCCACTTGTTTACGAATTTCAATCGAATTTGGATCATTCACATCACTGTTTACTGGTACTACACCGCTTTCAATTCCCCAACTGTCTACACTCACAACTATCAACAGCGACTCGACAATAAACCAGCTCACTCGGCTTCATGGGCCGCCGTTGCCATTGGTGGGGCTGTGGCCTCTTTCCTAATGATCCTAGCCACTCTTTTCGAATGGGCGTATGTACCTCGAAAATGGGCAGGGGCTCAGGCATTATCGAGGCGGCTTCTCATCCTCTTATTGTTCTTCGTCATCAACCTCGCTGGACCAGCATACGTGCTCTTCTACTGTAATGCTGAACAACAGCAGAATAGGATTGCACTTATCGTAGGTGTCGTCAGCTTCTTCCTGTCCCTCGCTACCTTCTTGTACTTTGCAATCATGCCTCTCGGCGGGCTTTTCGGCAATTATCTATACAAGAATTCGCGCAGGTATGTCTCGAGTCAAACATTCACTGCGTCTTTCTACTCGTTGTCTGGCAGTGACATGTGGATGTCATATGGTTTATGGGTTGGAGTCTTCGGAGCCAAATTCTCAGAGTCTTATGTTTTCTTGACTCTTTCCTTCAGGGATCCAATTCGAATCATGCAGACCATGACTGTTTATGATTGCTCTGCTCGCTACATCCTCAACTACATCTGTGTCTATCAGCCACAGATTATCCTAGGATTGATGTATCTCACTGATCTTGTGCTCTTCTTCCTCGATACGTATCTATGGTACATCATTCTGAACACGATCTTCTCTGTGGCAAGATCATTCTACCTTGGTGTCAGTATCTGGACTCCGTGGAGGAACATCTTCTCGCGAATGCCCAAGAGAATCTACTCAAAGATTTTGGCAACGAACGACATGGAGATCAAGTACAAGCCAAAGGTTTTGATTTCTCAGATTTGGAATGCCGTTGTCATCAGCATGTATCGCGAGCATTTGCTGGCTATTGATCACGTCCAGAAGTTGCTCTACCACCAAGTTCCCTCAGAACAGGAGGGCAAACGAACTTTGCGAGCACCGACATTCTTCGTCTCTCAGGAGGATCATTCATTCAGAACAGAATTTTTCCCAAGTCACTCCGAAGCCGAACGACGAATTTCCTTCTTTGCACAATCCATGTCTACTCCTATTCCTGAGCCAGTCCCTGTGGACAATATGCCGACCTTTACGGTATTGGTGCCTCATTATGGAGAAAAGATCCTCTTGTCGCTCAGAGAGATCATTCGTGAGGATGATCAGCTGTCTCGAGTAACTCTTTTGGAATACCTCAAGCAATTACACCCAGTTGAGTGGGACTGTTTTGTCAAGGACACGAAGATCCTCGCTGAGGAGACTAGTGTCTATCCTGCAGGAGAATTCGGTGAAAAGTCTGATGTCAAGGAGACCGTTAAGAACAAGATTGATGATTTGCCGTTTTATTGTATCGGATTCAAGAGTGCTGCACCAGAGTACACTCTTCGAACCAGGATCTGGGCTTCTTTGCGTTCACAAACACTTTATAGGACTGTTTCTGGATTCATGAACTACGCACGAGCGATCAAGTTGTTGTATCGAGTGGAAAATCCCGAAGTCGTGCAAATGTTTGGTGGCAACACTGAGAAATTGGAACGTGAACTGGAGAGAATGGCACGTCGAAAATTCAAGTTTGTCATCTCTATGCAAAGATATGCCAAATTCAACAAGGAAGAGCAGGAGAATACTGAGTTCTTGCTTCGCGCTTATCCAGACCTGCAAATTGCGTATTTGGATGAGGAACCGCCTCTCAATGAAGGCGAAGAACCTCGAATCTTTTCTGCCCTGATTGATGGTCATTCTGAAATCATGGAGAATGGAAAGCGAAGACCAAAGTTCCGAATTCAGCTCTCTGGAAACCCAATTCTTGGTGACGGAAAATCTGACAACCAAAACCATGCACTCATTTTCTACCGCGGAGAATACATCCAATTGATTGATGCTAATCAAGACAACTATCTGGAGGAGTGTCTCAAGATTCGTTCCGTTCTGGCAGAATTCGAAGAGATGGATGCTCCAGCACAGTCTCCATACACTCCTGGTCTTGAGTCTACTGTTTCACCAAACCCTGTTGCAATTCTAGGCGCGAGAGAGTACATCTTTTCCGAGAACATTGGCATCATGGGTGATGTTGCAGCCGGGAAGGAACAGACATTCGGTACACTCTTTGCTCGTACTCTTGCTCAGATTGGTGGAAAACTGCATTATGGTCATCCCGATTTCCTCAATGGTGTCTATATGTCTACCCGTGGAGGTGTTTCAAAAGCACAGAAAGGTTTGCACCTCAATGAAGATATCTATGCTGGTATGACTGCTATGCTTCGAGGAGGTCGCATCAAGCACTGTGAATACTACCAATGTGGTAAAGGCCGAGATCTCGGATTCGGCTCGATTCTCAACTTTACGACCAAGATTGGCACAGGAATGGGAGAGCAAATGCTGTCCCGTGAATACTACTACCTAGGCACTCAGTTGCCTCTAGATCGTTTCCTTTCATTCTACTACGCTCATCCGGGTTTCCATGTCAACAATCTGTTCATCATGCTCTCGGTACAATTGTTCATGCTGGTGCTTCTCAATCTGGGATCTCTGTACTATCTTGTCACTATCTGTGTCTACAACAAGAACAAACCCATCACTGACGAACTCGTTCCTGGCGGTTGCTACAACCTGGCACCAGTGCTAAACTGGGTCAAGCGATGTATTCTCTCCATCTTCATTGTCTTCTTCATCTCCTTCCTGCCGCTTGTTGTGCAAGAGCTTACTGAGCGAGGTGTATGGAGAGCGGCATCGCGTTTGGCGAAACACTTTGGCTCATTGTCTCCGCTCTTCGAGGTTTTCGTCTGTCAAATCTACGCGAATGCCTTGCTCAGCAATCTCGCTTTTGGAGGCGCTCGCTATATCGGTACGGGTCGAGGTTTCGCGACTTCACGAATTCCCTTCTCAATCTTGTTCTCTCGATTCGCTGGGCCATCGATATATCTAGGAGCGCGTACCTTGATGATGGTCTTATTTGCTTCCATCACATGTTGGGTACCACATATCATCTATTTCTGGGTCTCCATCCTGGCATTATGCATCAGTCCATTCTTGTTCAATCCGCACCAATTTGCTTGGACAGACTTCTTTGTGGACTATCGAGAATTCATTCGTTGGTTGTCACGAGGAAACTCTCGAACTCACGCAAACTCTTGGATCGGATATTGCCGATTGTCCAGAACCAGAATCACTGGTTACAAGCGAAAGGTGCTCGGTCTTCCTTCGGAGAAGATGTCAGGAGATATTCCGCGATCCAGCTTTACCAATGTTTTCTTCTCTGAGGTTGTCGGTCCCTTATTCTTGGTTGCTGCAACACTGATTCCATATGTCTTCATCAACAGTCGACCTGGAGTTGTCACTGATGCCAGTTCGGATCTTCCGAATCCAATTATACGAGTTGCAATCGTGGCCTTTGCGCCAATCGGAATCAATGCAGGAGTGGCAATGATGTTTTCAGGTATGGCGTGTTGTATGGGACCCTGCTTCTCAATGTGTTGCAAGAAATTTGGAGGTGTACTGGCAGCCATTGCTCATGCCATCTCTGTAATCATTCTCATCATTCTCTTTGAGGCGCTGTGGTTCCTCGAGGCCTGGTCGTTCCCCAAGGCTCTATTGGGCATGATAGCTGCTACTGCAATTCAGCGATGGTTCTTGAAACTAATCACGATCACATGCTTGACACGAGAATTCAAGCACGACGGTTCGAACTTGGCATTCTGGACTGGTCGTTGGTACGGCAACTCCCTTGGTGGGCATGCATTCTCACAACCCGCACGAGAGTTTGCTTGCAAAATGATCGAGCTCAGTTTGTTTGCTGCAGATTTCATTCTCGGTCACACGCTCTTGTTCCTCATGTTGCCGGCTCTTGCTGTCCCTTACATCGATCGATGGCACTCTGTGCTACTGTTCTGGCTCAAGCCTAGCAGACAGATCAGACCACCAATCTTTTCGATGAAGCAGAACCGATTGCGCAAGAGAATCGTACGCAGATACGCTACGATGTATTTCGCGTTGCTCATTCTCTTTGTCGCGCTGATTGTCGGACCAGCTGTAGCCGGCAAACAGATTGGCGATCTCGCTTCGTCGTTCGACTTCCCACTGGGACTACTACAGCCAAAGGACATCAACACAACTGCGAATGTGACGACTTACAAGAATTCGACAAAGAAGTAGAGCAGAAAGATAGAAGTGGCTCAATCGTTCCAGGGTTTTATAGATTATTTCATGGATGCGCATGGCCGACGATGTTTTTTTTTATGGAACATTCATCGTCATAATGGCTAGTATATATACATAATTGCGAGTTGTTCGTCAATACCACTACGTACGCTTATGCTCCTGCTCCATCTCCTACTCCTACTTACTCTGTCCCTCATTGACGCGTGATGACTGAGAGAATTAGAGATCTTTGGCGGAGTCCTTGACGCGCTTGACGAAGCCGTTGTTGGTGTAAATCTTGTAGGCCGTCATGAGACCCGTGATGGCGGCACTGAGACCGAGGACCTGCTGCCAGGTGCCCGTCTGCCCTGCGGTGAGGGCGAGGAGATCGTAGACGATGCAGCTGCCCATGATGGCGTCGCTGGACGCGGTGGCGAGTGCGGAACCGATGAGGGTGGCGGCGTAAATCATGTTTCCCGGCTGCTTGCCCACAAAGAACTGTCCGGTCAGCTTATTGTCCCTTCTACTTCACAAGTCCACCTCTTGAGACAGGGATTCTGGTCATCATCAAGGGTGGAGAAGGGGGGACAGGCGTACGGCGGAGGAGGTATTGTCGACAAAGTCGAGGAGTCCGATGCCGGCAAACATCTTGGCGACAATGTGGGTGAGGGCGTTCTTGGAGTTCATGGCGGGCAGTAAGGTGGTGACGTAGAGTAGGTGACTGAAGGAGTTGATGCATACCGCGATGTTCGAGAGGTCCAGCCGTTCATTGTTCCAGAATACTATTTCATCGTTAGCCTTCTCTGCCTCTACCATCATAACAATCACGGTATGACGGGATGGAAGGGGGGAAACGCACTCATCCAGATGCCGATGCAAATGTTGCCGAGAATGAAGAAGGGCGCGTACCGCACGGCCTCGGAGTCCTCGCTCTCCGCCGTGTTGGGCTTCATGTAGAGCTTGTAGAGCCAGTAGAGCTGAATCAGTGTCTGTGGACCGAAAAAGATGAGGATGCCGAATGCTGCGCCCCGGTCAGTACATCCAATCTAGGAGTCCTTTCTCGCATATATATGGCGATCCAGAATAGTACGTACGGTGAGGACTAAACATGGCACTAAAAAGTAATTAGTACTTGCTCCATTCATGATGATACAGTATGATACGTACTGGTACTTGTCTGCGACTTCCTTCATATTTGGCGAGGAGAGCATGCCGTATCTATGCGCGCATCAGATTCTTGTGTCTATATAATGCCCATCGGCGAGCCAGGATTAGGGATGGATTGGACTCACTGTTGGCAGGCAAAGTTGAAGAGCCACGACGAGGGCGCCAACCATTTCGCTGTACTGAGACCAATGTTCATATCTGTATGTATATATCTCAAGTGGTTAACTGGTGTGTTTTCTGTAGTAGCTACAGGTGAACCAGGGAGCGAAAGAGCAAGAATAAATAGTCTATGCTGTATGGCAATCACACAATGACTGGACGGAAGCGAATGGTGGTGGTGATGATGTATTTCCAACACTTTTCCCCACAAACTTTCGCGCCCATCCCATCCACTCAGCGCCAGCCAATCAGCGCACACCAGAGCATCGGAGCATCGGGGGCCGATTCTAAGTTCCGTTCCTTCTGCGATTCTTCTTGCAATTGGTCACTCAGTTCCTTTCTCGCACTCTCGTTCTCTCGTCATGATCTTGCACATTCACGGAAGCTCGGTGCTGTGGGTGTTGGGGCAATGAGGTGATTGTAGCGTTCACTCTCTTCTTGCGTTCCGGTATTTTGCACCACATCTAATCTTTTTCTCAATGACTTTTCGCTCGCAATTCACTATAGACATTGAATCTACCAAACGCTTTGCCATGTATGTGTATATGCAATTCTTCCTACCCTCCAGGTTCAGAATCTTCTCTCTGGGACGCTAGCCAGTGGCCTCCTTGGGTCTGTCTGGCGACAGATTCTTGTCTGCGCTCGAGCTGGACTCGACAAAGTCCGTCACGGCGGCGTCGAGGATTCCCATCGCCTTGTCCATCGTCTCCGTGTCAATCACGAGCGGCGGCACAAACCTCACGGTGTTGTTGCCGGCCGTGATGAGCAAGAGACCCCGTTCGCGCGCAAACTTGACGATTGGCGATGGGTCGCAGTCCATCTGCATGCCCAGCAGTAGTCCGCGACCGCGAACCTCCACTATTCTGTTGGGGAACTTGTCCTTGATCTTGTGTAGTGCCGCCAGACATCGTTCGGACTGCTCCTTGACGTTGGCGAGCAAGGAAGGACTCGACAGTCGGCTCAGGACATGGTGTCCCACCCGGCAGGCGAGAGGATTGCCGCCAAAGGTCGTGCCGTGATCGCCAATCTTGATGGCTTCCGCTACCTTTTCCGTCACCATCGTCGCACCGATCGGGACTCCGTTGGCCAGCGGCTTGGCCATGGTCATAATGTCCGGATGACATGCCTGGTCGAACCAGCTGTGCGCCCAGAGCTTGCCCGATCGGCCGAGACCGCATTGAATCTCATCAAAGATGAGTAAAGCACCAATCTCGTCGCACTTTTTCCTCAGCGCGAGCAAAAAGTCCTCCTGTGCGGCAAAGATTCCACCCTCGCCCTGCACCGGCTCGACCATGACTGCACAATAACTGTTGTCTAGCGCATCGACGCACTTGATGTCGTTGAATTCTGCGTACTCGAAACCAGGCACCATTGGCCTGAAAGGAGCCTGATATTTCTCATTCGCCGTCGCCGATAAAGTACCCATTGTCCTGCCATGGAAAGCATTTTTGAACGTCATAATCTTGTGTTTGCCCGCTCCTCCGTTCATCACCTGCCCATGCTTCCTGGCAAACTTGATGGCAGCCTCGTTGGCTTCTGTGCCGGAATTGGCAAAGAAGACCTTTGATGCATCCTTCATGGCTCCGCTGGACTTTGTCGACTCAATGAGTAATTTCGCCAATTCCCACGACCAAGGGGAGTAGAAGAGATTGCTCGAGTGGATTAATTGTCGAGCTTGATCAAAGATGACATTCGCAATCTCCATGTCGCCGTGACCCAAGGCAGATACCGCGATACCGGCATTGAAGTCGATATATTCGTGTCCCTCAAGATCCCACACCTTGCACCCTTCTCCCTTGACCAGTGCCAAAGGATTCCTCGCATATGTCGTGACCATGTACGGGCTCTTCTCTGCAATGAGTCGAGCAGTCTGCGAGTCCGGACCCGGATCCGGGTGGGACTTTGTGCTTTCATGCTCAATCTGTCGGAGATCCTCCTCCGGTATGTTGGAACGCTGTGCAGCCCTGGCCGAGGCACATCTGAGACCTGTCCTGACAGCAATAGACCCGACAGGCAATCTCGTTCGTAGTATGCAGCGCTTCATCGCTACTTTGCTGACGCACAGGACACTCAGTGGTGAGATCGAACGGTGAAATATGTCAAGCAAGCTGGCGGCGCGCGGAAGTCAAAACTCATCAGCCGCAATCTCTTATCTCACCCACAAATCTGCCGCTTCATCGTCAGACTCTGAATCACAACCTGGAAGTAAATCGATGGTTGTTTATGCAGAGAGGACACATCATGAATTCCATTCTCCAAGCTGTTGTCATGACTCATACTAAGTTGATGGACCGTGATTAGCGTGTCCTTGGCTATATACTTTTAGGACACAAGTCATGCTAAGTCATTATTCTTCTCTATATACACGGGCTTATCTCCTTTTATGCCACCTCGATAAATGAGCTCGCATTGTTCTTCATCAGGTTCTCAATCTTCTTCACATCTTGACTCCATTCCAGCAGACGACTGTGCATGGAGGCAATCTGTTGGAGATTCAGGACTCGTGGTTGTACCCATGTGATGGCAATCTTCGAGTCTACCTGGTCGATCGAGCCCTTGATCAATTTGAGAGAGAGTGCTTTCATCAACAGATGCTCTACCTCGAAGACTGGCAGCCTGGTTTCTGACGCTATTGTCTTGAACTCTAGGATGCGTTCATGCGGCGGTCTTTTGAAGATTGCCTCGATCAGAGCCATCAAGCAAATCTTTTGTCGCAGGAAAGAGATGGCCTGCTCGAGGAGCGGCTGTTTTGTGATGTTTCCGAGCAGAGACTCGAATTGTTGCAGATCGCCTGCATTGAGAGCTGCCAGGAAGCTTTTAAGCCACGCGTGCTCGGTATTGTCTAGTGATTCGAGGATGGGATGTAACAAGAGTTCACCGAACGTGTATATGGTGTCTCCCAAAAGTGCCGCAATGCTGAGGTCATATGCTCTTTCTTGTGCTTCAGCTCTCGGCAATTCTTCTGTCTTGACACAGGCTAGGTACAACAAAGCATTTCTGTAGTACGCAGTATACTCAGCCTTTGCTTTGTGGTAGTCTGCACTCACGCGATAATACGCGGCATGGATCTTTTGGTCCACAGAGTCAAAATTATCGAGAGTAGCACCGGCCTTTTGTGTTGACTCACGAGCACCATCAACGTCTCCCAGGAACAGCTTGATTCGAGCAGCTTCGATGGTAGCAAAGACGAAGGCGTCATTTGTCGATTCGTGGTCCACCTGCTTCGCCAAGCTTTGCATAAACGTCAGAGCATCTTCTTGGTTTTCGTATTCCTGAGCTGCTGCTATCCCAAAACTCACTAATCTCAATTGATTGACGTGTTTGGAAAAGGTGCTGATGAAGGAATTATACATGCTGACTCGATATGGTTGCGATTCCGGCAAGTCATAGAACTCTATCAGCAAGTCGGTCAACTGTTTCCACAGCTTTCGTTCCCACATGTCCTCAAATTGCAGAAAGTATCCTTGCAATGATTCTGGAGCATTGTCCACCTCGCCATGCAAGAACGAGGGCACATCGATATCAATGTCCATTCGAGGCATGGTTGTGTGTGCTTGCGGGCTTTTCAAAAGATTGGCAGAATAAATGATTGCAACGCTCAAGTCGATGTGTATCTCCTGTCCTCTTGACACCTGCTATCGTCCAGACAAATGCTTCAAGAGGAAGCACGGATCTTGTAAAGTGGTGCTACTCTTATTGAAGGACGCGAGTTCGCAACGCAACGCATCTCGACCACTTTCAGGAGGAGCTCTGCCTCTCTATGCGTGCAACCCAGATTCCGGTTCGCAAGACAACTCTGGGCAGCAACTCGCACTGCTGCTCAAGTACTTGGCAGAAGAGAGCTTGAACTTTGGACCACAAGAGGGCGGACAGCATAACAGATAGAGCATCATGTTGAAGGCCAGGTCGATCAAGGCCGTTGTGCCGAAAAATGCTCGATCAGTGTCTGATATCATGTAAGACCACACCGGTGTACCATGACCGGTATTGACCAATCTTAGGATCTCTCGCACGGGCAAGCCTATCATGAAACATGGCCCTGGAGGTCGATCATCCTCTTCAGGTCATACTGCTACAGTCTTTGGCGCGACAGGATTCCTCGGACGTTATCTCGTGGCTCAACTTGCGAAGCAAGGTACACAAGTGGTTATCCCATATCGAGACGATTTCTCGAAGCGACATCTGAAAGTCAATGGCGATCTGGGTCAAATATCTATGATGGAGTTTGATTTGCGCAATCGTGAATGCATCGAGGACAGCGTCAAGCACTCCAACATTGTTTACAATTTGATTGGCCGAGACTACGAAACCAAGAACTTTAGCTTCGATGCGGTGCATCACCAGGCCACTCAGCGTATTGCTGAAGCTTGTGCCAAGTACGACGTCGATCGCTTCGTTCAGGTTTCTGCCATTGGCGCGGACGAAAACTCACCTTCTCAATTCCTGCGAACCAAGGCATTGGCAGAAAAGGCAGCTACAAACATATATCCCGAGACCACTATTGTGCGACCAGCAGCAATGTACGGACTCGAGGACCGATTCATGAATTCCCTCGCTACTGCCACAACCTTGCTCACGGTCAACCACATGGAAGAGATTGTGCGCCCTACATATGTTCGCGATGTCGCCCGTGCTTTGGAGAGCATGATGCACAACGATGCGACCACCGGGCAATTATACGAGCTGCACTCTCAGCAGGCCTTCAAAGTGTCCGAGATTTGCGATATGATCAGCGAGATTACGCTTAAAAAACCTCGTCACTACAATGTGCCCAAGGTTGTCCTGCAGAGTGTGGCCAAAGTGCTGGAAAAGGTGCTGTGGTGGAACATTATTGGGTCGGACGAGATTGAGCGTCAATTCATCAATGAAAAGCTGACGTCGGGCGCCAAGGGATACAAGGATCTCGGCATCGATGCTCAGGAACTCAACAAGCAGACCATGAAGTATCTGAGGATGTACCGCTCGAATACATACTACGCTGCCCCACTCGACGGCACAGAGGGCAAGATCAGGCGTGGACCTGATGGCAAGATTGTATTGCACGTCACCGATTAGACATGATTTTCGGCAAAGGATTGTGCAAGAGCGTGACTTGGACTGTAAAATGAAGGTACAAGACGAGTATCAGACCAAGACATGGAGGTGGTTGTACGCGAGGAAGATGTTCGTGCTCTTAGTGGCGTTTCCCTTTTGTTTTCCATTATTCATATGCATTTCGAACAACCTGTGCACTATTGTACCCGTGACGTGCCTCGCTATCATCTCGCGGACTATTGATCGACGAGCTTCATGTAGCACGCGGAAACCTTGTCTCCGGCAATGATGGCCTGCTCGACATTTCGCTTGACGCGCTTGCCCGTGCTGGAAGTGATTTCAATGACTTTTCCCGGCGTCAACTGGAACCGCTTGTGGCCCTCCTCCTCCCACCCGCTCTTGAGGGCCATGTCGGTGGCACTCTGTTCCATGGGGGCAATGTACTCTGGCATGGCGCGATTGTTGCGTCGCCCGCCATGCGCACCGATCTGGTACGCGTCATTCTGTCCCCAGGCGAAGACGTCCCGGCCGTAATTCACCTCGTGGAAAGCCGTCCTCGAGGCGCCCCTCGCCGCGTCCGCGTCCACTTTACTGTAATTGTCCAGGCAACAGATGACGTGCGAACTGCCCACGCTCAGGGAGTGCACCCCGATCGGACTCACTTTATTCTCCGCCTCGTTCCACTCCGCCAACCCGGAGATGACCTTGACACGGACCGGTTTCGATTGGTAGTGGTTCCAGGTATTGTTGCCCAGCTGACCGAACTGACCCATGCCGGCCGCCCAAATGTCGATCTGCGGGTACGGCTTGCCGTACTGCTGATTCTGCACCACCATGAATGTATTCTTCCCACCACCGGCAATCTTGAGACATTTGACGCTGTAGTTGCGAGGATAGAGGCCCGCCACAGACACCACCGTCGGATTGGCTACGTCGGACGTGTCTGAAGAATTAAAGTCGAATGCCAGCTGCCCATGGGCATTCGCACCAAAAGTGAAGACTTCTCCGTCGTCGTCCAGGACAATGGAATGATGATCCCCTGCAGCAATGGCGACAATTTTTGAACTCCTGAAACCAGTCACTGGGAATGCGGTGATTTTGTGACCGTCCACAGCGGGAGACCATCGGGGCAGACCGAGTTGACCTCGCGCATTGCCCGACGAACTCGTCGCAGCAGAGAATACCGCGCCCTGTTGCGACAGCAGCACGACGTGTTCGAGACCGGCAGCTATATCGACAATCTTGTCTCCCTTGGTCACGTCAGACACCAGCGTGCGATATGATATGTCCGATTTGGCAGAGGAGAGGCCCATCCAGCGCGACTCGGTCACTTTTTCACCATTCTGCTGCTGGTCGCGCGAAAATGGTAGGACAAAGACCTCCCCAGAGTGCGACAGACAGTATATATTTTCTGTTCCCAGCTCAACCTTTCTGATATTCTTGCCCCGCAGTGTAAGCTCGGGGTCCATCAAAGTGACCGGGACACCCTTCTTTCGCTTGACTGGTGCGCCAAAGTAAGAATGACCCCACTGATACACGTCTCCGGTATCGAGCACGGCGACGCCCATGTCTTCATTCATCTTCAAATCCCGCAGCGCCATGCCATCGAACTTTTTTATCCTGGTAGCGGCCTTTGTGTATGGATCGGCACTACTAGGATCTGCCACACCCTTCTTGTTGCTCCCCCAAGCATACAGTCCCGGGTTCTCCCACGACATTGATATTTGTGCATGTTGACTGTAGTCCAATTGCGGTGTGCCGAGCGCTTCCTCCGGTGCTTCTAAATGCAGTGCTTGATTGCTGTAATAAGAGTACGCGACAGTGGTTGCGGCCGCAATTGTGATGGCCGCCGTGCCCGTCGACAGGGGCCTTCGCCTCGAGACATGCCTCGCTGTCGTGTACGCCCTTCTAGCACCAGTCCGAAGGGATGCCATCCGTCTTGACTTCTATCTGATGGACAACTGGCCGAGCTGTGCTTGATGGAATTATAAATGTATATGTATATGTATATAACCATTATAATTACAATTTCAGCAGCAGCTGAGGTCATCCACACCTTCGCAGTGGATGAGAGCTCCGCCCGCCTTGTCTAGACTGGAGGCTTGGTGGCTTTTGGTGGCGCAAACTTTGATTTTCTCGCTTCGAAGTTGCAACATTAACAGATATTTGTTTTTATATCGTCTGTCGTACGTGTCCAGGCCATAGCAGGAATCGAGCATGCCGAAAGAGAGGAAGCAGAGGGGGCGGAGGAAAAAGAAGGACGAAGAGGTCAAGGATGAAGCTCTTGAGGACACAGAAAATACATCGACACAACTCAACTCACTACAGCAGCATGGAGATTTTGATGGTCAGGAGCAAGATGGCGAGTATGGCGCCAATTTCTTCGGATTGCTCGATGAATCTGAGCAGACGTACTTCAAAACTATCGACGATGCCATGATTGCGGATGAGTTTACGAGCGCTGAGGAAAAGGACATTTTTGTGGAGAATGTGTATAGGGAAGCAGAGGGCAAGGAGTTGAAGCTCGCCACGTCTCCCTTGGGGTCAAAAGTCCTGGAACAATTACTAGCCAGATCAAAGCCTGAACAGGTGCGAAAATTGTTCCAGAACTATCAGGGCAATTTCGGCACCTTGGTGCGACAGCGTTATGCCTCGCATGTCTGCGAAATGCTCTTTGCAATCGCGTCAAGCTTGGTCAGTGCCGAAATGTCAAGACCAGTTCCGACGGATGCAGACGAATCAGGCGAACCCTATGTCTCGATGGAGAATCTCTTCTTGTACATGTTCAACGAAATCTCTAACGACATAGCGGCGCTTGGCGCAGATGTCTATGCTTCTCACGTCATTCGTGACACGCTGCTCATACTGCAAGGGGCACTTTTCATCTTTGAAGAGGCCAAGGGACAAGCGAAGCGATACCATGGGCAAAAGAAGTTCTCGTGGGCACGACCGGACAAGAGACTGCCCGTGCCGAGTTCGTTCAAGGAGGCCTTGGGGGAAGTGATGTCTACATTGACGGGATTGCCCTCAGTACAGCTACGAATGATGGCTTCTCAACCATATAGTGTTTCATTCGTGCAGGTCTTGATTGCCCTCGAAGCTGATCTCGCAGGTGGCGACGACAGGCCTATCTTGTTCAGTCTGCTTGGTGGAAAGTCGATGGACGAACGGGACGACTACATGGAGTCCATACTGCGGGAACCTAGTGGATCGAAGCTATTCGAGACAATCATCACCGCACTGCCCGATTCGCACTTTTCTAAATTCTACGAAACGTACTTCAAGGATCGGGCAGCGAAGTTTGCACACAATCCCATCACCAACTTTGTGCTGCAGAAACTCCTGGTCACTTGCCAATCTCCGGAGATCATCAACGGCATCAGGGAGGAATTGCAGCCAGTGCTGACGGATCTGATACAATTGAACCACATGCAAGTCATCCAAAAATTGGTGGAAGCCTGCATCCGGACGCAATCGCAGCCCGTCAAACTATTCAACGAAATCGCCGAAGCATTCGACTGTGGACCAGGGTCCGATCAGACACGTCTCGTTTCCGCCATCTTGGAGACTCCCATTGCAGTGACAATCGACCAAGCGGACTCGACCGCTCCACCTCGACGGCCACAACGTGTCGACCACACTGCCGGTGGTGGTAATGACGGCAAGGTCTACAACATGCAAGGCGTCTTCCTCATCAAATCCCTCCTCGACCTCCCGGACCCGTGCTTCGAGGTCCTACTGACGAGCCTGACGTCCTCTTCACCAGAAACCCTGCTCTCCTACGCGAAATCCCACGCGGCCATCAAGGTCCTGGACGCCGTGCTGAACCACCCGCGCACCACACCCGTCGCGCGCAAACGCCTGCTGAACCACTTCTTCGGCACCTTTGTCGACCTCGCCTGCGACGCCGTCGGATCCCATTTCGTCGATACGTGTTGGTCGGCCACGGCGCACTTGCAGCAGCTCTACAAGGACCGCATCGCCGCGGAACTCGATGCCGCGGCCGACGCCGTCCGCGCACACTACTACGGCCGCATCGTCTGGCGCAACTGGCACATGGACCTCTACCGCACCCGTCGTGGCGAATGGCACCATCTCATCAAGCAGGAAACCGCCAAACACGCCGCCATGGCACGACTCCACCGTCATCCTCCTGCTCATTCGATCCCTTCGTCGTCTACTCGTCAGCCTGCATCGATTGGACGAGACGACGACGACGACGAGGTCGAGGTCCATGCCGATCGCGCCAACATGATCAGTCAGCAATCGCAACAGCTAGAAGTCGAAGGTCATAGGAAGGATAAGAAGAGGAGAAAGCACGGCAAGAAGCAGGGCATCGAGGACGAAGTGGACGACATTTTCAAGCGGCGAAAGACCGTCATTTGAGCATCGGTTCTCTCATTCCAACACTTTCTTTTCCCTTCTATTCGCAACTCCCCTTGAGAAATGCTCTTTGTCGACATGCTCTTGTCACCAGGTTGCCCTCTCGAAATGACGAGTGGACTGAGCGTCACCACGCTGCAGGGCTACACCTTCGAAGATTAGATATGGCGGCCACATGTCAGCACGGCACAGCGCGAGCGATCTGCACAATCGAATCACTGCATGGGAACGTGTTAAAATAGCTGCCATATCGAAGACGATCACGATCAAATGTGGTTAGCTGAAAGCGGGCAAGTACAACAGTGCTCAGCGTATATGTATCCACGGTACATCCTTAGATACTTCACTCAGTAAATTATGTTACAAATCAAGACACCCTAAACGACGCTTCTATGACATGGAGTCGAGTGCCAACTCAAATGCGAAAAAAGAGCATTTTCCGCGTAGAAGCTTATGCTACACCCTTTGCCTTTGCCTTGGCGGCCATGACGTTGAGTGCACTACCAGCCTTGAACCACTCCCACTGAGATGCATTGATCGTGCTCGAGAGCTCGGTGGTCCATGAAGCGCTGCCGTCACCTGGGTGAACCTGCAGAGTGAGGTTCTTTCCGACCTGGAACTCCGTAAGTCCCAAGATGTCGACCTTGTCGCGTGGCGTGATCTTGTCGTATGCACTTGGGTCGACAAAGTTGAGGGGCAATAGACCCTGCTTCTTCAAGTTGGTCTCGTGAATTCGAGCAAACGACTTGGTGATGATGGCATATCCGCCGAGGAATCGTGGCTCGAGCGCGGCGTGCTCTCGGGACGAACCTTCTCCCAAGTTCTCCTCTCCAATCACGACCCAAGGCTGGCCGTTGTCACGGTGTGCCTGAGCGACGGTTGGGACTTTCTCGTACTTCTCGTTGTATGGGTTGAAGATGCTGTTTGCCTCACCGTTCTCGGAGTTGATGGCTCCAATCATGTAGTTCTGGGAGATGTTCTCCAAGTGACCTCGGTACTTCAACCAGGGACCGGCAGCGGAGATGTGATCTGTGGTACACTTGCCCTTGGCCTTGATCAGAATTGGGAGACCCTTGGCATCCTGACCGTTCCATGCCTTGAATGGAGCCAGGAGCTGCAGACGGTCAGATGAAGGTGAGACCTTGACATTGATGCTCGATCGCTCCTGAGGTGGTGCCTGGTATGTGTTCATACCTGGGTCGAATCCACTTGATGGCAGACCCTCACCTGATGGCTCCTTGAACTTGAATTCCTTTCCATCTGCACCCTTAAGGGAGTCAGTCAATGGATTGAATCTGAGGTCTCCAGCAAAAGCCATTGCAGTAACGAGATCTGGGGAGGCGACGAAGGAGTGTGTCTTCGGGTTTCCGTCGTTCCTACCGGTAAAGTTTCGGTTGTACGAAGAAATGATTGAGTTTGGCTCTCCCTTTGGCACATCTGTACGGTTCCACTGTCCGATACATGGTCCACAAGCATTGGCAAGCACCATACCACCAGCCTTCTCGAAAGTCTCGAGCTGTCCATCTCGCTCAATAGTGGCTCGGATCTGCTCGGATCCTGGAGTGACGGTATAGAGTGACTTGAAGTTCAATCCGTGGTCAGCAGCGTCCTTGACGATAGAAGCTGATCGGTTCATGTCCTCATAAGACGAGTTGGTGCATGATCCAATCAAACCGACTTTGAGGTCGAGTGGCCATTTGTTCTCCTGTGCAACCTTGGCGAACTGGGAGATTGGCGTGGCGAGATCTGGAGTGAATGGTCCGTTGATGTGTGGCTCCAAGGTGTCGAGGTTGATCTCGATGACCTGGTCGTACTGGCAGCCCTCATCAGCTTTCAGGTATCCACCAAAGGATTTTGCGTATTGAGCAATGTTGCCTCGCTTTGTGGCGCTCAAGTACTCGGCCATTCGCTCGTTGAATGGGAATATGGATGTAGTGGCTCCGATCTCGGCTCCCATGTTACAGATAGTACCCATACCAGTGCACGAAAGAGTGTCGACACCAGGTCCAAAGTACTCAACAATGAAGCCGGTACCTCCCTTGACTGACAGGATTCCAGCAACCTTGAGGATAATGTCCTTTGGTGCGGTCCATCCTGAAAGCTTTCCCGTGAGCTTGACTCCCAGAACCTTTGGACACTTCAACTCCCAAGGAATGTCAGCCATGACATCGACAGCATCAGCACCACCGACTCCGATGGCCACCATACCGAGACCTCCGGCATTAGGAGTGTGCGAATCAGTTCCAATCATGAGACCTCCTGGGAACGCATAGTTCTCAAGGACAATCTGGTGAATGATACCGGAGCCTGGCTTCCAGAATCCGATGTCGTACTTGGCGGAGGAAGAGGAAAGGAAGTCGTAAACCTCCTTGTTGATGTCGTTCGCCTTGGCAAGATCCTTTGGACCACCAACCTGTGCTTCGATCAAGTGATCACAGTGCACAGTAGTTGGCACGGCGACGTTTGGCAGACCAGCAGACATGAACTGGAGGATAGCCATCTGGGCAGTGGCATCCTGGCAAGCGACTCGGTCAGGTCTAAGCTTGAGGTATGACACACCTCGCTCAATCTCTTGCTAAAAACAAATAAGTACGTTGCCGTGATTCAATTGCTCGTTCAAGGCATACGTTGTGTGCGTCATCGAGATGACCATAAACGAGCTTCTCAGAGTAGGTCAGAGGCCTGTTGAGACGTCTCTTGACGATATCGACATTGTCCTGGATTCGCTTGTAGTTGACAAATTTGTTCTGATCCGCATTAGTCCCGTAGCCATGACAAGAACAGCCAGAGCCATCCATCGCCAGACAGGCGACATGTGGTCTCGTGTTGAAGATGAGCTCACCTGTTCATGCACCGACATTGGCACCTTGGTTGCACCAATGTCCTCGGCAGCAGACGCAAAGGACCTGCGGAAACATGACGACTACAACAAGGTCAGTCAATCTGCGTCTGTGTCACATCTCAAAAGCCCTTCTTGTCCGTAGCCAGGAAGACAGTGGAGGGAATCGTGTGCTTCCCGGCCCCAGGAAGAGACTTTTTTCGCAAGATACTTACAATCTGCTTCGATGCTCTAGCTGAACGAAGCATGATTGCCGATGCTCAGAAAGATGTGCGATTGAATGCAAAGGCTCGCTCGTTCGGGAGTAGTCCTTGTAAAGAGACCGAGGGCGTACAGGCAACGAGACGCTGGCCAGGATTGAGGTGGCAGGAGGGAAGGGAGGAGAGGGACGAGACGGAGGACCGTAGGACAGAGCCGGAGGGGAGAGCCTTGGGAAGCGGGAGAAGGGGAGGACGGGCGTTAGCGGAGGCTGGGAGGAGGGAGGAGTTTTCACACCACAAGAGAAGAAGAGAATTCCTTGCTGTTCGCGCGCGCAAAAGTGAATTGATGGCTGCACGTGAAATGCTGGGGTTGATCGACATGGATCCCGAGCTCGGGGCTTGGGCGAGTGAGCGTCGAGTTGTTCATCAGCAGCAGCAACGCAGCTGTGGAGGTCCGCGAAGTCTCGGAAAGGGAGACTAGCTGCAGGCTCACGCGATCGTCTCGGTCGTAACTCAACGATATGTATGACCAGAGCGTCTATATTAGCTACTCTACTTTCTGATGCCGCTCAAAGAGTGCGATGGACTCTTTTCAGTCCGCGTGCGGCTTCGCAATCAACTTCAAGCACATTGAAAGCAGGCCTTGCATGCGTCACAATCACTTGCAGTTCGCTGGCCCAGTCAGCTATAAGCCTAAACTTTGCTCTGGAATATCAAACCAGGTCCCTCGTCAATTTCATTTGTGTGAACATGACTACAATTATCTATCTAGTTGTACATGGAGCAAGGTTACGTCTCTGAACCGCTCCAATTGCTGATCTGGCAGACGCCTGGCTTCCGGCTTCCGGCTTGCAGCCTTGGAGTCAGTTGTCTACTGCCGAATGTGCCGAGTATCTCCCAAAAATCTGACATGTGAAGAGAAGTGTACGAGGCTAACCGGTATCGATGCTCGCGAGTCGTATTGAAACACAATAATCATCCCGTTGCTGACTCCACCACCAGACGTCTTGATTACAATTATATTCTTGTACTTAATCACTGCATTCACATTCCCTCCTCGGCGCGGTATCATGGATCGAGCGAGCAGGCAAAAATGCTGGGACGGCAGGGACGAATTCTTCAAGTGCCTCGACAAGCACGACATCATTGACCCGACCAAGGACGAAGCCACCCAGCACTGTTCCCCCGAAAAGCTCAAATTCGAGGGCAATTGCGTCGCCACCTGGGTCGACTACTTTGGCAAGAAGCGCGTGCTCGAGATTCAGCGCGAGAATATGATTAAAGAGGCACAACGTCGCGGTGCAAATATCCTCAGTGCCGATGATGTTCGTCGTAAGTCAATTGTCCCCACACGAATGCGGCTCTCGCCTTCCTTTGTGGTTATTTCAAGGACGATCATGTGAGCTGACCGTTATATGTAGATCCCGCTGGTAGAAGAGACTCTACTTGAGCCACTCGAAGATTGACAATCTACTTTGTATGGGCAAGCAGCACAATGATCATGTAGCGGTCGTCATATTTCAGTAAGCTCATGCAAGAACAACTTGCATCAATCGAGCTTATACCGCCTTGCCTTCAGCAAAGCCCGAGATCTCTCGATCACCCAGCTTCGCATCGGACGCTTGTCGCGAGCCATAAAAAGCCTTCTGTGCGACCAGTCCTCATGCACGACTCGTGCCAAGCTTTTCATGGTCATGAAGTCCACATCGTGGCCGTCGACTCCGTAGACTTCCACACTGGTTGACACTGCACAATATTGCAATTTAAATTTACGCGAACATGTATCATGACAGCGTTTTATGTACACATTATGTAGTCATATATAGGACAAAAGAAATGCCGTCCTTGCGATGCCAGTGCCTCACTCATAATTACAGATAAAAGTGTCGCAGTCGCAGGTCTCGACGAGCAGCAAACACCGCGTCCGAATCAGGCCAAGTCAAGTCCGTCTCCTCCTCAAAGTACTTGCGCCAGTTCTCCAGCAACTGGATATTGCCAGACTCCCATATGCCCAGTGCAAAGGTCCGCAACAATCTCGCACTCGGTGTCAGCCCTGTGCCGAGCAAGCTCCGCATGGCATCTGAAAGACGCGACGTCTCCTCGTTGACGAGCAGAACCCTCATGTACGAATGCCATAAGAGATCATTGCCGGCCAACTTCCATGGTTGATTGCCATGCATATCGACCTCGTGTTCGAAAATCGCGGCCACCGTGTCGCACGAGTGTCGCTTGGCCCACATCCTCGGGCCGGAATAAATGGCCGCCTCGAGTAGACTCCACATCAATGACGGATCGTGTGCGATTTCAAATTCTCTTAGACCTTGCGTGAGCTTCCCCAGGTATCGAGCATGTTTCTGGCCACTCAATTCGCCCTTCTTGACTAGCTGATTCAGTCCATGGATCGTGACGTACCAGACGCGCGTATCACGACGGACGAGAGCGTTCATATCGAGTAGATAATTGCCGCCAGGTTCGACCGCAATGATGGACACAGCCTCGCTGGGTTGACCGGAACATATATTTCGCTTCAAGTACTCTACCCAGACGAATGCGTCAAATGGCACTGATCGAGCGACTGCTGTCTGACATATCGACTCCACCATTGGCAGAGATTCTTCAGATCCGCAAGCTTGGAGGAGTAGACCTGTAAGATATGTATTCATCTGCACTTTCTCATCACGTATCAAACTCAGGCACAACTGTATTGCCTCATGAGTCCGTTGGTAAATAGATAGGACGGCACGCCACATGTTGGCATTAGAAAGGTCGGTCTCGTATGTTGTCATGCACGACAACAAGGCAGGGAGAGTTCTGGCTTCGTGTAAGCTCAGACCAAACTCGTCCAGCT
Organism: Taphrina pruni; assembly: GCA_005281585.1. Classification (NCBI taxonomy): domain Eukaryota; kingdom Fungi; phylum Ascomycota; class Taphrinomycetes; order Taphrinales; family Taphrinaceae; genus Taphrina; species Taphrina pruni. The sequence goes on along the minus strand of RHGH01000013.1, from coordinate 270,469 downwards.
TCTTGTCCTGGACCTCAATCGAGGCGAGCCCAGGAGCATCAATCTGAAGTGTATTGTCTTCTGCCAAACTATAGCCAGCCTGGTTCATCTGAAGTTGTATGGCTTGGAATTCTGGTGAGCCACGAGCGTGCCCGTGCAGGAGAGCTTTGTACCCTGCCAAATTGAGTTGCACACCGCGAAGTCTCATTTGTTCTACGATTAAGACTTGTAGTGCAAACACTTGCGCTCCAAGCACTTTGCTGGTGGAGAGTATCTCGAGCAGATGGTTGAAGTGATAGACCCCATAGAAAGATGGCAATCCTTGAATGTCATCCGACAACAATCGCAGTAAGTTTGTGTTCAGCACAAGAGCTCGCTTCATCAAAGCGCCCAGCGCATTGAAGTGTGACGAGTCATCTAGACGAGAGGCCGAGCCTCGATACAACAACACTAGTGAATAGAAAGTTCTCCGAGATTTTGTGTATTTCCGTAGTGTTTGTAGAATCAGATATACCGGAGACCGCACATCAACATGGAGCAATGCGCGGTCTGCCGTGGTGCATGCGAGTGCTTCCTGCCATCTTCTGACGTGGTCAGGGCTAAATCCTCGCTCACGCAACCATGCTACAGTCTTATTGTCTGGACACCAAGCGCTTCCTTGTTGTCCTGCAGTCCTTATCAGAGTTGAAATCTTCAGCTGCTCATTTACAGTTCGAGGCCGTGAAGGACTCGAATGCCGGGACGCTTTATCAGCCAGGGAGACGGCAAGAGCCCTATCTGTTGGTCGCTCAAACCACTTCTGGGTGTAAACCCTTCTTGAGACTCCGGAGGCCACCAGAGGATGCTTGACATAGCGAATTACGTGGCTGCTCATGCATTTTCTCGTCTCACAAAGTACGATAGACCTGTCGTGTTCGTGGTGCAAGGTGAGCCATTGTTCTGTCGAATCAAGAAGCAGTGTACCACGCCTTTGAATGGCGCAAGCAAGACAAGTCTGAACATCGGTCTGTAAAATTCCAGGGACAAGTTGTCGCAGTGCGTGGCTTGCGGTGATTCGAGGCCGGCTCCATTCGACAACTTCGTCTTTGCGTCAGGCTGCGATTTGCGATCGATACAATTGCAATTGCAGGCCGGCCAGTTCAAGCCGAATGTCAATCATTTTGAACTCCGGCAATGAGAATGGTCATGCAGTGGTTCAGGCATGTCATAATGAGTCAGCTTTAAATCGAGTTAGTACTTCGAAAGCATTACATTTTATAATATACATACAATCAGAATAACCTCTACTATCACCGCCTGAAACTGCGTGATCTGGACTCAGATCTCGATTTCGATCCGGAGAACGTTCGGCTTCGACGTCTCTGACTGTTCTGGCCTTTCGCGGATGATCTTGACGAGGAACGAGAACGAGGGCGAGGCGAGCGGGAGCGAGAGTAACTGTCGGACCGCCTTCGTGCTCTTCGTCTAGAATGACGGCTAGGACTTCGTGAATAGGACCGTGAGTAATCTGCCTGACGTCCCCGGCTTTTCATAGGAGATCGTGTCCTTGATCTCGACCGACCTCGTGCACGGTAAGCTGTACTTCTTGCTGAATTCCTCCTGTCTTGTCGGTAATGGGGGGACCTTGAGACACTACGGCTAGGAGATCGGCCACGAAATTTGACGATTGAAACATTGATGACTGCGCCGTCCAATTGTCCTTCATGCATACAATTTACAGCTTCATCCGCATCTTTCCACGATACATATGTGACGTAGCAAAGACCTCGATTGACCTTGAAACGCGGATTCATCGGCATATCAATATTGCTTATCCTGCCGTAGACTGCAAAGATCTCTTCTATGTGTGACTGCCTGACATTCTTTGTAAGCTTTTCAATGATGATCCGATTGGAAGGCTCAGCCGATTGTGAGGACGCTCGTGAACGCGAGCTGTAACGGGAACGTGTTCTTGACGAGCTCCGTGAATAGCTTCGAGAACTTCTGGAGCTACGACTATATGATCTTCCACGACTGCCAGAACGACTATACGATCGACTGCGACCACTATAACCTGTCGTTGTACTCCGACTTCGAGATCGACCGGTCGCCATGCACTACCTGCGAGGAATTCGGAGCCACTGCTGGTCAACTTATGTGCCGCCACAGAACCAAAGTATGATCTCTGAGTCTACTCAATGTTCGGGGGACATCCTTTGTGAAAGAGCGACACAAATGGCATGCGACTGAGGACGTTTGTTGGGATTGCAACTGCTCATGAGCCGGACATAAATTTAGGAGCGTTCACATGCACTTGAAGGGATGGAAACAGAATTTCGGAGCCGATGTGGACTGTAGGCTCCACTTCTACTAACCTGGCTTCGCTAGAACAATAACTTAAGTTTATTCACAGTATTTATTTGAAGTTGCACATAAGTGATCATACTTGCAGGGTCTGCAAGGTCAAGGGACGTCCGTCGTGCTTGTTGGGCAACGTGAAACAAAAATTCGACACCATTCATAATGTCGAATTTTCGTGTCTTTCAGCGGCTGGAAAGTGCTCAAATGCAAAGACTGGAGGCTTCCAAAGGACACTCTTCGCCGTATAGCTTCACATCTGCTCTGTCAAGGTCTAACGTCAAGAAGAACAGATATCGCGACATCCTGCCGTTCGATGCAAATCGCGTCACATTGCCTCGTCCAAACGACTATATCAATGCGAGTCACGTAGATAGTGGTACACGACGGTGGATAGCGACTCAAGGACCTCTGGATGACACCATCAACGATTTCTGGGAATTGATCAACGAATATACCTCGACAATAGTTATGCTCTGTGGCATAAAGGAGGATGGGAGACCTAAGTGTGCTGCTTACTTTCCAGCTGCAGTTGGCAAGTCACTCACGGGGAACGATGCGGTCAGGAAAGTCGCTTGGAGCGTCCGTTGTTTGACAAAAAGCGTCGATGAGCAATCCGGAGCAATCCTCAGAGAGCTCGCCCTCGAGCGTCGACATGGAGATCAGTCGGCACAAACCAAGCTTATTCAACATATACATTATGAAACATGGCCTGACCACGAAGCAACCACCATCGAGCAGCTACGAGCCTTGCTTCGATTGACGATGCAAACTCATGGAGAGTCCGTGCAAAGCACTAGCCCGATAGTTGTCCACTGTTCTGCGGGCTGCGGACGTACGGGCACGTTTATCGCCTTGCAGGCGCTAGAAGAAGTACCGAACCAGGATGTACCTGGCCTGGTCGATAAATTGAGAAAACAGAGGATAGCCAGTGTTCAGTCCCTTGCACAATTCGATCTTTTGTGCGATTTTGCTGCTTCGAGGCTTGGAGAGAGCTGATCTGTTCGCCCTAGCTGCGATAACTCGCTGCAGAGGCACTCCTCTGCGTCAAGGTCTTTGGTCTCTTCCACGGAGATTCGATCTTCTCGAGATACTGTCCATCAGAGTAGATGTATTGTGCTCCCAAAATTAGCACACACCTCTCTCACGGCTGACTGACGACTCACGTATGGCTCCATTGACTGCGGTCCGACGTGTCGTATACTTCCGCTGGACACGGAAGGTTTCCAGCTTATCTTTCAGCGTCTCGAACATGATCAATTGAGATAGCGGAAACAAATGGCACACAACTCTACGCGTTCAGAAGAGAGAGAAAGTCAGCCTCGGACGAGTAGGAAGATGAGAGACGGTCTCCATTCCGCACTAGAGCGACTTATAAGCTTTATGCACGGCCGAGGGACCTGGAATGCGGTGGACCCCTGCAGCAGCAGGAGCTGCCGGTGCCCCGTCCTCGGCCGCCGTCTGTGTTTTCTTGTGTTTATGGGGAATGCTCAAGGGGAAAACTGTGGCTTCTGCGCCACTCGCTCGCTTGCGAAATCGCATCTCTTCGGGATCTCTGCGATAAGATGAAATGCCCAACTCAGTAAGTGTTCCCGCTTCTGTATCATCACACTCTGCAGGTCGCTTCCAATACTCACTTTAGTCACACATGCATGTTGAGTCATGTGAAGACGGGCCTACCATTCCATAGTATCATTACCTACTCTAATCTATTTTTCCTCGTCCATTTCGCTTCTTATTTTCCACGCTCATCTCTCAAATCAGACGCCAGAGTAAAGACACTCTGTCTACAGACAATGTCAGCCGCTATCAGGGATAAATTTCAACAATGCAGGAAGCAAGGCCGAAAGGCGCTCATCTCCTTCACCACAGCGGGCTTTCCCACTCCAGCACAGACGCCCGAGATCATGCTTGCGATGCAGGATGGAGGTTCGGATATTATAGAACTCGGACTACCCTTCACGGATGCCCTAGCGGACGGGCCGACGATCGTGCGAGCCAACACAGTGGCCCTTAGACAAGGAGTGACGCTTAGCACATATTTCCAGATGGTACGAGATGCACGAAAATTGGGAGTTCACGTGCCTATCATCCTAATGGGATACTACAATCCGCTCTTGATGTACGGCGAGGAGAAGCTTGTGACTATGGCTAAGGAGGTTGGTATCAACGGGTTCATCCTCGTGGACTTGCCACCAGAAGAGGCTATCGCATTCCGTGGCCTATGTACGAGCCACGGCTTGTCATATGTGCCACTAATCTCTCCGGCCACGACGGAGAAGCGTATCGAGATACTAAGCAAGATTGCCGATTCATTCATCTATGTGGTGTCCAAGATGGGCACGACTGGTTCCAGTGCTTCAGGCTCCGTCAACACAGCATTACCCACAATCATAGAAAAGATTCGAAAACACACGACCGAGACACCACTGGCAGTCGGCTTTGGCGTCTCCACCCGAGAGCACTTTCTGAGTGTCGCTCAAGTTGCAGACGCGGTTGTGATTGGGTCACGTTTGATCACCATCTTAGATGAGAACAAGGACGACCCAGCTCCCAAAATCAAGGAATACTGCGCTGAAGTCTCTGGACGTCATGCCGATCCGGATGAGAACCGAGCAGTTGGCATGGTAGAAACGATAGATGTTGCGATGAACAAAGAGAAAGTCACGCCTTCCGGGGTCATCACTGACGCCGACATCAAGAAGGACGGCCTTGAGGACTTGGGAGATCAGTTTGCAGCCTTGGGAGGAAACCTGCCCACCAACAAGCCAAAGACGAATGGTCATGTTGCCATTCCAGGTCGATTTGGCGAATTTGGTGGTCAATACGTGCCAGAGTCCCTGGTCGATTGTCTGGCTGAGCTCGATGCGGAATGGGTAAGAGCACAGGCTGATCCAGCATTCTGGGAAGAATTCCGTTCTCACTACCCGTTCATGTCACGACCTTCATCCCTTCAACTAGCGGAGCGATTAACGGAGCACGTAGGAGGTGCCAAGATTTGGTTGAAGCGCGAAGATCTCAATCACACCGGCTCTCACAAAATCAATAATGCCATGGGTCAAGCTTTGCTCGCTATGCGATTAGGGAAGCGTGAACTCATCGCTGAGACTGGAGCAGGACAGCACGGTGTTGCCACGGCCACTGTCGCTGCAAAATTCGGACTCAAATGTACAGTCTACATGGGTGCTGAGGACGTCCGTCGTCAGGCACTGAATGTGTTCCGAATGAAGCTTCTCGGGGCTCAGGTCATTGCGGTCGAGGCAGGCACCCGCACGCTCCGAGATGCCGTGAACGAGGCTATGCGTGCCTGGGTCACGAATCTGAAGGATGTCCACTATATCATTGGCTCAGCCATTGGACCTCATCCATTCCCGACCCTTGTGCGTACTTTTCAAAGTGTCATTGGTGAAGAAACCAAGTCACAGATGCAGGAAAAGGCAGGCAAGTTGCCAGATGCTGTCGTCGCCTGTATCGGTGGCGGATCGAACTCTACAGGCATGTTCTATCCTTTCTCGAAAGACCCAAGTGTCCGTCTGATTGGCATTGAGGCTGGCGGAGACGGTATCGACACCAGCAGACACTCCGCCACCTTGACTTTGGGCAGCAAAGGAGTGTTCCATGGGGTCAGGACGTACATATTGCAAGACAAGGAAGGACAAATTCTTGACACGCACTCAATCTCTGCTGGTCTTGACTATCCAGGTGTTGGACCGGAGCTCGCCTCATGGAAGGATCAGGATCGAGCGGAATTCTCTGCTTGCAACGACGCAGAGGCACTTGAGGGTTTCCGCGTGCTTTCGCAGCTGGAAGGAATCATTCCCGCCTTGGAGACTGCTCATGCCGTCACGGGCGCGATGAAGCTGGCCAAGACCATGAGAAAGGACCAAGATATTGTCATTTGTCTGAGTGGTCGTGGGGACAAGGATGTCCAGAGTGTAGCTGAGGAGCTGCCACGTCTCGGACCGAAAATTGGCTGGAACCTTCGCTTCTAAAGGCTATTGTAAAGTGAAAGGTTACGAACGGGTCGGCCGAAAGGTGGAAAAGCTGTCGTGCGTTACGCGTCCTATCTCATTGCATGCATTACTATCTAAAAGCATTGTCGAGTCCTTTAGCGATTCTGAGCAGATGAATGATCCTTCTCTTTTTGCACTTTCCATTCGCAATTGTCATGCTCATTTGCATGTTCACGAATCAATCGTAATTGATTTTGCGGGGCCGTGCAAATTCCATTTCAAAAATCGCTTCAGTCACAAGCAAGAATTGAGACGCTGAATTTGAAGTGTTGCGCCCGAGCTGCCGTCATTCCTTAGGCCATATGTTATTGAGCTGACACCCAGTTCGTTTCGGTCGGTGTATGTGCTTGTAGTTCATCTTTCAAGCGGCCTGTCAATATGGAACAGGACGATTTCCGCGAACTTGTAAACTCGAGTACAGCTCGTGCTGGTGGTACATCTACAAGCAATAAGCGGCCTCGAGATCGCGCATTTGGCTCTGGACGACACAGTGGCTCTGCGCCGGCAACGTCGTTCTTGGCACCTCGAACGAAACGGAATGCCACTGCTTCGACAGTCTCATTCGTCGGGCGAGCATCGACTGCTGGCGACAAGGAGAAGCCTACAAAGACACTACTTGCGGACGGCTACACTGATAGGACGAAACAGAGGCGAGACGACTCGAGCAAGGACGGTGTCCAGGACGAGATTGATCAGTTGAAGATGGACCTGAAACACAAGAAGATCACTCACAAGGAGTATCTGGAACGAGTGGAGACTTTTGCCAAAGGAGAGTTCTCTCAGTCCGGCGTGGTGCGCGGACTGGATCGGAAGCTTCTGGAGCGTGTCCGTGCGGGAGAGGACGTCCTTGGTCTTCAGCCAGAAGGCGCGTCGGCAGCGACCGAGGAAGAACTCGATCAAGCATTGGAGAAGCTCGAGTGGACGGCCAAGGATAAAGTGGCCAGTGACGCAGATTCTTCGCACTCAGCGGTGCCGAGCACGCAACACAATGCTCGAGATGTGATTTTGGCACGTATGAAAATGTCGAAAACGGCAAATGTCAATCCCACGAAAGCCGCGGCAGCACAAGTGAAGAGTGCGCCGGGCTTCGTACCCATCACGAAACGCAACAAGGACGGTACGACGACCGAAAGTTTCGTTGAGAATGGTAAAAAAGTCAAGATCATCCGTGACGATACCGGCAAGATGCTCAAGAAGCTCGTCAAGAAGGTCGAGGCCACGAATCCCAAAGTGCCCGAATCTCCGTCAAAGAGTAATCCAGCAATTGTAAAACCAGAAGCTCGGAGCACGGTCCCGGAGCCAGTCGTTGAGGATGTACCTCCTGAGATTGACGACGGCGACATTTTCGACGATGTAGGTGAATACGACCCATATAGTACCGAAAGTGTCGTCGCCTCTGCCACGAACACCGCTCCACAGAATGATGAGAAGCGAGAGGGCGCGCAACGACGACGAAATTACTTCACCACGACTGCATACCCAAAGCACAAGCTTAGTGAGGCGGAGAATGACGAAAGAGAAGAAGGAGAAGCGGGAGAAGAGGAGGTTCCCGTGGATGCCGCCGAGTTCCTGCGACAGAATAAAGCCGCACTGGAAAAAGCCGCGAGGATCGTGGACGCACAGGAAAAGGCGGAGCGCGACCGACTCGCCGCCAAACAAAAGAGGGACGCAGGGTTCGGCTTGGTGTTTCGCGACGCCGATGCCTATGCCGGAGACTTGCGCGACGTTCCGGATGACGACGAAGTCTACGACAAGAAGCGCGACGGTCCTCAACGCGGACCTGTCAAGGATCTCCAGGCAATAAGAAGGATTGATCTTCAAGATGTTTGAAAAGGAGAAAATGCTCTGTGTAGAAATACTCACTCGCCTTACGCTATCTAGATGCAGAATACAAGTCGTTCAGACAATCACCTGAATGGAAGAATGGATTACCTGCGCTTGGCGTGGACGGCGAAGCGCGATAAGGTCGGCCCTTGATGCCGATCCTCGACGGCGCGCCCTTGTTCCGCCGCGACACGGTCCGCCTTCATCTCCTTCTCCTTGCGCAGGAGCGCCTCGACCTTTAAGCGTCTATCGTCAATCACATTTCGATTCTTCTTGCGCAACACACGACGCAACGCACTGTTGCGTCCGCGTTGCCGGTTCCGAGGCACAAACTCCTCCTCTGGTCGTGCGGCTTTTTCCTCCACGGCCTCTTGCTTCCTCACGGCCGATGACGCCGGATCCACGTCCCCGATGAAGGGTGTGAGGGAGATCATGTTGGGCTGCAGCTTCTCCAGGAGTCCGCGAATCTCGGTCGTCCTGCGCTGTTGTTTCGACATGTACGGGTTCGCTTCAAAGGCGTCAAAGTTTGCCTCGCCCGCGCCGGGCACAATCAGACTCGTGTAGCCCCTTTCGTGCGCGACTCCCAGGAAATCTTCGTACGGCGCAAAGCGTATGTTTGTGATTGGCGAGGAAGGTTGCAGGTGCGTCATGTACGGTGATTCTTGTTTCTGTGTCATGGCGTCCTTCCATATCGATACGTGTGAACCCCACGACACGCCGACAAGGCCAGAGTCGGAGATGGAGAGTGATGAGGCTGGGGTTGGGGAAAAGTAATTGTGTAGTTCCTTGTAGGTACGCACGTCCCAGACCTTGAGACGGCTATCTTGACCTGCAGTCACCATGTACCGACCCTCCCTGTCTACCGCGACGTCGCGAACAGGACCGCGGTGGCACAGCATTTTTACGGCAGGCTCAGACATGTTTGGCGTCCACAAATTTACGACTCCATTTGAGTGTCCTGTATGCAGGATCGCATTGTAGCGGTTCTGACGCAGGACAGAACAAGGTCCCAGCTTGGAACGATGCTCGGAAACGATGCTTCCGGTCGAGATGTCCTGGTATTTCAGGTACCCCGTGTTGCCGACGGTCGCGAGAAGGTAGTGATAGGGCAGAAACTCGAGTGCATTGACCTCGACGTGGTTCTTGAGACAATGAACCTCGAGCCCGCTGCCGTCGTAGACATAGACATACTTCTTCTGCGCCACGGCGTAAAGGGACTCATTGTGAAGGTACTTGACGTCCTTGATTGTCTCATTGACATGGAACTCGCACGCCAGGCGGCCAGACTTCCAGTCGAGCGAGGTGATGTGGCCTTTGCGTCCGCCGAGCAAGAGATACCTGCCGTTCCGTGTAAAGTCGCACGTATACGAGCCAAAGTCCAGGTTAAGCTCGAATGCTTTCTGTGCGGTGGAGACATCGACCGCCTTCTTCAGCGCATCCTGTCGAAACTTGTAAGTCTTCTCGAGCCCGTCCGCTTCCAGGTATCCACTCTCTTGTGTGTTGAGGATCTCGGCAGCCGCCGCTTCCTGTTGTGCAATCTCGATCGACCGCTCATTCTTCTTGAATGTTGCATTGAGCTTGCGATCTTTCGTCTTGAAGTTCTTCTTGTCGCCTCGCTTGTACTTCAGAATATCCGTCGCCATTGCTCCCGACGGATCAATGAACTTGCAGGAAATCCTCTAGATCTGCTCAGCGTGTGAAATGCTCCATTACTGGTATCACTGATGCACGACTTTAGCGCTTCAACCAAAAAAGTTGCTCGGGCATCATTACAATTCACCGAAAAGGCAAGTGCGCCCGAGAGAGCCATTGACAAGGAGCTCCTGCATCGTGAACTTCGAAGATCGCGACGCCTCAAATTACACGCCCTTGGAGGCTACTAGAGTACGTCGTCTACTTGTTCAGCTACCCCTGGTGGTTCCTTTTACCTCGAGATTGACAATCGACACATGCTGCGCAATCTGCTCACTCAACTCGGTGGAAAGTACGTCCACGACGTCCTCATCAATTCACCCACGTTCCACAGAATCGTGAGGAAGACACACGATACGGTAAAGGGCATCAGTAGTGCTCCACATGATTACGAACCCCACTCGAGTATGTATTCTGCCGACAGCGCAGAATAAAATGCTTATATTCGCAGCTGCCATTTCGCATCGTGTCAAGCGCTTCGGAACAATCTTCAAGGATGAACTGATTGACAATTTCAAGCCGAAAAAGAAGTGATTGTTGACCTGCCTTTCATCGAAGATATGGACAATCAAGGATGAAAGCAAAGGCTGACATGGCTCTTTTTGGTTCGACACTACAAAGGCTGCAGCTATCCTATGCTGTACAATTTCCGTTGCAGTAAAGAACGCACAGCTTGAGGAGTCAGTGTCGCAATGCCTGCAGCCTCCAGCATCGCCACTCTGGCTGAATGGCTCTCCTTACTCTTCTCGTCCAAAGCCTTTTCGACTGCCGCAAGTGCAGCGGCTTCCTGACTGTCTTTACCGTCGCTGAGCAGAATCAGACACTCTGCTAAACTTCGCATGCCGGCCTCTGGCCGTGCCACGTATGGAGAGAAAGTCCACCACATCTGCAGGATGTCGCGTTTGAGTTGTAGTGCTCCGCGCCTCGAAAACTCGTTTCTCTTGAGGATTGATTCATACAGTAATTGGTCAATCTCTCGTCCCAGGGATATGTAAAGTCGATGCATCAGAACCGGTGATGCCACTGTGGCCAAGTATCCAAACATGCTCGCAATATTTTCATAGAATTCAATCAATTGGCTTGAGGTAGTACTTGTGGCTGCAATGGTCGCCACTGGAGATTCGGACGAGGCCCAGTCTTGTAGACGAGTATAGTTTCTCAAGTCCTTAGACAACTCATTACTCAAGTGCCGCACAATCAAACCCTCGATTCGGTTTTTGAGTGATGTATAGTCCTGAATCTGCTTTTCGAAGCAACTCTCGTTCGTCTCGGGATCATCGAGCACGACATAGTAAGGCTCATCGACCCACCAGTCGCGCAATTTGTGCAAGACGTTTGTGGCACCGGACAATTGTCGACAGAGTCTCTGCAGCCCACTCTTGCCTGCAATGTCGGTCGTCGGAAAGCCGCCGGAGAAGCCACTGGTCAAGGCTTCGAACGCGTCCGTGCTCGAGGCGATCCTGCTCCGAAAGTTGTCCAGCAACATGACTTGGACGCTCTGTGTGAATTGACGCCGCTGCCTCAAGTCTTCGAGCGGAGCAAAAGTCCTTGTCATGGCCTCAAACAGATCAATGATGCGTGAGGCGGACGGATTGGGAGCCACCTCGACCATGCTCTCCTCCGTGTCGGGCACAATCTCAAAGACATCGGCGCCCTCCACGATGGCATGATAGCGTCGCATCATAAATTCTTCCTCCGACGACAACCAGGCGCCAAAGACGTCTTCGTCGAGTATTTTGCCGCAGACGCCGTGCCAGTGACTCTTGTCACGATTGCAAAAGCCGAAATTCTCCCTGAGCGTGTCGTCGAAGCGCTTCACCTCTGCGATCGTGTGTGTCAAGAGTTGCTTGTCGTGTAAGGATCGAGCACTACTGTCCTGCATCTTGCTCGTGATCATCGGGAGCAAGGCGCGAATGAATTCTTGATTCGCGAGCAGACCTTGTGTGGGCAATGCCTGTGTGAGCAAAGGCTGCACGATATTGGCCATGAATGTCTCATACTGCTCAGCCAGTGCCAGAACGTGCTGCAGGGCCCACTCGGGCTTGTCAAGCCTGTTCGTGGCCCGTTTCGAGGTGAAGTGATACTGAAACCGTGACTTGAGTGGTTCGGCAATCGCTTGAAAGACGTTGAGTACCTCTGGCAGATTACTGACGTTGCGATAGAGACTAACAGCATTCCTGAAAGACGAGACAAACTTGGAATGAGCCGCGGGGTCCTCCTTCATGGGCCACTCGTCCGCAATCATCTTTATGCCAAGGCTTTTGGAGACTTCATGCTGTATTTTGTTGTGCATGCTTTTCTGAGCATTGCTTGACTGGTCAAGTAAGGAAATCCTTTGTTCTTCCGATAGCTTGCTTTCAGATACAGCGCGGTCGATATCGATGAGACCTGTAGTATATTCTTGGAGCGTTCTCTCGATTGTGCCGTCATCTAGAATGTGTTGTAGTCGTCGAATGCGGACCAGGATCTCAAGATATTGGAGATTACCAGAGATAGTCTGCAGCCCCTGCAACCGTGACAGAGCCTGGTTGGCTATCTCTTGTACAGTCAAGCGATTCCCATCAGCCATGTCTTCATCCCCGCGCGGTTTTGAAGCTTTGTATTCTTCCTTTGCCTTGGCATTGCGCTCGAGGAGCCCAACAATCTTTGCCGCATGTGTGCTCGACATGCTTTGTAGAGCTGTTCACTTAGCCTATCACCGCAGGATGGTCATGACTGCTATTACAGACTTCCAAGAACTTTTTGAATGGCTTTCAGAGTGCGTAAAGAGTGAGGCCGCTTTATTTTCAACACCGTCAAGCGTTGCGGTGGAGCCGCGAGTAGGTGAGTTGTGCATCAGAAGCTTGGAAGTGTCGAGGTCTGCACCATTAATATCACCTGCCGCGTATCTGCGGACAGAAATGAGTTTGCGGGCGTAGATAAGCGTCGCCTGCGATTGCCCGCATTCCAAAACTCTATCTCCCGCCACCGTCGAGGATGGAATCGCGCTCCGCTGCTACGGTGCACAGCACAGCACAACTGAAGTCGATCGCGCCATGTCATGCAGGGTCGCAACGAGATATAGAATATACAACAACGAGACGAAACAAATAAGCAGTCCTTCACTTCCGAGTGGGGTGACGGTAATTTAGGTCTGCGCTCTGGAGCGCGCGGCCAGGAAGCGACCACTCTAATACTTCGTCATCTTATCTATATCGCTTGGATCGGATGACTGTCGGCATCATCCTCACAATCTTCATCATCACGGGCGCCTTGGCAATTGTCAGCTTGTTGGGTCGACGACGGCAACTGGAACGAGCCAGGCTTCTACGGCAACAACAGCAGCAAGAACAAAATATCTCGACTTTGGGTGCTGTCACCATCGCCCCGACTCATCAAGGTAAGCCACGAGGCTTTCCGGCTCGTAGCTGTCTGACACAACACAGGTCCGCAACGACCACCGCAGGCGCATCTCCAGCCCGAGATTGATGCCCTGCCTGCCTACGAACCTGCTGCGCCATCTTATTCACCTCAAAAAGTAGAAGTGGCTCCACAGGCTGTGCAGGTTCAGCAATGAATCATCCGAATCTGACCGCTCCATCTCTCATAGCAATGTATATGACCCACTTGTAACAAAAGCTAATACTCTTGTGCTTCAATAGTCTCAGATTACCGGTCCCGCGTCCGTGACTGGATTTTTCGTTCTCTCGACCTTGATCGACGACGTTCGCGACGACGACTGGAGCTGTAATGGTGATATCGCTGATCATCACTGTCATTTCTGCCAAATCTGCTCCTTTCTTGCCCGTCTCGATAGTCACGACGAGGTGACCGACTTCGATGTCCTGAGTGCGTAGTGTCCCCGTCCTTGAAGACCATATCATATCGACCGTCCTTCACCGCCCTTCCTCGATCGTCAGGGCTTCTGTCTCCGTGACGTCGCCCAGAGATATGTCTTTCGCGCGTCAGAGAACCCAAATCTGATCGTGATACCTTTGCAACACTTTGAGAGAAATCCACATGGATGCGACGATCGTCGATGAGCACCCCCTGCATCTTGAAGTAAGCACGTTCGGCGTCCTCCTTGAGATCGAACTCGATGAAGGCATACTGCAAACTGTCCCCGGTCCGGCGATCGCGCACGACCTGGCAGGAAAGAATTTTGCCGAATCTGCCAAAGATCAGAGCAAGATCGTCCGATGAAGTCACGGGATTGAGCTTGCAAACAAAAAGGATGTTCTCGGGTGGTCTGACGGACGCAAAGGGCAAATCCCCAAGAGTTTCCAGGGTCAGTGCACTAGCTTCCGCCTCTCGCGCCCTTTTCCTTGCCTCGATCTCCTCGATTGACTCCGTCTCCTCGAGGCTCTCATCGAAACCAATTCTGACCGTAGATAGCTGTGCAGACGTAGGTAGTGGAGACTCAGGTGGTTCTCCCACAAACTCTGGCGGGTCGTCGAACGGATCTTCCAGTATGATAGTGTGCTTGATACGAATATCTCGCAGAGGACGAAAGTCTCCATCAACCGCTTGTGAACCTATTATATCCAGAGTCTCGAAGCCTTCCGCTAACCTCCCGAACACTGTATGTTTCCTGTCAAAGCTCTCGTTTGCATTGAACGATACGAAGAATTGAGAACCTGCCAAACCTTTTGCAGAAGATACCATGGACACAGACCCTCGCTCGTGGTTACGCTTTGTCTTCTCCGGCACGAAATATTGCTTTGACGAATCCCTCAGTCCCCAACAAGACGAGCCACCGTCTCCAATGGGGTAGAGAGGGTCTCCAGCTTGGAAGAAGGAGGGCTGCTGGATGTTGTAGATTGGCGCAAAGTTGTAATACTTGCTCTTGCATAGCTTCAGGAAATTTAGACACGACTTTGGTGCCTCGTCAACCAATAGATCGATGACTAAATCACCTGCAGATGTCTCTAATAGAACACTCATGCGAAACGGACTTGTGCTTAAAGAATACGAGTTCTATGACCAAGAAAGTTGGTATATCGGATTTTGATGCAGTAAGGGTTGTGGCAACAACATAGAATACCAATCACAATACGTGGTCTGCTGCGATCCCGCCATAATTACGGCAAGGGAGACATACAAGCATCTGACCTTACTCTGCGCAATCCTGAAAGCACTCGACAGATGCGTTGATATGCACTCATCACTGCACTCACATCTGGCTACGATCATTGCAAGCTTGCTGAATCTAGCCGAGTTCGAGCAATATTTTATCGAAGATGGAGACCTCCATCACCATGGCGACTCTTGCAAGTCCTTTCAACGAATCACAACGACAACAAGAGCCGCGCTAGCAATTCACGAGTGACCCATTTTTTTATACAAATCATTTCGTAAAATACAACCCAATAAAGCATAGCCGACGCAGCGCTCACTGCCATATGATATTCATTCCGCTTCACTCCTTCCATCAAGACTCGATGCTGTGTCGATGGTCAGGGCCGGTGTACGAGGACCTTCCGACTCGTGCAGTCGGCGGACCTTTTCTTGTAAACTTCGTTTCTCCCGCTTCGCCTCTGCCAATCGAGACTTGGCTGCTTTATCGTCCTGTTCCCGCAATTCCTTCTGATATTTCAAGTCTTGTGTAAGAACGCGAATTCTCTCGTGCAAGGTCCAATATTCTTCGCCGCTTGTCTTATTGATGGATTCCAGCAAAGAGGGCTTTCTTGTCAGTTCTTGTCGTTTCAGTCCATTTGTACTCTGAGATCTTGTGGTAATTGAGTCTCTTTGTTGCGCACGCAACGAGTCGATTTCGTCTTTCAATTGTTGCAATTGCTGATGCATGGATGCCTCTGTGGTCGTCTTGCTTGCCAGAAGAGTCTTCAATTCTACTAGTTCCCGCTTCAACTCGTTGTCCTGTGTCGTAGAGCCTCGCGACTGCTGAAGCATTTCCTTGAGCAAGCTTTCGAATGTTGCCATCAACATTTTGGGCTCATCCATCTCAGAGATACGATCAGACGAACCCACGGTTTGGCGAAGGTGGGGACGCAATTTACCGATCCAGTGCATATAGAATTGACTGCTCTGTTGTAGAGACTGCTCCAAGGCACGATGTGATTCATCGAACTTGGTTTGTGCTTCGGACAATGAAGCCTGTAATGTCCGTATTTGTGTCTCAAGTTTATGATTTTTGCTTTCGATGTTAGCCTTCTCCGAGTCTTTTTGTACGAGTCCTTCTCGTAGTATCTCAGCTTCGTCATTCTGTCTCCTCGAATTCTGTTCGGCGGCATACAATGCAGCAGTGATGCCTTCGTGGGCAGTGTTGAGCTTCTTGAGTGCCACGCGCAAATCTAGACATTCAGTCTGCATCTGCTTCAAGCAGGTCTGAATTGCAGGAGTAAGGTTCTCGTCGGTTCCTGGCTCCAAGAAGTCGCTAACGACGGCACGGACAGCGTCTGTCTCATTTGTAGCTTGGACAAGCTCATTTCTGATTTCAGCTACTTGTGCGGCATGACTTGCCTGTAGCATCGTCTTCTCTTGTGTCAGAGCCTCGACTGAAGTACTGTGCAGTACAATTTGACTTTTCAGGTCGTGTTCGCGTCTTTCAGCATCGTGCCTGGATTCATCCAATTCCGCATTCAGGTCTGCAATCTGATCTTGATATTGTTGGCAGAGCTTCTCTAATTCGGCCCGAAGTTGCATGTCAGTCAGAGATTGTGCGGCTAGTCTTTGATTCTCCTCCTTGGCCTCCTCGAGATCCTGTTGCAATAATGAAAGCAATTCCTGCCTGCTCTGAATTTCGGTGAGAAGTGCGGAATTCTTCTCTCGCTGTTCTTCGAGGGTAATATCTTGTGCACGATTCGGCCACTTACTGAGTGGCGCATGCAGTTTATGATCCATGCTTGAGCCTGCTTCATTATCCTTGAACACACTTTCCGGGCTTCTGAGAGCTGATTTCAGCTCTGTCAAGATTTCGTTCCTTTGGCTTAATTGCATTTCGAGTCTCTCCAGATCTTCAAGCAGGTGGTTCTTATCGAGTTCTTCATGCTCGAGCTGATTACGCAGCTCTTGTATCAATGAGGCCTGAAGGGCTTCTTTCTGTGCACTCTCAACTCGGAACTCATCATACCGACGATTGATATCCTTCCAAGCTTCTTGATGAGGGCGCAAAGCTTCCTTGAGTCGAGCTTCGAAGGTGTCTTGATTATAACTTTTAATTGCCTGCTTGAGATTGTCGATTTCTTCGTGCCTATCTTCAATATACATTTCATATTCTGCACGTTCTGATTCATAGATCTCACGAAGCTCGTCAATAGTATCTTGCCGGAGACGATCGCTTTGCGCTAGATCAAATTCGCACATCTTCAAGCTTTCGCTGATATCCAATAGTTTAGCACGATAATCTACCACCTCACGATCACGATCAGAGATCACCTATAATGTTAGTAGTTTGACGAGCAGATGTTGAGGCTCACATCTTCAAGCTCTGCGACCCGGTAACGGAATTCGTCCTCGAGTCCTCTAATTTCTGCCTCGGCCTCTAACAGTGATGTCCTCATCTCGTTGTATTGAGATTCGTCTGGCACAAATTCAGGCTGCGCATTGTGCTTCGAGGAGGAACTCTCGCTTTTCGTTGATTCCTCGAATTCTTTGATTCTCGTATTAGCATCGTCCAACTTTGTCTCAAGACCGATCACAACATTGTCGTGTTCCTGCTCCAGAATGTCTATGTAGTGCTCCAATTCCTCAATCTTTTGATTTATACTTTCTTCCGACTCGGCTGGTGGTGGTTGATTTAATGCAAGCCCAACTTGGCGAAAGTCGATATCTTCAATCTGCTTCTGCAAGGAGCGTATGGTCTTGTCCCGAGCCTTTACCTGTTGCACAAAATTGAATCCATTTGTTTGAAGTCTAACATTTTCGGCGATTAGTTCAGCTTTCTCGCGGTCCTGCTCAAAATGTTGATCCATAAACATAATCTTCATTTTTAAGCTCCAATTCTCGTTCAGCAGAGCATCAATTTGTGCTGAGCTTTCTTTTAAGCTTAATTTGTCGGAGGGCTTGCGATGCTGATTCTGCATGGCAGCGATCTCGGGTTGTAGAGCTGCTAAGCGCTCAGGAGGAATCTGGAAGCTCTCTACGCGTCGAGCGATTGCTGTGCGTGTTGGCAAATCGTTCATGTACTGCTTTGTTGCTGCTGGAGTTTCCCATTCTTTGATATTACTCGGTACGGGTGACATGAAAGCATTGGGTGGTATGTCATGCATCGTCTCACGAGGATCATCATGTCGTGACCGTAGATCCTGAATCTCAGTGTTACCCTGTCGGTCCGCACGACTCGGAGTGACGTCCGAAAACGCGCCAAATTGAGCAGTATCGTCAAAGTGGTTTCCGTCAGCAAATCTCAATGGGAAATTTTCCGTGCTAGAATTGTGTTTAATAAGGGAGCCAGAATCATCATCTAAATGGGGAGGAAGGAAAGACTGCTCATAACTGATATCAGGTAGCTGGTCTGGTTCGTAATGCGTTAGAGAGCTTTGAGAAGGCTTACTCGTGGCTGTGTCAAGCAAAGGACGTTCGCGGCCGGAGAAGTCCTCGTTGGCATTTATCCGTTCCTGCTGGAAATGCTTTCCGAATTCAGGTCGAATATTCTCCTTTTCTTGCTGGGATGAAGCTCCCGAGTGGGTCCGATCGATATGCTCTTGGACCTCTTCATCGTCGGGCGAATTCTTAGGGTGAAAATTTCGTGTGTGATTGTGGTCTGTCGAGTCAACAATATGGAAGACCATGGAGTCGTTTAGCATGTGGAGAGGGCTTGGATTGTTCTCCTTGAAGGTTCCATAACCTATGGGCATGGCCATCGCGTCACTCACTTCGGTCTGTGACAGGGCACTAGCATCGTAGTCCCCTTCCAGCTCGAGAGTCTTGGATCCTTTGGATGTCTTTTCCTCTACAAAGTTCGAATCGTGGGACTTATTGGCTCGCTGGTAGACATCTAGATCTTGCTCTTGGTCATTTGATTGCAAAGGCTCATCAGATTCGTGTTGAGATGAAGGAGCCGGGGAATCGCTGCGAGAATGCGTACTCGTTTGAAGATGTGCGCTTTGCGAAGATGTTGCATGTGGAGCTGCATCTAGAAACTGCGAGGTCTCTTGCTCGTTCGAGTCTAAGGAAGCCATCTTGATTGATGTCTCCTCTTCATCGGTCGTATCAAGCACGGAATTGCACTTGCTACTCATCTTGAGGTTGTACGAAGCACCTTCTATTGAATCCTTTTGTGCTGCCATCTTGTCCTCTGTGTCCACGTCTGTGGTGAGCGTATGCGATGCAAGATGTGACATGCTTTCCAGTGCTTCCGTACCACGAATGTTGTTTCTCGTAGAGGAGTCCTTGGCAAAATACGTGTCCCGGTGCTGAGACTCATCTATTTCATTGCTTTCATTTTCATCAGAAAAATCAGCTTCGTTGGAAGGATGATTTGTATCGCTAATTCCAGGTGTCATTTCAGATCCAGCGACGAAGATGAGTCTGTCAGCTCAAGTGTTGAATAATGAGGTATCGACTGGGCACCCGCTGAATGCAGAATGCTTGTTTATTGAATTAACAACTATTGTGTTGTGATGTCCTGCCTCATCCTTCCATCCACAACGAACCGTCCGAAAGTCTAAAGTCCCTCTGCATTTCGCGACATATAGTGTTAAGATTGACCGGCGTATCGCTGCCAACGATCAGGGTAATGCTTGATCACGGATGACATTCGTTCGAGCGACTCAAAACGCGAGATGCCAGGCGCAGTCTACCTCATTTTGGCGCGCGCACCTCTCCACAACTTGAGAACACAACCTTGGAAACCCACCGGTTGCTAAAACTGCCACAAAGCGGATGAATATCTGGTTTTGGAGTATTGACAACTCAGCTAGTGGGTTCAACAATACATATGTGCACGACGAATCCGTGTTACAAGAGATGACCTCGTATTGGCGACCCGCACGTTCGGACTTATGTTCGAGGAGGATTTGTCTCCTGAACCAAATGTAGATGTGTCTTAGCTATACAAATTTTATGGCTGGAATCAGCTCTTCTTCATTCATTTATCTATATGCATTTGTTAAAACTAATCATGATACCTTATACAGAGTTGAAGTTCATGTCTGTCCTTATACGTCCCAGTTGATGAGACCGTACTCTCACAGGACGGATCATTGAGTATAGCAAGCTCAAGCCTGATACGTCTTTTTTGTGGAGGAAGGATGCTCTCTAATATCGGTAAGCATCAGTCTTGTATGGGCCCTCAGATGGCAGTCCAGTATATTCAGCCTGGACACTGGTCATCTTCTGGAGCTTGACTCCGAGCTTTGGCAAGTGCAGACGAGCAACTTCTTCATCCAGAAGCTTTGGAAGCACATGGACTCCCAAAGGATATTCTCCCTCTTTAGCGTTCCAAAGAGCAATCTGGGCTAGAACCTGGTTGGTGAAGGACATGGACATGACGAACGATGGGTGGCCAGTAGCACATCCCAAGTTGACCAATCGACCTTCTGCAAGAAGGATAATGTGGTTGCCGTTCGGCATTGTGAATCGATCAACTTGTGGCTTGATGTTCGAGACTGATTTTGCATTGGCCTTGATCCAGGCGACATCGATCTCAATGTCGAAATGACCAATGTTGCATACAATAGCATCATCCTTCATGACGAGGAACTCTTTCGAGGTAATAATGTCTCGACAACCTGTAGTCGTAACGAAGATCTGACCTTGTGGAGCAGCCTCTTCCATGTCTGTGACCTCGAAGCCTTCGACAGCAGCCTGCAAAGCATTGATAGGATCGATCTCGGTGATGATGACTCGAGCACCCATGGCGTGCAAAGCTCGAGCACATCCCTTGCCGACATCACCATAACCTGCAACAACAGCGACTTTACCTCCAATCATAACATCAGTAGCTCGCTTGATACCATCAATCAGGGACTCCTTGCAACCAAACAAGTTGTCGAACTTCGACTTGGTAACAGAGTCGTTGACATTGATGGCAGGCACCTTGAGTTTTCCGTCGCGCATCATCTTGTACAAGTGGTGGACACCAGTGGTGGTCTCCTCAGACACTCCTCGGCAGTCCTTGAGCATCTCTGGGTATTTCTCGTGAACAAGAGCGGTCAAGTCACCACCATCATCAAGAATCATGTTCAGGGATTTGCCGTCCTTGAATGACTTTAATTGTTGCTCAATGCACCAGAGGTATTCCTCCTCGGTCTCGCCCTTCCAGGCAAAAACAGGGACACCAGCAGCTGCAATGGCGGCAGCTGCATGGTCTTGTGTCGAGAAGATGTTGCATGAGGACCAGGTAACCTCAGCACCCAAGAAAGTGAGTGTCTCGATCAAGACGGCAGTCTGAACTGTCATGTGAAGACAACCTGCAATTCTGGCACCTTTGAGTGGCTGTTCCTTTCCATATTTCTCTCGCTACATTGTCAGTGAGGTCAAGTCGATTTGAACAGAACTCACAGTCATCATGAGACCAGGCATCTCAACCTCGGAAATTTCGATCTCCTTTCGACCATATGCCTAGAAGTTGTCAATTAAGATTGATTGCAGATGGATCGTGCTTACGGCCAAGTTCAAGTCTGCGACTTTGTATGGTTGAGACATCTTAAAAACGAATAAGACAAAAAAACTCTCAATTTAAGATTCCTTCAAGACTCAACAGATTTGAGAAGTCTTGTACATAATGATAGAATGGCCTGACAGACAATTCGCAAAGAATTCTGTGTCGACTTGAGCTCCGCCACAAGAGCGAGCTGAACGACACGTGCCAATGGTAACTGGTCAGGCCGGCTCAAAAGTGTCGGCACGCCGTTTCGACGCTCCCAAGCTGCGCAAGCTTTCTTGCAGGTTCCAACCTTGGAAGATCAGTCGGTCGCTTCCAATTGGCAAGGAGGACCCCACAATATGATGCTTCGGGCATTCTTTGGAGACCAAACCCGTCCACTAAGACGGCCGCGGACTCACAGTATTAGAGGTAGAATAGCGCATGTGCAGTGATTCATCGCTTCTAGCAGCATTGATCAAGGGCCCGCTGGATTCAACGACTTGCGAAGCGACAAGAGTATCACACACAGATGAGTGCGAATGACTTTTTCCTCTCTCCCGAATTTGCCGTCGCTGGTGCATCGGCGGACGAGCACAAATTCGGGTACAAAGTTTTGTCCTGGTATAATCGTCATGATCTGACAGTCACTCCAATCAACCCGGTGAGCCTAGAATCCACAAAGCATTGCATCTTCTTATGGTTACACAGAAGACAGACACCATTCTCGGGTATAAGCCGGTCGCCAAATTGTCAGATCTCCGAGACCCGTGCAACACTTCTGTTTCTGTGATCACTCCGCCCAAGGTCACACTGGGCATTCTAGAAGAGGCTAAAACACTCGGCATCCCGAGTCTCTGGCTGCAACCAGGAACGTTTGATGATGCGGTCATGCAGAAAGTCAAGCAACTCGAAGGCAAGATCAATATCATCGCTCAAGGCCGTTGCATCTTAGTCGAAGGTAGTGAGGATCTAGCGATCGCTGTGGCTCATGGAGGAAGGAAATTGTAAGGCATCGTGCCAGTAATTAGACATTTATATATGTATACAAGTGCTATGCACGATTTGTGAGTGTGACTTTTACTTGACGAAGCTGTCCGTATCATGCAGAATTACTCGTCCGTTCTCTACGGAAGCGAGCTTCAATGATCCGGAATACGTCTTGTCGTTGGGAGGTTGCATGACAGCATTTTGGGTATCCGGTGTGGGCTCCTGCTCCACTGATCCACGTTCCTCAACATAATTCGTTTTGGTTCGACTTTGCACTAGTATAGTTGTTGGACCTTGGAAGCGTACCAAGAGCTGATTGCCCCATACGAGATGCCTCATGAATCTTCCGATTGCCAGATAACCTCGTTTTACCAACTTCCATGCTGACTGGGCAGCCATCACCCGAAAGAATTCGTACTTTAACAGAAACGCACTTATCGTAGGAAGTCTTTCCGGAAGAGACAGCTGCACAGAACCAACCTGAACTTGTTGTGGCTCTGGACAGGATTCTGTATATGCGAGAACATTCGACGGGTTGAGAATATATGAGTCAGTCTCCTGAAGGACAATCTGATATATCTGGCCATTGCCGCAGACTACAGCGGTCCCTCGTCCAGAGACGTTAGTCGAAGTCCTTGACAAGACTTTGCCAATGCCGGCTGGTCGTGTCTGTGCTGTGACTCCACACCATGCCAGCAGAGCACTCTTCGCAATCACATTCCAGTCGAAGCGTCCATCGAGTTCGAGGACGGCAAAGGATGTCGCAGTCGCTTTTGTCCCAATCAAAGCGGTGAAAGGCTCATTCGCCTGGAGTTTCTGATACAAGAACGGTGCTCCAACGACAGCACTGGTAATTGTTGATTGGATGCCAGAGTTGAACACGGACAGTGTTGATCCAATGCTGCGAGCATTTCCGTTAAGACCAATCAGTGTTCCCCTCCGAGTGAACAACACAGCTTTCGAAGGAATGCGGGCGTTGAGCAACGAGAATGGGGAACCAATCACATCGAATGAAGCTTTCTCTGCGAAAGGGCCATGACCATTGAGTTTCGGTAAATCTATCTTGAAAGTAGGATTGGAATGAGACGTAGAATCGGATGTTTGCACTGATACGTAATGCCTTCTGCTTCTACCAGACCATTTTGCAAGACACTTCACGCGTCCACTCGCTAGACAGCGTTCTCGGACATATGCGACCGACATACCCTTGTCGAGAGCAGTACCTTGTGCGGCTTCCTAAAAGTTGACCACAGAATTAAGCAGTTTCGACGAGGACTGGAATCCTGAAGTATTGAAAATCGCAATGTCTTTGTCCACTATAGAGGATTATACCAAGTAAGAAAGATCTTGTGTCGAGAATTAATGTAATATCTTGAGAGTGAACTACTTCAGGCAAACGTTCTATAGACTCCAACATCCGTCGATTGAGAGTTGCTCGAGCTCACACGAATATTGGTTCGGTTATGCGCCTCACCGATGTTTTGCCGAAAATTTACCTAGAATAAGAGAGCATATATATGCATCCACCAAGGCCATGCATATATGAGGCTACAACTACACAAAAGTAATGAAAATGAGCTGTTCAGATCACAGATATCTGCGATCAAGAATGGCCGGCCGTATAAATGTCATGATTATCACACTACTTGAAGGACCGCAAGCGTTAAGGATGATACTTACGTAGCTAGCCCTCATGATTTATATGGTAGACCATTGTCAGAAGAAATCCACAAATTGCGACCAAAGTGTACTTTGGGATACGACCATGGCAGTATGAGGGTTGACGACGATTATAGGAAGCCTTGTCGCACATTACAGCCACCCTTAGCATGGATTCGGTAGGATAAGAAGTCGTCGCGCTCATGAGAAGTCCCGTTTGTGGTACAAATTCGTAGCGAATGTAGTAGGCTTGGGCTGTGCCTTCGACAAGAGGATCATCCTCTATCTTCTGAAACTCAAATTGTGCAATCTGCAATCATATCAAGAGACATTCCAAGCTTCCTCACAGCCGTGTAAGAACTAAAGGGTCAGAATAAACCACAACGCGCTGAGAGACTTTACCTTCGATGCAGATACACTGGCTGATAAAGAGTAATCCGACACACTGATCTTCTCATCAACATAGAAGTCAGCAAAATCGTCGGCACCATGCGCCATAGCACCAATGAAAACACAAAGAGAGGCATCTTGTGGAAGTGCTTGCACATAGTCCGTGACCTTGTGAGTTGGAGCATCGTGACTTAAAGTGATTTTACGACAGTTCGGGGGAAGGTGGTCTGTTATTGGGTTTTTTATGACCTTTAAGAGCTTAGCGGAAGAGGATGAGGTTGATCGAATGGAGAGCTTATGTAAGAGCTGAACCATAAGACCTGAGAAGCGTTTGAATGTTCGTGGTAGCCGGACGTGCGGATTGACTTCGATCAGAACATTGCGCGCTGTGTGTATATATATCTGTAGATACCCCGCCTTGTTCAATGGAGAATCAAGCAACGTCAACAATACCTGATGAGTGATGTCCGGTCGAGCATCAGCAATGTCACGTCCCATCTTCTTCAAAATACCTTGATGATCATCGCAATTCAGCAGGGCATACTTGGCATCTTTTGCTTTCCCGACCTTGTACGTTTCCAGACAAGCCTTCTCAAGTACAACGATGAGTCGTTTCCCACTTCGAGCATTTGGAGCTGTCGCTTGAATTGGATTGCCATGTATAGACGTCTTCTGAGCAGAATTTTCTACGTCGCTATCCTCAGAACCACTCTTGACGATTGCCGGACCATCCTTCTTCGTGCCAATTGCAGTCATAAATTTTGTGCTGCTTTACTGACTACCCTTGTCGTGCAACGAAAGACGCAATACCAACAGACGTGTTTCTATGACAAGAAAGCACACACAAATTTGCAAGCAAGCATAGCTGCAGACCGCTGGCTCATCTTATACTTGCCCGATATTGTATTATTGGTCCGGTCGTGCCTGTGGAACACATCCATGGAATATAAAATTGAGAGGAGCTCACGGTTCGTCGTTGGTGGCCTTGACTTATGGATTGCTGATTACAGCACAACCTAAAAATTGTATGTAACATGCATCGATCTCGCGTTGTACGACTAGAGCTATATATGCTTCAGGACGCGAATCTCTCTGCAACGATGGGATGCTGCCCATGACTACCGGCTCTGATAGAGCATTACTTACGAAGATGAACTTTGTAGAGTGAAGTAATAGTGCTTGCATCGTGGGGCTCTTCGGCTGATGACTCAACTGCTGATCGATGCATTTCTGAACGTGCTGCGATGTGCCCGAGACATATGTACGAAGGCCCTGCGCACAGAGATGTGATAAGATGGTGCTGAAGTGCTGATTGAATGTATGTTCGCGTATTTGAAGTACATCCTGTACGTTCTGTCGTTTTCGTATTCGAGCGGATCATCCTAAGGGAGAATGAGGGACAAAGCCCCCCATTATATCTATATTTCATCCTTGGCTTTTGGTCCAAGGACACTGGGGGGTCATCAGACAGATTCCACTTGTTCCCAATCTGGAATGGTCATCTGTGCTCTGCCAGCTGCTGCGGCACGTGACAGAACGCCCACGATCAGAGATACACAACGTATGCTGTCATCGTTCGCGGGAATGCTGTAGGTTACTAGTCGAGGGTCGACGTCTGTATCGATGATCCCGATTGTGGGCACACGTCCCTTCGCACACTCCTTCAGAAGATTACGGTTTTCGAGAGGATTGAGCACGATGACCAAGTCCGGAATGACTGAATTTGGTGCCAGATTCGGGTTGCCAGGTGCTGCTCTATTCTGTCGATGCTTGGTTATCAAACTCTTGACTTTGCCATGGCCGACAACCTGTTTGCCATTCGTGATAGTACCCGGAACCCACCTCTCGAAAACATGATAACCACTGGCACGTTTCGCTGCTTCAACCACTGACCGCTTCTGCCCAGGTCTCGTGCCGACGAAAAGTATGTTGCCGTCGTTCTGTGCCACGCCCTTGACCACTTCTGCAGCTCTCCTCAAGTGCGACAAGGTCAGATCAAGGTTGAGCACATGAATACCATTTCGAACGCCATAGATGAAAGGTTGTGTCAAAGGATTCCACAGTGCTGTAGAATGGCCGAGATGTGCCTGAGCTGCAACAAGAGCCGGAATTCCGACTTCAGCTATTTCTGGTGGGTTGTTGAGGTTTTGTCGTGGCGTATAGGCTTGGTCTACTTGAGACCCAATGCTTTCGAACTGGGCAGTCGTTCTGTCACGACGCCGTCTCAGCTCCACTTCACTCAGTACTGATGATCCTGCGATTCGTGATGCCGACGATGGTCCCAAACTCCTCTGGACAATTCCATGTTCTTGAAATTGTTCTGTTTCTCGCTCACTCGAAACAGCGTCAAACGAATCAAGTATATCGTCCAGATCACTGCTGGTGGGACGATCTTCTGTGATTGTTGTGATTGCTCTTCGAGTGCATTGCAAGGCACACGTTGCCTTCGGATTGTAGTAGCCACTACAACGTAATGACTGAAGCAAGACTCTTGGACTCGATCGATTCACTTTCATCGAATACAAACCGTGCTTCAGACGAAGTCGACGAAGAACCGTACTCGAGATGGCGAAGTATGCTTCGAGACAAGAATTAGAAGAGATCGAGCATGTGCGAAACCACAAAGGAGAATGAACTGACACAGATGTCAAATAATATTCATCGCATGAAATATTAAACATCGCGTGGACATGCTACGACCAGTACGACGTCAAATTCAGGATACCGAGCTCCTCCTTGCAGTCTTTCTCGTTCTCGCAAGCGTACTACGACTTGAGCAGCATTTGAATGTGGGCACTGAAGTTTGCCAATACAGAGTTCAGCACCTCATTAGGCACTTGTGAAATCACTCGTTCACATCTTTCGGACCTTCAAGGGATTCTCCGAATTATCTATAGCTCGAAGAGATTGTTCGTGCAGCTTTAACGCACCGACCACTTAACACAAATTGTGGTCTTCCCTAGCACATAAACCGCGAAATCGTTAGTCAGATGTCTGCGCCGAATGATGTCGCAGCACTTTTAGCTTCAATCACAGCTGGACTACAACAACCACCCGTCGGGCAAAGTCCTGCACCTTTGCCTCCTCCGACTGCTCAAGGCGGTCTGCCGCCCTCTTTCCCGGTTCCTTCGTCAAGCGGCGCCATCGATTTATCTCAAATTAGACCAACCAACAGTGGAGCACTATCGCTTGATGATCGATATGAAGATTATCGACGGCCTCAAGATCCTTATGCAAGACCTGATGCATATGCTGATCCATATGGCAGTCGTCGTGCTCATGACGATCGAGAGCGCTCGCGAGATCCATATGCCGCACCTCGTTATGACGATCCCTATGACAGGGATCCTCGCCGTATGGCTGCTCCTCGACGTTCGCGAGATCGGTCATACTCGCCGCCAAGACGTAGTGCTAGCGCCATGGATCCAAATGAGAAACAGACTGATCCCATGATGATTGACCAGGGTTATGTGGGTCTGATCATTGGAAAAGGTGGTGACAGTCTTCGTCGGGTGGAAAACACAAGCGGAGCAAAGATACAATTTCTGCCCGAGAGTGCTACACCGAGAGGAGAGCGACTTTGCAATTTGATTGGCACGAGGCGTCAGACGGATACTGCTCGACGTATGATTGATGAAATAGTTGACGAGAATATCGCCTTGAAAGGTCCGATTCCTGGTGCTAAACATCAGCTGAGGAGTTCTCGACGACCTGAGCCGAACTATGACAATACACGGCTTCTACAAGAAGCCGGTAGTCCGGAAAGAACGATGATGATCATGGTTCCGGACAAGACTGTCGGTCTGATTATCGGCAGAGGTGGCGACAACATCAAAGAGTTGCAAATCAAATCGAAAGCTAAAATCAATATTGTACCCGCTGATCAGTCTGTCAATGGTCAGCGACCTATCAACCTGATTGGAGACCGCGATCAAATGGAAGAAGCAAAGCGCCTTATCTACCAGATTGTTGCCGATGATGAGGCCGGTATTCCAGTGTCTCGCAAGCCTGCGCCGGAAGCCCTCGGACCAAACAGTCGTCAAGAGGTTCTCAAAGTGCCTCAGGATGCGGTTGGAATGATCATTGGCAAGGGTGGGGAGAACGTTCGAGACATGCAAGCTGTGTCGACTTGTGGAATCAAGGTGTCGTCACAGAACAATCTTGACTACAGAGAAATTACTCTGACTGGCACGGAAGCTACCATTGCTCATGCGAGACACCTCATCAATGAGAAGATTGAGCTGTCGAATGAGAGGAACGGCAAGTCATCCGCACCAGTGTATTCTGGCTACGGGGCCTCAAATGACCAACAATACTATGGCCAACAATCGTCCGCCACACCTTCATCGGCCGCCCCAGCTGCAGACGACCCTTATGCACCTTATGGCGGTAAGTTGCGCTGAGAGATGCGAGAGGAATATCGCAAAACTGACATCTCCAGGATATGAGGCGTATGTCAAAGCTTGGCAACTATACCAACAACAGCAAGCAGCTTCTGGAGCTGCACCGCAATGATACGAGCGAGCACTGATCTAGGTTGTGCTGAAGTGTGCTTCAGACCGCGATCAAGCACTCTACTTGGTTTTGTGGTGTCATGTCTGCATATTTCGCTCGTGTCAGTGGTTTTGTCACTACGACTTTGGGCTCTTGATTGTCGGGTACTTGTAGTGTCGTGTCGTGCTACCTGTTGGGATGTACTTGTTTTTCCTTTTTGGGGCTCTTTGAAGCTGCGTAACAGTTGTTTCCCTTTGTGCTTAGATATATTTTGACTTTGCATTGACTTGTCTTTGTGTTCTAGCTTCGAAATCCGCAGCCTGCTTTGGTCAGCTGAGGACTTCGGGGCTATGAAGTCTGAATTCGCGTGTCTTACACTCCTTGAACATTCGTGATCAGTCCTGTCTGCTTATGCATTGTATAAAGAGGTAGGGAAGAGGTAGCGAACAATCGGGCGACAAAGCACGATTTGTGTCACATCACGGCAAAACACGATCCACATTTGCAGTGCAAGGTAATTTCCATAGCATGGTCCAGCGATGTGATTATCATCTATCAAGATATTTCTCCTCAAGACATTCATCCCCATGCAAGATTTTGTCCGAGGTGTCTTGAAGGTCAAGCGATCGTAAGGTCAGTCCGGTCTGTCTTGATTTGCTTGCTACCAGTTCCACAAGAATCGGGGCGATACGCCCACTTTCTAGCTGGCGCCGTATGCTTTGGGTGCAGGAGGCATATCGAGGACTACGGCATTCCTGTTGAGGAAATTCTGCTCGGCGCTCTGTCCGACCATGTCGTGTGGGAACCCAATGGCAAAGTCCGTGGCCGCGTGAATCTCGTCGAGGTCCTCGGGGCTCAGGTGGATGGTGAGCGCCTCGATATTGTCCTTGAGGTGGGAGACCTTTCGGCCTCCGACGATGGGATGGACGTACGGCTGGCTCTGGAGGACGTACGCCAGCGCGACGGCGGTGATGCTCTTGCCCTTGGCTTGTGCGAGCTTTTCGAGCACCACGGTGACCTTCTTGTCATTCTCGCTCGGTGGACGGGCATTGCGACCCTTCTCGCCCGACTTTTCCATCTCCTCCAATTGTGCCTTGGTCTTGTAGGCACCTTGGCCCATCGCTCCCCACGGACACACGGCGAGTCCATCGGCGCGGGTCATGGGCAAGATGTCGCGCTCCATGTCACGCGCGGACGCACTCCACTTGCCCTGATAGACGCTGAATCCGCGTAGTCCGTGGTCGGCAGCGTACTGATTCGCCTTGCTGACGATCCAGGCCGGAGTGTCGGAAACTCCGAGGTAGAGGACCTTTCCAGAGACCACGAGTTGGTTGAGGGACTGCATCAGCTCCGGGATGGAGGTAGTGTGGTCCCACCAGTGCACGTATAAGAGGTCGATATCTGGCGTGTCAGTGAAGCTTCACCGCAATCTGAAGCACTCACAATCCGTCTGAAGCTTCTTCAGTGAGTCTGCCACGGATAGCCGCAGGGACTTGGTGTGATTACCAGTGTAATTGGCATGAACTGCGATTGACTTGTCGTACGTGTTGTACGGACTGGAGTACTTTGTGGCCAACACAATCTGATCTCTGTTCTTGCGCTTAGCCATCCATTCGCCGATCCATGTCTCAGACTCTTCATTCTGCACAATTCTCAGCCAGGTCACTTTTGAAAGTAGTCCATCGACCATACCTGATAATTGTTGGCCGTGTCGATGAAATTACCACCACTGTCGAAGAAATAGTCCATCAACTCAAAAGAGCTTTCCTTTGTCGAGGTTCCCATAAACTCCCAAGCTGTTCCGATATTCATTGCACCAAGGCATAACGGAGAGACACGAATCGCGGCATTGGGTCCGAGGATACGTAGACGGCCCAACGGTGTAGGAGGGTCCGGCTTTGGAGCAAAGAGCTGGGCAAAAGAAGACATATCGTGATGAGTAACTGTGCTCAGTGAATATGTGTGCTGTACAGAGGCCTGCTATATATACACAAATGTAGGTGTCGAGGAGCTCGAGGTTGAGGTGCAGATCTACCCCACCGGTGCCATGACGTGGGCACGAGATGGGAGAATTAGGAATGAACTGGGAACCTTGCAGATGTCCCCCTAAAATTGGTACGCTGGAAACTTGGAGATTTGAGGCTGAAGCTGCATCAGCCACTTATCCTGAGATACACGTTTACTCCACGTATATATGCTGGTACCGTACGCTGTACTGTATATGTGACTCTGCTACGCGTCTTGATCCGTGCGCATTCCGGCGATATTTCATCGTCGTGTCTGACAGTTGTGTGTCGCATAATCAAGCATTACTCTTTATGGCTACCCGGGCTCACTGTTGTCTGGTATTTGACACGCTAGTCGCCCATTACGAGAAGCGCAGTCCTTTGTCGTTAAAGAACTTCAAAAACGTAGTGGGCAAAGACCAAAGCGGAAGCAAGATTGTCGCAGCACTGCAGGACGATGTATCCTGCCCTCTATTTGTCACATACAATACCTTGCGACCGGGCAAGGAGAGCCGCCTTCGCGGTTGTATCGGCACCTTTTCATCCGATCCTCTAGAGGAAAATCTGAAGCGATATGCTATACACGCGTAAATACAAACCACACAGTCGTGGCGCGGCAGTGTACTGACCTGATCGAGTGCGCTTGGCGACAAGAGATTCTCACCGATCGAGCCGGCGGAGTTCGATACGCTGGAGGCTGCGTAAGAGAACAGGAATCGGCAGCTCTGGATTCTTGAAGAGGCTGATACATTCTAGTGTCTCGATCCTGACTGACTTTGAGGAGATCGAGGATCCATATGATTGGACGCTGGGCAAACATGGTTTGCAAGTACACTTTGTCTACAAGAATCGCGGCCGAAGTGCTACATTTCTACCAGACGTGGCACCCGAGCAAGGGTGGAGTCAGGACGACACACTGATCCACCTCTTCCGCAAAGGTGGATGGGACGGCGCAGGTAGTTGGAGCGAGCTGCAATTTGACCTCGAGAGATACCAAAGCACGAAAGCAGCACTTTCTTACAAGGACTATCTTGAGGCTCATAAGCAGGTACAAGGCTTCAGGTGAGAGTCTGTAAATCTTGGCATAACTTTGTCAATTGCGGGAGCCACTTGTTTTCGGATTTCGCATGCAAATTCCCGACACGTTCGCAGTCTTGCGGCCACGGCCATTCGCTCGCCCACGATGCGGCCCGGCGGGACATTCACTGTAGGGACTGAATTACCCTCAGAAAATCCTTGCTAGTGTGAATCAAGTTGTGTTGAGAATGGCCGAGCTCTGAACATCACTAGACAATCGTAGCTCGAATATGCAAAGCAAAGTCAATCAAGATTGGTCGGTAGCTATATAGCACCTCTTTGGCATACATTGCAAGCGGGCAAGTGCAAGTACTCTCGCAATTTTGATATCATGCTATTATTCCATGCCAATATTTTACATAAACTGCTTCGACAGAGCTGTTTTCCGTTGGTCAGAAAGAGAATTTAGTAGCTGACCAGACACTTCTGGTCCTAAACGTGCCAAGAAGCTTTTCGTCGAAGCCATAAGCGTGGACAAATTGTTTCCAGTGATGACAGCACTTTCGACTGCTTGCGCGATCACGTCTATCGTCAGTGGCAATTGGTTACGCACAGCCTGATGATCGCTAGGTTTGTCAGTGATGCATTAAATTCGCAAAGAGTCAATATCTCTTACCTGTCCAAAAGTTCGCCGAGGTAACGGTATGCATAAGGTGCATCCTGTTCGTCATGCGTTACTGGCATCGTTTTCAACCATGCGGCAATCACCATATCCAAGTTCTGAACCGCGGACGAGTTGAAGCGACAAATCTTCGCGATGGACACGCAGGCATTCTCCGTGGCGTACACATTCTCTTCCATCCTTGATTCTGCTTGTTCGACAACGGCAAACAGGGTAGGCAGAGATTGAGCCACGATATCGGAGAATTCGCTTCCACCATGCTGTGCAGCACAACCAATTCCATAGGCTGCGGCTTGGCGAACTTCTGGAGACGTATCAACCAGTCCGGCGGCCAGTGGCTTTATGAAGTAATCCTTGAACTGCCAGGCATCCTGGCCACAAAACTCTATTAGATCATCATATACGCATATACTCCACTGTCGTCGCGTAGCCTCTGTAGAGTCAGAGAACTGTGATAGAAGCGGCAGTAGACGTCTCCAATAGGGTACGAAATGAAGCTTATATAGTTTGAACAGCACATGAAACGTTTTGCTCATTTGGCTCAGAAGCTCCTCGTCCAATTCCATCTCTTCCAAGACATCCTCATCTTGCTCCAGATCAACATCGCCAGCTCGGTGATCTGCCGCGCGTGCTTTAGCGCGTCGTAGATAATCGTTCAATTGAAACTCGGTAGAAGTAATCAGTGCTTCAAGATGTGATGGCCCGAGGCTATCTGTTCCAATGACCTCCACACACTCATAGAAAGCTTGATAGACATCGCCAAGCATCTCCATACTTGGCTCCGATTTGAGCAAGTCCAGCAGCTTTGTGGCTACAGCGGCCCATGCTTCCAATAGTTTCGCGTTGTTGTCCGGTAAGGAAAGCTTGATACAATTGAGCAATTCGGGCAACAATTGCGTCGAGGCAGTACGGACTCCGTCGTGATAGTAGAATGTCAATCCAGGTATCGCGATGTCCCTGAGCACCTCACTTGCATAGCCACTGAAGTTCTCTTTCATTTCCTGAGCATACAACACAAGTATAGATGTTGCTGCACTTTTTTCCTCCAGAGTACTGGTTTTTATGCCAACTTGTTGACCTCTAACGGGAAAGAACTCCCATCCATCCTCCTCAGAAAACGACTCTTTCTCGGATTCGTCATGCACTACAGTGAAGTCTGGTTTCAATTTTGCAGCCGCCAATAGGGGTGGCATAACAGCCCCTAGATAAGGAACAAAATCAGTGCCCAAGACTTTGCAGATTCTTCCCCAAGACGCCATTAGATACGCCGATTGAGGGTCGTCATTTCCTGTTATTGTGTTCTGAAGTCCTCCTAATGTATTTATAAGCTCAAGTGATAAAGGTCCAAAAGTCTCTTTTCCAACCGCAAGACTCACTAGCGTGGCACATTCCATGGCCTTGCCTCGAAGTAATTTGTAGTCATCACCGCCTGCTGCCTTCAACACATTTAGCAGGAGTGGCATTATGGTATCATAGTACTTGATGAACTTCTGCTCAGCGGCGTCGGCTACAGTAGCAATCGTGGTTATAGCTTGCTCTTGCAAGTATTTTTCCGGGCGTCTGAGCAGATTCAGAAGTCGTTCCAATAACGGATCCAAGTATGGCTCTAGGCTAGCTTGCTCTGCATGCTCACAGAAGTTCACGAAAGCTGCCGCTGAATGAGCAGCCACGCGTGCTTCAGGAGCATCGAGGACTGGGATTAGTGCATTCAGAACGCGTTGCGTATATTTTTCCTGAACTTCGCCGATGAAGTCTGTGCACATTTGTCCTATCGCATTACAAGCTGCCCAACGAACTCGAGGATTAACATCTGAAAGATGTGGCAAGACCATGGCCAGCACCTTGTCTAATTCCCTTCGCATTATTTTCTCGCATCCTTCTGCAATGGAAGACAGTGCCATCAGTGCTGCATGTCGCTCTTGCCACTTCGTAGAAGACATTAGTTTCGGTAGCCACTGAAAGCATGGGGGTAACATTGTCTTTCCTCCCAGTTTCCTAGCTAATCGATCTAATGATTGTTCCCCGGCGACATGATTCGCATCACTTTCATCTGCGTCAAGGTCATCAGTGGCTAACCAAGCGCCTACATCCTCATCGTCCCCAAGATCAGTCATTAAAGACAAACATTCAAGGACAATGTCACTGGCAAAGTTTTTATCACTCCGACACATGCCAGGTGCATGCTCAGCGAAGAGTACAAGTACCTCTAAAGACGCCTGGCGTGCAGCATTGTCTAGAGCTTTGTTCTTGATGGCGGCGATACAGAAATTGACTAGATCGGCGAACATGGGTTTAAATATTTTCGGATAAGTTTCGACCAATTCACTGAGCGCGTTGAAAGCGTATGTTAATGCATCTGAATCCTCGGATAGCAAGAGGGGTGGCAGAACATTCATCAATGCTGGGACAAGATCCTCCAAACGACTTCTCAGATCTTGACTTGTACTTATGAGGTAAGTTGTGAAGGCTTGTACTGCGGCTATGCGCACAAGCTGTTCGGAGTCTTGCAAGCCCAAAAGAAATGTTGCTCGCAGGGACTCTGCTGATGCCTCGTCTAGGAGTTCTGGATTGCTACCGAGCACACGATACGCAGACTCTCGGAAACCAGTGACAGGAGCTTGTGTACACTGAGCGATGGCATGCTTCAGTTCAGGCCAATCTCCTTCCTGAGACACTTCCGCAATCAGGTCCGACAGTTTGTGTCTCGCTGAAAGTACTTGTTCCGAGGCAAATGCTTCGAGTAACATGGTCTTGACACGTTGCTGATCGTTAGTGTCTATGCTTTCCCAAATGGTTCGTTTTTCACTGCCATCCTTATCCGGTGTTTCTTTGAAGATGATTCGTCGTAGAAGGACAGCAGCAAATGATCGGAGAGCCACATCGTGTCCGTTCTGTGTCTGCTCTGCGAGACCCGCCAGTAACCACTCAGGTCTTTGAGCAATCCAGTCCGAATTCAAGCTCGCCTCGGCGGCTGAGCGTTCTTGATTGTTGCTTGAAGTTAATGCATTAAGCAGTTGCACCAAGTCCATGCTCTGTTCCATGCTGCCACAATAAGCGCACTCACAACGAGTGCCTACCAGAAGAAACGACCTATGAGAAAGAGGTTCCCGACCTAACAACACATACGGTCATGGAAGCCTGTACAAAAGATCTGGCTCACGACACGCAGAATCTGAAGAGATGCACAAGTAAGCTTTTTGAGCAATCAAAGCTAGCGAGCCAGGTACAAAATCATTGCCCAAGAGAGCTTGCGCTCTTTCAAAGCAAGTGCCGAAAATGTGGTGCCGCAGCGCGTCGAAGGTGGAACAAGTGGAGCTCCTGTGTGGAATTTTCAGCAGACCATCATCTTCCACTGCTTACAGACACGCGTGTCTGCCGGCAAACTCATGTCCTGGCATGTCCTGGCCTCACTCACTATAGAATGGTCCTACACTGCCGTGTCTCGATATGGTACGAGGCAGCGAACTGCAGAATCGATTTGAGCCTAGCTCACACAAATGTATATTCCACTGACGACTCGCAACTTGTGAAATAGTTCAACTGCACGTACTGGCATTCGTTGACTAGACAAAAGTGCACAATGCTTGTCGATTCAGCCCTGATCGTTGACTGCAGTCTACATCGACATCTCGAGCGGCGTTTCCATCCATATGTTCTCCCATTCGCAATTATTTACCCGGCTTGGTATTATGTGTACACTTTCGAATATGATCGTTTTCTGGGGAGCGAAGAGTGGACCTTCCTGTCAGTGGTCACAATCTTGAGTGCTCAAGCTCTGATATGGCTGTCTGGTCATTGGAGTATCCAGGCCAAGGCTCTTACCCGGTACACAAAGGTTAGCAAGTCTCAATACTGTTCAAGAAGACCTGCTGACACTGTAGGCCGCTAATCTAAGGGAAGCTCAAGCGATACGAATAGTCCCCGGACCAAACCAAGGGAGTGCTGAGATTTGTGATCTCATTTTCACGAAGTATCCGGGCGATGATGTCGTGGAAACTGCTTTCTTGTTCCAGAAGAAGAAATTCATTTATAATGCGGATCGCAAGGCTTTCAAGGAAGTCGTGTTTCCGGTTGACAATGTGCCAGAGCTCATCGAATTCCAGGAATCGCATGGTTTGTCACATAAACAAGCGATAGCTAATGCTGAGCGACAGTATGGTCTCAATAGATTCGACATACCGATACCTTCGTTTCTCGAGTTGTTTAAAGAGCATGCTGTTGCACCGTTTTTTGTCTTTCAGATCTTTTGCGTAGGGCTATGGTGTCTGGATGAGTACTGGTACTATTCCTTATTCACTGGATTCATGCTTATTGCTTTCGAATGCACAGTTGTCTTTCAGCGACAAAAAACACTCAATGAATTCCGTACCATGAGTATAAAGCCATTTTCCCTATACGCGTATAGATTGGAGGAGTGGATTGAGCTCAGTTCTGATGCAGTCTTTCCTGACGACCTTATCAGCATTGGCCGAACAAGGGAAGACTCTGGTGTACCGTGTGATGTGCTGCTAGTACAGGGTTCCTGCATCGTCAACGAAGCAATGTTGACTGGCGAATCTACTCCACTACTGAAAGAGAGTGTTGCTTTACGACCACCACACGACAGGATTGACCTCGAAGGCGTGGATCGTAATGCTTTGCTCTCCGGTGGCACCAAAGTCCTTCAAGTCACTCCAAGTCAAGATGTTCTGAGTTCAAAAGTTCCTAATCCTCCAGATGGAGGTATAATTGCCGTTGTCATGCGCACGGGGTTCGAGACTCAACAAGGCAGTTTGGTACGTACTATGATATATTCTACAGAACGTGTCTCCGCCAACAATCTGGAAGCTCTTCTCTTCATCCTGTTCCTTTTAGTATTTGCGATCGCAGCATCGTGGTACGTTTGGACGAATGGAGTGCTACAGGATCGTCCAAGGAAGAAACTTCTCTTAGACTGCATCTTAATCATTACTTCTGTCGTCCCTCCTGAGCTGCCGATGGAACTGTCACTCGCAGTCAATTCGTCCTTGGCTGCTTTGAGCAAGCACGCTATATTCTGCACGGAACCCTTTCGGATACCTTTTGCAGGGCGGGTTGATGTCTGTTGCTTTGACAAAACGGGAACTCTTACAGAAGAAGATCTAGTCGTGGAAGGTCTGGCGGGGCTTTCTTCGGAGGGCATGATGACACTCGAATCCATGACCGCCGTGCCTCCTGCCACCACATTAGTCTTAGCATCGGCTCACAGTGTTGTACTCCTAGACGATGGCACCACTGTCGGCGATCCTATGGAGCGAGCGACACTGAAAAGTATTGGCTGGGAGGTCGCTGCGCAAGAAATTGTTCGACCACCAATAAAGCAAACTGCGTCTGCAGGTGGACTCATTACGATTCGTCGTCGATTCCAATTCAGTTCCGCACTGAAGCGCCAAAGTACAATTTCTCATGTAAATTCAACAACAGGACACAGGAAAACATTGGTCAGCGTCAAAGGTGCCCCGGAGACCATACAGTCTATGCTGATTGAGCTTCCATCAGCTTATGCGGAGACTTTCAAGCATTTTACCAAGAATGGATCGCGGGTCATAGCTCTTGGTTACAGATATCTTGAAGGTGACCTGTCTCTGAAACAAATCAACAAAATTGAGCGTGCTGAGATCGAAAAAGAATTGACTTTCGCCGGATTTCTCGTTTTTGGATGTCCACTAAAACCAGATGCCAAAACGACAGTCATCGAGCTGAACGAAAGCTCTCATCGAGTTATCATGATTACGGGAGACAACCCTTTGACTGCTTGTCATGTCGCGAAGGAAGTCGAAATCATTGACAGAGAAGTACTCATACTGGATGCCGACTCCACGAGCTCTGATCATGACTTGGTATGGAGAAACATCGATGAAACTGTCAGCATACATGTCGACGCAAGTAAACCTTTGGACCTCAAGCTGCTTTCAGAGTATGACCTTTGTGTCACGGGCTATGCCCTAAGCAAGTTCATGGACCAGGTTGGCATAAGAGACCTCGTTCGGAACACCTGGGTATATGCCAGGGTGTCCCCAATCCAGAAAGAATTCATCTTAACGCAGTTGAAAGACTCTGGCTACACAACATTGATGTGTGGGGATGGTACTAACGATGTCGGAGCACTGAAGCAGGCGCATGTGGGTGTCGCTTTATTGAATGGCTCTGAAGAAGATTTGCAGAAAATTGCGGAACACGCAAAAGTCACAAGGTTGCGCAGCATGTACGACAAGCAGACCGAGATGCTGGCTCGTTGGAATCGACCACCGCCCCCATGTCCACCGGCCATTGCGCATCTATATCCTCCCGGGCCATCTAATCCACATAGACAAAAAATGCTCGAAACTATGGGTAAAAGTCCAGAAGAAATTCGCGTGGCTGACGAGCTTGTGCTGAAGCAGTTCAAGTTACTGCAGTCGAAGAAGCAGATTGAAGAGCCAAAGCCTACAGCTAATTCTAACACCGCTGGGCAAGCAATGTTGGACAATATGTTGGCTCAGATGGGCGAAATAGAGGACGATGATGGGCCACCAACAATCAAGCTTGGGGACGCCTCCTGTGCAGCACCATTCACCTCGAAGCTTGCTCATGTGGGCGCAATCGCCAAAATCTTGCGACAAGGACGCTGTACTTTGGTTGCGACCATACAGATGTACAAGATACTGGCCTTGAACTGTCTCATTTCAGCATATAGTCTGAGTGTTCTTTATCTGGACGGAATCAAGTTTGGTGACGGGCAGGTCACAATTAGTGGTATGCTGATGTCAGTATGCTTCCTGTGTATATCTAGAGGAAAACCCCTCGAGCGACTATCAAAAGAACGACCTCATCCTGGAATTTTCAACATATATATCATCGGCTCGATCCTGGCACAATTCGTTGTGCATTGTGCTACACTTATCTTCATCTCACAATACATACAGCAAACACATCCCAAAGAGATTAAGATTGACCTTGAAGCAAAATTCGAACCAAGTCTACTGAATTCGGGGATCTACCTTTTGCAGTTGACGCAACAGATATCCACCTTCTCGATAAACTATCAAGGACGTCCCTTCCGAGAATCAATCCGAGAGAACAAGTACATGTTCTGGGGTCTGGCTTCGGTCGGCGCTCTAGCCTTTTCTTGTGTAAGCCTCCCTCTCCTGTCACGCTTCTTTTACTAATGTAATTCTAGTCAACTGAATTTATCCCGGAAATCAACGAGTCCCTGCGCCTTGTGAAATTCTCCGACCGCTTCAAGTAAGTGGCTTGGAATGCTTTCGACACGTTGCTAATATTCTTAGATTTGTCATGACTACGACCATGATAGTCGATTATGTCCTTTGCTATTTGTTCGAGCTGTTTTTCAAGCACTTCTTCGCAGACTCAGCACCAAAAGATATCGCAACACGAACATCAGCTCAGCTCGCTAGGGAAGCCAGGAGAGTTGGACTTGAGAAGTCCCTGTCTGATGCTTGAAGCCAGCGCTGACCAAAGTATGTCCATTCCAATTGACATATAGTCAAGGTCAATACGACTTGTGCCACGTGCGAAAAAGAGGAAGACCTTCGTTTACGGTGCGTTATCCATAACGAGTCATCATTACATTGGCTCCCAAGGATTCTCAATGGAAGCTATGAAGTAATTTTCCCTTTAATGCAAAATAGATTCATTCCACAGCGAAATCAGCTTCGGCACACTGAATGAAAGTTTTGATCTCGGACCACAATCTCCTTGAACCTTGTATATTTGCTGGCAAATAGCTTCCAACCTTATTATACAGTGAAGTGATCACGAGGATAACACGTCTCTTCATTGTCACCGTTTCGATCTCCGTCATGCCACTAATTGGTAGAATCATTTTGAACATAATCTTCCACAATACCATGAGTCGAATGCAACATGTCACAGATTCTTCGAACCATCGAGCAGGGACTTCGCCAGATCTTGTAGTCATGTCAGCGGCGAATTCGACCACAATAAGGGAGTGCTGCAACAGCGGAAGTCGACTCGAGACAACCAAGATACTTTCCTCAGTCAGATCGCTTGGCAAGATTGCCGCAGCCAGAACCATGAGATCTATGGAATGCGACCAAGACTGGGAAGCAGAGCCACTTAGTAGAAACACTTCGCAGACTCGACGATTCGGTTCGTCCCGGGAGAATATCTTCGCTGTAGCATCGATGGCAGGCGCCAAATATGGGTTGAGAGCTAATATGGCGGATATATCTCTCACCGCAGCAGGAGAGCTCGGAGGAATGAAACTCAGTAGGAATTGAAAAATTGGGGCAAATTGGTCTTTATTGTCAACGACGACGAACGCACCGACGAGCGACAATAGAGTGACACAATCCTTTGCGAAGTCCAAGGCTAACGTATCAAGAACGGAACCGTTGCGACCTTTGGAACAGAAAGCATTGACGCCAACTGCTAGCGTTGACAAAAGTTGTGAAGCTCTTGCTATTGGTTCTTGGTTAATTTCTGTGAAAGCAAGATTCCTGAGTATCGTCATAACAGACATAATTCGTTGAAGTGCGAATTCCAGTTCAGCGTCTGTAGCGCCCAATTGTGGCCACGATTTCTTGCAATGACCAAAAGTATGTAATGCATTATACACGAGATCTGAATATTTTATGATTGGGAATGCGCCATCGCACGAAATCAATGCAAGACTGTCAGACATACATTCCACTAGGATTTCGAGAAGGTCTCCACAGTGAATGAGCGGCAAACCCCAACGACGATCGCCGGCGATCACTGTGAGAATGTCCAGGGCATTACCAACCTCTGCGGGCAAATGAGATTCGATAGACCGCGCTACTGCTTGTATATCGAGTCGTCCTAACTCCTGAAAAGTTGGGTAAGGACGAAGTTTGGAAGCGTCCTTGCTGACCATACTGATGCTTTGTGGCTCAATTCCTGCAAATGTATCAAATGTGCGTTTGACAGGTTTGTATAGATATCTTGAGGTCGCATGTGCATGTTGTTGATGCTTGTCCACTTGCGTCGTTGTGCAGATGTCCATCGCATGCTGCCTTGGCTCATTTGAATGCGCTGGGGTACTAGTGCGACCATTTCCGTTCAACATTATTTTGTCGTCACTTTCATGCGGCGGACGAGTCTGTGAGGCTCGTCTCTTGGCGAGCCATTCCTTCTCGTATTCGCGCAGGCAGCGTTTGTGTATGCCGGCTATTGCTTTGCCGTGACCAGTAAATCCTAGGGCTGTTGCGATGTGTTCCCAATGCGCATTTTCGTCGACTGCTTCACTTCCTCCGGCCTACTGAGATTAGAAAGCCTCGTCGGACTCCAAAGCCAGGTCTACCTTTAATACATAACCATACAGAGTATACAGATTGACAAGCTTGCCGTCAATCTGCAGTTGTTCGTGTATGGGAGTATTATGCTTCTTATTGAACTCCACAATAGTTTTGAGAAAGTTCTCATACACACCACGAGTCTTTTGAGCACGATCTTGCGTTATCAAACCTTCGCTCGCAGGACTTTCTTGTGGACCGGTCCGCCCGTTTTGTGAAACCTTAGATTCTAGCATCAATATGTCGACTTTCGCTGCGCGATCCACGCGTTGCGTAGTCTTCGAGATCAATTGTTCGAGTAGTGCAATAGGCGCGAAGCGGGCAGTACGAATCGATCTTGATGTCGCGACTTACATCAAGATCATAGCAAGTCGAGCATAAGATGAGAGGCTTTATCACATGCACACACTTCTTGTGCGAAGCAAGACATGTCTAACTTATACTGTAGATCCGCGCAGAGCAGGGCTTCGTAATGGAGCCACCGGTATCCGTGGACAAGCTCTCCTCTCAGCGTTAGTGTTACCGTACAATTGAGTGCAACAAAAATACGACATATGCGCGTTTTAGCCGATATCTGGCCGCTTCTTGGCAATCGTTTACAAGCATGCCCGGTTGCACTGACTCATGATCACTCACTCACTTCCGAAAGGTACCAGAAGAACGCAGAATAGCACCAACTGCAAGGATGCATCGTCTTCATCATATTATTCCATTCTTCGCGCTGGTCCATATTTGTAAGATGCAGATAATTGCCGCGTTTCTGTATGTCCAACAAAGATGAACTTGCGAGCCTCAAGATCAAGGCTGTCGCCGCTTGCGCATTGACTCGACTTGACTATAGGCTCTTTCGTCTGTGGCTCATCTTTCGAGATTCTGACAATCGCGACTTTCTGCGTGCTAATCTCGACAGAAGAATCCCACGCTCGTCCTTTTCTGCTATATTATCTAAAACCCCATTGCTGTCCGCGTCTTGCAAGAAGCTCTTCGCGTAATCATAACCTATGTCGTAGATGACTTGGAAGGAGCCAAACTCGAGTGTACCAAAATCTCCGACGGGAGGCCTCATATAGATGCTCATATCTTTGGCCTTCTCTAAGGCTGGCACACTGGCAGAGTATGCTAATCTTGACTACCTCATGTTAGAGTGTCTCATGCAAGAATGAAGGACGTGCCTGGATATCAGTCAAGGTCGGTATATTTGGATGCTGTCCGAAGGGATTCCACCGATTGAATATTGCCCAAAACCCCGATAGTGTGTCACCTTGTGGCATTAGCAGGACGAGAACATAGAACAAATTTCTCACCGTAGTGCATGGCAATTCGATCATCAACACTGCCGACGTCCACAGCGAAGATTTCTCTTGCACCTAGATTGCGCATCGTAGATACAGGCAAATTGTCCACGTAACCACCGTCACAGAGCATGTCGCCCTCATCGGTCATCGGTGGCACAAGACCGGCGAGACTCATGGACGCCCGAACATAACGCCAGGCATAGCCTGTTGTGTGAATATCCA
Source organism: Taphrina pruni (assembly GCA_005281585.1). Taxonomy (NCBI): domain Eukaryota; kingdom Fungi; phylum Ascomycota; class Taphrinomycetes; order Taphrinales; family Taphrinaceae; genus Taphrina; species Taphrina pruni. The sequence continues at coordinate 227,049 of RHGH01000013.1, read as the reverse complement.
TACGCGATTGCGAGACTTGACGAATCAGTGGTGCGTGATATGTACATAGCATAACCTACTATTAGTTGTGTTGCAGAAGAAAGGTAACCAGAAGTCCTCGATTTGAGCTTGACCAAAAGCCTTCCATATCCCTCTGTTGAATTCGTGACCTGTTGTCTAACAACAAATCAGTGTGAGAACAGAATTGGTCCTGAGATTCATACATATGAAATAGTCGGATAGGTCAAATCGAGTGCAAATCTCCATAGACCTGCCATGCGACTAGCGAATTTCTTCGCGCGCCCGTACATTGGTAGTAGCTCTCCATCTCGCGCATACAGCCCTCCGATGAAAGATCCAATGGAAGTCCCTCCAACCATGTCGATTGGGATTCCTCGTTCTTCAAGAGCTTTTATCACTCCGATATGACTGATGCCACGAGCACCACCACCACCAAGAATGAGACCGATAGTTCGACCACACAATCTACGCGCCAATCTTGCATAGTCATCCTTCTGTTGAGTTGAATGAAAAAAGTGTGTATTCAAATCTGCACGATTCGTATATCGCGATATTGAGTTTTGCACATTTTCAATTTTATTTTTGATGGTAGTAATAGTTCTTTGTGCTGTACGGGGTCTGTAACCATTGCGATCTGCTCCGATATTCTCCATCACCATGTGATGATGTGCAGCAAGCCAGGGTCTATCTCTCAGCCACAATCTAGTGCTTCCGGGCACGACGAATTTCTCGGGATGTAGGAGAATCAGCTCTTTCCTAGCTGTAGTTTTCGTGCTGAGAAGCACTCGCTCAGGTTCTGACAGGGTGGTATTCGCACCAGCGAAGCATACAAGTAGAACACAATCGGCTTGACTGATGCAAGTTTGCGTCCATGGGGAACTGCTTGGAGCATCGGCGACATACAGGACTTTGCTAAATTTCTCCTCTTGATCCGCGAGATGACTCGCAAGTCGGAGCTTGCCCATACGACTGAAAGCATATCGTCCGAGGTGATCTAAGATGGTAGCTTGATTGAGTACGTTCACACGACTGCCAACTGTTTTCAGAGCTCGTGCTAAACGATCCGCAAACTCAAAGACCGGTATGTCAGGTGTTAGTGGTAGAATACAGATTGTACGCAAATTTGCAGCAGAGTTTACACGATCTTCATTGTTGATGCCATTCTCGCGATCTCGCAGTAAGTCTGCCATTCGTTTCGCGATCAGTCGCGATATCTGTATGGTAATTCCGGGGTGTTCCAATGCTAAGGAATGAAAAAGCTGTTTTGGAAATCTCGCTAGCTCAGTCTCGCGGACAGCATGTAATGTTGATGGCCTACGAACGTCTGTCAAGACTTCCAGCTCACCTACAGACTTGCCATTTCCATACTCGCCAGTGACTGTACTTTGGCTTGTGTTGTGCCCATTTGATCTCAGAGTCCTTACTCGCCCATTGAGAACGATATAGATTGCGTCGGATTCATCGCCTTGCTGATATATGGTCTGCCCTGCACTGACCTGAAGCCACTCCAAGGCAAAGTCGAGATGCAATATGAGAGGGGAGAGCAGGGAGATCAATCTCTTGGCCATAGTCAACAGCACTACAGGCTTTTTATCCATGATTTTCTCGAGGCTTGATCTTGGCAGAAAGCCTACGAGCACATCGCTCTTAGCTCGGACATCAACGAAGGATCGATAATTACCAATCCCAGCTTGGTAGCCTGCTATGCCGCCGGGTTTAACAAGGTACAAAGACTTGAATCCATCGTCAAGATCTTCAAATTCCTCCTCGAAGGGATTAGTCGACTCACTTTCATGTTCCGCTTTCTTGCGCAGAGGATGTCCAACGCGAGTGGACTCATTGATCGATGTCATGATGCCTACATCAAGGAATCCATCGATAACATAATATAGCCCAGGATTCCGTTCTTGCGCCTCGACAAGTATAGCGTCCTTCGGAAAATGTATGATTTCCAGGTCGTTGTCCATTTCGTGTTCAATGCCTTCCAACGAGTTACTGGTGAAGGCGCTGTCACTCTCAACATCGCTACCTATAGTCTTCTGATCATACATAGCCATGCTTGACAAGACACTACCAAATGACGACTTGGTTTGACGCATGGAGTCCATAGAAGCCAACTTAGGAGAATTCTCGGCACTCTCATCAACATGTCTGTTGGCTTCTGTACTTTGTTCTAGACCGAGACTGTTGAACATACAGTGCAGCACGGAATCGCGAAAAGCAGAGTCGTCGTCAGAGTCATCGCACGATTGTTTAGTAGTCTCCTCATCGGAAGTCGCTCGGCTGGACATCGCATTACGGGGGCCATAGCTGTGAGCCGACATGGCTGCACGTTTTCTCAGACTGTTCAGACGGATGGAGGTCGGTCGTCGTTTTGCAGGCGAGGAGACCACCAGTCCGTTAGCACGCTCGATGCTTGATAAGTGTTGACCAGCAGCTTGAATTTTGGTCTTCAAACGCTCCAACGAAGAGGCTTGAACGTAGTTCGGCAGGTCGTAGGTCGTCAAATCGTTCATTTGCTTCTCTGTGCGCAGAATTTCTGCGGTTAGACCTAGGTAATTGTGACCGGTTGCGAATGTGACTCTTCGATATGTCAATACATAATAGTCCTTTAGTAATAAGGCAAGACATACCTTTGAAATCTGGTCATGATCACCTGTACGATGTGTGCTGAGGCACGAGGGTAGATTCTTGTGAGTCTTCTGAAAGCCTGGGTCTGATTAAGACACAAGATCTTTGACAATTCGAGCTGTCCTCACCTGTGCCGGGATGACAGCGATTGTGGTATCGATATTCGCGCGTGCAATGATTCCAGGATGTACACTACTGGGTTCTGGCAATGCGTCTTGTAAGCCCAGCGGCTCATTGAGCAGAGGAATGAAAGGAACGTCCTGTAGTGACATTGTGGCAGATCCGCTTGCTGGCGATGATCTTGCGTTGTCCCTTTGGTAGCCTTCTGGCGGTACCTGGAGCGAAGTTTGAGCGGCAGGCGATTTAGTCTCTGCTGCATCTCGTCCACGTTCCTCTTGATCAGCTTCAGTCTGGGTAGGTCGCCCGTGCCGCAATTTCACATCCTCCGTGAAGAGCGACAAAATAGTGAACATTGAGCTTAATGGAGCACTAAAAGCATTAGAAGCCATCTAGCATAACGGCAACAATATACCCTATAGTGTCAGGCTCGGGAACGATCTTTCGAGACTCTTACCATTACGAACGTCCGTCAGTAAACGATAATGTTCCCCTCCCTCCTCGTAATCATCCTCGGCCTTCGATATCCTATCAGACTTGAAGAATACCTGTACATGTCCATCTACCACCAGGAAAAATGATTTTTCATCCTCTAAGTTGAGCGTCTCGCCGGCTAGCAATTTTTTGGTCTGCATATGTCGTGTAAGTTCATGAAATACAGGTTTCTCCAGGTAGCCAAACACCTTGATGGCGGACAGAAATTCATCTAGATAGTTATGGAGACCTGGTTTATCATTTTGGCGTGCATTGTCCGGGAAGAGTTCGGAATTGAATATTGCTTCGTGCTTGCGATGTGGTTCTGAAGGTAATTTCGAATAGTTCTTGAAATAACGGGACCGTATTGCGCTATACGTGATAAACAGTGTTCCCAATACTATGACTAACAAAGACGAGAAACCAAAATGTAGTGTGAAAGATGCCGAAGTACAGTGACGGACGAAATGGACCCACAAAGCATATGGCCCGGTCATCATTGCATATACGGCCTCCAACATGAAGATCTCTCGGACTGTGCAGGTCTGCTGAGCACTTTGGCCAGTGAAACGCCTGGTCAGCTTGTCATCCTCGTCTATCAGAGGAGGCTAAAAGGATTCCATCGATATGCGAAGTTTTTTCACTCGGTTGCTTTGATGCTTTGCGTCAAAACCAACGCGTCAATTCCGATCACTCAGACTTCCAAGGTTGTATCGCGTACGCGGGATCAGCGCGGTGCTGTAGCGTACCTACCTTAGGTACCTTCACCTGGGCACAATTGTTGTGGAGACGGAAAAAGCCACTTGTGGTGATCACTACCACACGGTGGGGTACCATTGGAAGCCACCTGGGCATTGATGATCACGTCTGATCGAATAGTACCGAGTCTGCTAAACCTTTCCAAATTTTCGTTGTCAACGTTCAGCAGGAGGAACAAGAAGCTAGGTTGAGTGATCAGCAGCTGCAGCTGTACATTTTCCGTCTTTTTTGTGTAGTGGAGAAGCTGATTTATCCAAAAGCCAGGTACTACCTCAAACGGCTACGTAGTCATCAGAGAATCAATACTCACCAGGCTTGTCGCAAAGTGAGTAATCGTTCTACGCACATGTTACACGAATCTGATAGTCAATGACTTCGAATTCAACATCATGTATGCGAAGCACGAGATACTGAGGTTTCAAGTGCTCCGCAGCACCCCAAGACTGCGACTAGACAGATAGCTAGCAGCAAATTCAGAGTGATAAGGCTGCAAAATGACATGAAGTGCGATTACACTTGAGGGACATTACTTTGTACTCAATGCACGCTTGGCGGTTCATGCATATTGCCTCACAAGTGCACTTCAGTCTAGGCCACAACGTCCCGCGAGCTCAAAGACTTGCCTTCCGAGCGGGAAAAGGAGATTGATAACATTTGTCAAACATACACTACTAAACTGATGACAACCAGCCATGGGATGCATGTTGAGTGCCAAAAGTCAGATGTGCCTATAGCCTGAGAACTGATTAGGCATACACTTTGTGTGGCTTCAATTTCTGTATCGAGATGATCCCACTTGTATCTTTTATGCGATTTGGCGACTGGGAAGTGTGCGTTTTGTCACATTATAGTGCTCCGACAGTTTTTGCACTTGACCACCAACAAAAGATCCGTGTGTTTTACCGGTCAGGAGACGCTGCGCGAGATGAGCACCACCCCTTGTGAGGTATTTAGCACTCATTCCTTCTGAGATTTGAATCTGCAACAACCGTGAAAGCTGACTTCGCAGATTCTTGATCATTATCTTGTCCTGTACCACATTTGCTTGTTGTGCTACATTTTCGAGATCAACACCCAGATCGGCAGCTGCATCTGCGAGCCACGAATCCCGCGAGGCCCCGTTCCGACCTGCATCGTCCTCAAGCTTCTGAATCCGTCTAGCTAAATTAACTCTCGGCCTGATGAGTCCTACTTGCTCTATAGACACAGGGAACTGTCCCATCGAGTCTATTCTTAGTGCAATCTGCAATTTTTTGAGGGCGGGTTTTTCGTTGGATGAACAAATCAGTATGCTCAATCCTCCAGCAGAGGCTCTTGCAGTCCGTCCCGTTCTGTGAACGTACAAGTCCGCTGTCCTGGGCAGATGATAATGAATAACGGTATCGACCAATGGAATGTCAAGACCCCGGGCAGCTACATCTGACGCTACCAGAACTGCGGAATCTTCAGCCTTGAATCGTTCGATGGATTTCAGCCGTGCTTTCTGCTGTTTATTGCTGTGCAGTCCAGATGCCGCTACTCCAAGAAGTGTCAAGAGATGGACCAAACGGTGTACATCAGATATAGAATTTGTGAAGATCAGTGTACGAGCAGGATGGCGGAGAAGTAAATAGTACAGATAGAAATCCTTGTCCAATGGGGTTGTCTCGATGAGGCATTGCTCGACGGCCGCAACGACGGGTGTCTTTGGATTTGCATCGAGAAATGTAGGAGATGTTCGAAGCTTCATTTTCTGCAGTAAGAGTTGTACGGAGTGTTCCTCCTTGTCGAGAGTGTCGGTCAATATGGCCTTGCCAGTCGCTAATTTCTGTTGTAGGTCGTTATCAAAAGTTGCACTAAATACTAGAGTTTGGCGTTCATAATCGTCATCTAAAATGTCAACAATTTTCGTCATTTCAAGAAAATGACCTTTCTGCAGCAGTCGATCGGCCTCGTCCAAGACTAGAAATCGAATTTTGCGCAGCTGATCGAGAAGACCTTCTTGAGATGAAAGCAAATCCCAAAGACGACCCGGCGTGGCCACAACGATGTCAGGCAGACGCTTTAGTATTCTGATTTGCTTCTCGATAGCAAGTCCACCTGTGACAATCGCAGTGGACGTCCCGGTGTAGGGACTGAAGGCGAGTAGATGCTGCCCGATCTGTTGCGCAAGTTCGCGAGTTGGAGCCAATATTAGAGCCGATGTCGATCGCTGCGATATAGGTGTCGACAGTATGTGCTCAAGTATAGGAAGACCGAAGGCCAATGTCTTACCAGATCCAGTGGAAGCCTTGCCAACGACATCCTTTCCACCAAGCACTGCTGGTATGGCGAGAACCTGAATTTGTGTAGGGCTCGTAAAATCAAGTTTTGATAGTCCCGTTATGATCTCCTCGCATAGTCCCAGATTCTGCCACTCAGGCGCCAATGAAGCTGTGCACCCTGCGAGGCTGTGATAGTCATGACCGCCGCTTTCCATTTCTGATGGTTTTCGTGGATTAGCACCACGGTCTTGCGGTCTGGCTGTCTGAGACTGTCGAGATTTGTTCTCCGGACCCACGTCACGCAATCGATCGGACTCATGAAAGTTAAGTCTATCCGTTTCCTTCACTACGCAAACAGCATCATTAGAAGGTCGATGCTGTTCTAGCTTGTGCCTCTTTCCAAGTAACTCCTGAACACCCAGGGCGCTTGCATCAGCACCATCGAGCTCTTCCAGATCCAGGAAACCCTCCATTGCTCCCATGGGAAACTAATGAGATCAGATCAGAATTCTACAAATAGCTTTGTGTGTGCACCTCTGGTATGCGTGACTTCTTCCATCGTGGAGGATTCCGTGCAGACTCCACTTCAGATCGTGTCCGGCTGCGAGCGTGTCCACCCGATCCTTTCGAGCCTATGGAATTTGCGAGACCTCCAGCTTTGTGCACTGATCGTTTTCTTTTGAGAAGAAAATCGGATGCCAGCATCGCAAGTTATGCACAGAGTAGACTGTTGCAGTATTGAGCGCAAAGATTCTGCAAACAAGATCTCTCGTAGGACAGCCAACGACAGATGAGGAGAGATTCGATTTCGTTATGAGCATACAGCTGACCAGGCAGGCGTACTCGACCTATAGCTAGACGGTGGTAGTGTCTATAAATCCTCTGATCGCACTTAACTGTGTAGATCCTTATTTGGAAGGCAAATCAATTATAATTCTAAGAACTTGCGCAGCTTGTATGAGTGTATGTAGCAAGCACCCTGTACTAGTGCCAAGAAAACTTTTCTATTATATGGGCTAGATCGATATCTAGCACAAATTCAAACTAAGACAATCTACACAGCATTTATTATTTTCACACCTGCTCAAGCCTAGATCGGCAGTTGAACTCTGAATTCGAATGCCACAATACTTCGCGCGCACATGCCATTTCGAGGTCCCGCTCGACGGTCTCGTAGCTCATGCCCCACGTGGCTGCTGTGGGGAGATCGACCTCCCGACTACCGTACCTACTGCAAACCTTGGAATAGACGTAGCACAAATCTAGCCTTCTCTTTTATCTGAAATAGGTTTGCTGCGTTAGCGCTGTCTACAAAGTCTCCTGACCGTGATCGTTGACGAGCGATCCAGGTAATAGTCTCGAATGTATATGGTGTTGAATATACCTGACAGTCCTTTCGCAAAGATTTGAACTTGTGCTAGCAATAGCTGCACGCACACACAAGCCTTCCTGTGCTCGAGAAGCACCGAGCTATATACCTAGGCCTGAATCATCTGCTTGACGGGTAAAGCTTCACGAAGTCATATTTGCGGCAGTCGAGTGTCTTGCGTCGTTCTGTTCATCATCAGGTCTAGCTCGAATGCAGCCTCTTCAAGTTTGTGGTCGTTATTTCAAAGATCGAGAAGGCCGATCCGTCTTACTTAGAGGCATCAACGTTTCTGGCGATGCAAAATTACCAAAATCTCCCGATGTGCCCTCTCACAACTCGGAAGATTTCTGGAATATTGATAACATAAGCTTCGTTGGTCGGCCATTTGATCTAGCAGATGCAGACATCCATCTAGCACGTATCGCGTCATGGGGTTATAATGTTATAAGATTCGTGCTGACGTGGGAGTCTGTGGAACACGCCGGACCGTAAGTCCTGATTCGTCTTAACACAGATTACTCTAAACAAGCTAGGGGTGTTTATGATGAAGGATATATCAACTACGTCGTGGAAATATTGAAAAAATGTGGAAAGCATAACCTGTATGTTATTATGGACCCCCACCAGGACGTGTGGTCCAGATTTTCTGGAGGTAGCGGCGCTCCTTACTGGACTTTCCTTGCTGCGGGTATCAATCCTCGTGCCTTTACAGTAACAGAAGCGGCAATTGTACATAACACCTCGGATTTGGGAACGGACTTTCCCAAAATGATCTGGTCTACTAATTATGAGCGTATGGCAGCGGCAACCATGTTTACTTTATTCTTTGCAGGAAAGTTTTTTGCACCGAAAGCGATAATCAATGAACAGAATATTCAAGAGGTGGGTTTAGAACTCAACCTCATAATGGCTGAGACTGATTAGTCAGTATTTGCAATCTCACTTCATAAACTCAATGGCTCATGTAGCTGGTCGCATCAATGAGCACGCAGATCTTCAAAGTATCGTACTTGGTTGGGAGTCTATGAACGAACCGTCCATGGCGTGGATAGGGTGTCAAGACCTGGCAGTGATTCCAAGCTCCCAGCACTTGCGAAAGGGTACTTGTCCAACCCCCTTTCAGTGTATGGTCACGGCTGCCGGTCAATCAGAGACTGTCGAAGTTTGGGATTTCAAGCTGACTGGGCCTCGTCGAGTAGGGCTGCGGGAAGTGAATCCTCATGGACAGTCGATATGGTCAACCTCTACCAAGGATGACGAGCGTTATGGGTGGCGCAGGGGTCCCTCCTGGAGTTTGAATTCATGTATCTGGGAGCAGCATGGTGTGTGGGACAGTGTGCAAGGACTTTTGTTACGTCCAGCGTACTTTGCTCTCGGACCTGATGGAAAACCCCTTGATGACGCTGCATACATGACACACTTTTGGATGAAGCATTTTCGCCAGTACAAGGCAGCAATAAGGTCGACTCATGCGAGTGCAATCATTTTCTGTCAGCCTCCTGTTCTAAAGCTTCCACCAGTATTCAATGATGTCGATCGCAAGGATACGCAAATAGTCTACAGTCCTCATTTTGTAAGTCGTTGTTCTTTGGAGGATTATATCGCTGACAAACAGTACGATGGACTGACCTTGATCAACAAGACTTGGTAAGTCTAACAGATCAACATGCTACATTGACTAATGTTCAGGAATACTTGGTACAATGTCGATGTGCTTGGAGTACTTCGCGGAAGATATCGATCGCCAGTGTTTGCAGTGAAATTCGGACTCCGTGCTATCCGTAATTGTCTGAAAGCACAACTATGCGCGATTCGCCAAGAAGGGTTGGACAACCTCGGCGAATATCCTTGCTTATTTTCGGAAATTGGTATACCATTTGACCTAGACAACAAAAAAGCATACACGAATGGGGATTATTCATCGCAGATTGGTGCTCTTGATGCCAACTGCTTCGCCTTAGAAGGAGCCATGGTCAGTTTCACGTTTTGGCACTACTCAGCACTGGTAAGCCTGCCTCACTATCCTGAGTATAAGACTTACATTGTAGAACACCAACTTATGGGGCGATTTCTGGAATGGTGAGGATTTGAGCTTCTTCTCCAATTCGGCACAGACGGGCAAACGCTTCTCAGTGGACGGATCCCCGGCTCCGTCGAAAGAGCTACAAGGGACACGAGCTGCTATTGCCTTCATACGTCCATCACCAATCAGGTCCGTTCTGCCATCGCTCCAGGTTTTTTATGCTGACTTTGCAGTATATGTGGCGATATGCAGTCTTGTGTCTTCGACCTCAAGACACTCACATTCTCTGTCAAAATACGGTGCGCAGATATGGCCTTGAGAAGTCGACAACCAAGTCTTTTCTTTGTACCGCAGTATCACTACCCAGCACCTCGGATTGAGTGTAGTTCTGGAAAGGTCTCTCTCAATACATCCACTAGAGTCTTGAGCTGGTGGCATACCGATGACTTCGAGGAGGAAGACATGAGTCTCACGATAAGCGATCCGACCGGTGGTCAGATGGTCAATTCACTCATTTGCTGATTGCGCAATTCCGTCTATTGTGGAGTGACACAGCTGCTTTGCGCAAGTGATGAAGTACAATTCGGGATTCTCGTCCATAAAACCTCGGATCAAGATTTAGGTAGTGGATTTCTCTGCCTGGTCTGCATCATTCTTCCCCTCGATTTCAAATATAGAACACATTCCATAAAGGCTCACTCTATTATTCTTGATATATCATGGACATTGGGCTGTATAGCATGCAAGAAGTTTGAGATGAGTTTCGATGCAACAGCATTTAGACTAGTCCACGAACAGGATATAAGTCGATACCTGTTATACCCTATAAATGACCGCTCAGCAGCTACTGCAATTGTGCTATAACAAATTATAGAAACTAGTTCCATCTGAAGCACCAAAAGGTACAAGTTACCTATATTGTGGTACCTTAAGGCATGCTATGAGTCTCTATAAATTCTACACTGTTTAGCAGCTGTATTCAGCTATAGCTTGACGAGGTTTAGCTATAGCTGCTATAGAAGCCGCTTAAAGAATATGTCAGATGATCTTCCAGCTTATTCACATTAGCAAATCCTAAATATTAGAAAGATATATGATTAGAAGTACTAAGACAAATTATAAACATATAGACTCATTTTACCTTTCTAAGGCCACAATAAAATGTGTAAAGTTATAGGGATGCACTATGCAAGAATCTAAGAAGCCTTACTACTCCTCTAAGAGACTCTATGCACTAATAGTACTATATAGAAGTTAGAAGTTGCTTCTAATCTCTATTAATATGCAATTCATGCTTAGAAAATTATGACTAAATAGACTCCTTAATGAGAGAAAAGCCTGAAACAAGATAGTATTACTAATTACACTGGTATAGGTATGATAGCACCTGATAGCATAATATTGTCTACTGTCCATGTAACATTAGAAAGAGTATAAGAGATAAATTTATTATTGCATAGATTTATTATAACTGTAGACAAAGTAAGTATTAAGTGACCTAGATTAGAGACTTGATTAAAGCTACAGATATGGCATATACCTAGCTAAACATAGCTTATCATCTCCTTAACTACTTAATTAAGCGCACTCATTCTTATAAGTTGTAGAAATTCCTTTAGTGCATTGAGTAAGTTATTATTACCATATGTAGTCTTAACATAAGCTATAACTTTGAAATATGTTCTTCATGAGTCCTTATAAATAGTAGCATTAATTTTAGCTTACGTGATTTATCCACATAATGCATCTACTTTAGACTAGAGAATAGAACTTCATAGATATATATTTTATAGAATTAGTCAAGATTTTGATCTAGTCTAATAGCTGTAGAAGCATATGGATCTTAAATTCTCAATGTCCTAATTCTTTCTATCTTACTTAACACTCCTACTATCTTTTGTATCTGTAACCTTCTATGATTCAGAGATTTTGCAAATATTTGATTGCAAGACTGGTATCTAACACCCTTGTTTACCACTCTTTCAGGGCAGACTACCTTGCAGCCATTCTCTACTAATGCCTAAAGTTATTCTTTTAATAGAAACTTTACACAAAATCAAGTAATAAGGACCTGTGTATAAAACTATATAATAGAGATCTATAATACTTGTTCTTGTTATTTTAGTGCTTTCTGATGCAGACTCTATGCTAGTAGAATATAGTAGTAATTTTTCCAACGTCCTAGTCTATAGATTTGGAGATAGTAGTATAGATTTACCTAACATTATTAGATTTTTGTCTAAGTTGTGATTAAGATGTAGTATTTGATAGGGTATGTACAATTGTAGGACTAAAGCCTATGGAGTGCTCTACTTTTATTGTGCACATGTTTAGCAAATTCTAGTGAGATAAGATGTAGCTTATACATTTCTAGTACAGTTACTAAATTTTTATGCATTATTACTATATTATTTGTTACTATGTATATGAATAGTATGCTGTCTCTACTGTAGTACTATAATAGAATTTTAAAGAAAATACTATAGAGATCTCTCTACTAAGGTCTTGATAGGATAAATAATCTTCCGGCATTGAACTATCAGGTTAGAAATTATAATAAAAGGCTATATGAACAATAGTATGAGCACCAAGTATAATTAGCTATCACAGATTTTGCTCAATCTGGACAGCATAAATATATCAAACAATATTTATGCTACTTAATTGGTGTACTAATCTATCTAGAGTGCTATACGTGACGGCGCCGTGTGGACTTTAAGTGCTTGCCATGTAGAATATTAACAGATCTTTCCTGCAGCACTGGTGTGCGGACCTGCATAGCTGCACGGCTCATATCGCGGTAATCGCAGTTGTGGTGGCCAGTACAGCATTGCAGGGAATGAACAGCACAATATGATACCAGATCAAGCGACGTATCTATAAATACGAGACAAGCACTCCACTTTGCTTACGAATTTCTTTAATCGGGATCCCGGATCCCGGTCGGTTGGCCATGTCTATATATGTCTATAGCGCCACCATAACAGCAACTATAACAGCAAGCATGGTATTGTGCTCTGCCTCACGTTAATGTCTGCATGGTAATAGTATTACACTAATTATTGCACAAAACAAACATTATTTACAAGGTATCATTGTCTATCAATGATTGAAATAGACTAACTAAAATGCTTAATCTCTCCCGTTCTCAAACGAGCAGTGGACTACTTGGCAGACCAAGGCGCAAACCTAAAGTCAACTAGTGGTAGGAGTCTACAAGTGAAAAAGATCAAGCTATAAGTTATTTTCTAGAAGGACCTGGCCCTTAAAGCAAATAAATAAGAGGGCGTAGGAACTAGCTAAGGAGTTAAGTAATTGAAGGTCACAATGACAACTAAGGATAATCTAGCTTCTAAGCCAGTACGTGAGGCTAAGCAGTCTGTAGCCGCAATAACATAACAAACGCCTAAGCAGCGAAGAGCCTGAGTTAGGTTTATCTGGTAGATCTGGCTAGCTTGGGTAATTTGGGATTAATAGAAGAAGGAGCGGGACCAACAGCTCCTTATGCGGAATCTGACAAGCCAAGACCTTCTAGATACCAGGGTATGGCACAATAGACAGTACAATTTCTATTTACTATATAGGAGTTCTTGTACCGCAATAGAGTGCAGGACAAGGATTGGGATCTAGAAGCAAAGTTTAAAGAGAGAAAAGACTTTACATGCTCACTTACTAGGAGAAGCCCAACCTAGCGTTCCATAATCCTACCCTGGCAAGAAAGAATGATACTGCATTAGTAGAAGTTGCTATAGTAACTATGGTACCTCTAGAGCGCAAAAACAAGGCATATCGTTATCAGACCTTTGAATACCGTTCTACTCTACCGCCATTACACTTGCACAATGCAAAGAACTTGTACGTACGGGATCTCGACCCGGTTAATCATACCGGGAAAAAATGACGGACCGGGACCCGGTCGGTTAGCTATATCTACATACCAGAATTATACTAGGGTCCCGGTACGGTACGCTTCAAAAAATCGTATTGAGATGCCAGACCAGGCTCTAGTTGGCTATGTCTATATAGAAGTTTATCTGAGTCAATAATAGTAAAGCATTTTGTAGACCAATTAGCATATTTATATCCTGACTTCTGCTCTAATCTTGTGAGACTCTAAGAATGCTCAGAATATGCTATTCTATCTCTTGATTAGAGGATAACAATTTCATAAACTCTATAAGACTCTAGTGTCTGCAGTAAAGTGCTGAAGAATATTTGGGAATTTACTTTAGACTACTCTTGTGCTTTAAAGCTAATGTATAGCTCGGTAGATATCAAGAAGTAGAAAAGTCTGTAAGACTATATCTCTTATTAGTACTAAGATATATAAACAAGCATGCAATATATGTATAGTACGGTAGGATAGAATTAGAAAAGAACAATACTTCCATTGATCCTCGAGAAAGTTAACAATAACCTTATATTGTAGTAGGTTGCTGTGCAATTTGTTACTAAAGCACAAGCTAGCCATATGCTATTTTGACCAGGATTATAAGTGTTATAGATAAAAATTATAGAGCAAGTTTAGTATATTGTAGATAGTCCGGCTCAAAGTCCATAGGTCAACATAAAACTAAAGATTTACCTATAGCAGTCTGTAATATACGATGCTAGCTAAACCTAAAACTTAGCATTAGATATAAACGTCGTTCCTAAAGATACCTGTATGCCGTGTAGCAAGAGTATATATCAACCTCTGTAGTATCTATGCTACTGTATAATGATTATTTAGTAGAATTGGATATAACTTATTCTACGCTCGAAAGAATGTAATGATCACCGTAAGTCTATCAGCCTGTAAGTACGTAAATCCTTAGAAATAAATAGTATAATCTGGTCACAAATTAACATGACGTGTGATGTATGGTAGCAAGTCTGCAGTATAAAAAGGAACCTGTTCGAGTGCTACCATTAGTTGCCCGGGTTGACTTGGCCCCACAATTGCAATACATTACCCGTGGACGTACTACGGTAGCTCCGCTAGATACGGTACCATCAAGGACACACATGCAGGATAGATATCTAAGTATATCTAATATGTGCAATCCGATCGCAGATAGCTGCTTCGGCAGTCGTACGCCTGCGAACAGCACCAACAGTCATAGCTGTATTGATCTTTGAAGGCACCAAAGCAATTCAAGAAGTGTACGATCATGCGGCTCCTGAGCTAGCATATACAATCTTGCGTTCCCTTGTGGGCGAGGAGTATTTGTGCCATTTACGAGCCGCGATCGCACTGGCTTGAGGGGGTAGCGATGCTCTTAAGAAGTCAATAGCGTTGCCATAAGGTGTCTGGCCAAGCCAGGCTTTCGGTACCATGGTCTGATTTCATCGCGCACAAAAGCTCTTGCTACCGCTTAGTGTAGCAGTGGCCTCTGGCAAGCGCAATCCCCCTTCACGCAGTATCAATCAGGACGAGATGCATGCAACAAGTTCTGATCCCAATCAACTTGTAGCAGGACTGACGAGGACGCAACGATCTGTGTCCGACAGCGCAAGCGCATTGTTTCAATCGGCTTCCGCGGAGATCTACGAACAGCCGGACAAAGCAGATCCTCCCTATGCGACACAGAATCGCTCTGCGCCTGCCTGGCAGGCTAATAGACGTGATCCTCTGAAGCAAGCTTCCGCAGATCGAGTAGAGATCGGTTCGCCTGGTGGTCTCACAGATGCTTGTCCACAAAACAGTTGGGGTATCCCAAGTTCACCGTTGTTGACAAGAAGTCATTATCACAATCGTTCTGGACCAACAAATAGTGCTGCACGGCAGCATTCATCGCTGCAACACGATACCACATTCGATCCAGCAAATCCAGATATGTGGACCATTGATCGTGTTATAGAATGGTTGGAGAAGAACTCCTTTGGGAAAGATTGGCAGGATACCTTTACGAAACACAATATCGAGAAGTCGGACGTAAGCAACACCACATACACGTCGTTGCCTTCATTGCCTTGCTGACCTTATCAGTTTTTAGCAATGACCTCTTATGTCAAAGTTCGCAGGGTAGTACCAATGCACTCACACGGGCCTGAGGCAGGCGCCCGACTATGCAATGCAATTCGCAAAATGCTAGAAAGGCATGAACAAAGTGAATGCTCGAATCGATTGCAAACACAAATTCGTCAGGATTCGTCTCCGGAGACTCTATACCACAGTAGAATCGCACAGCCAGAGCTCAGCACCAGTACGGACGAATTGTATCACAATCGCAAGACAAGTGTATCACGAAGTGCTGGCTCTCCATCTCATCGCAAAACAAGATCATTCGAAACAAACATGCTAAGTCCAACCCACAAATCCCTGCAAGCTTCTTGTGACGTTCCGGATGAGGTAGTCCTAAAATCCACAACTAGTGCTTTGGAAAGTCCAACGGGTCGACCATCTCTTCGCAGCCGAGGATCATCTACCTCTAGTGAGAAAGTGTTCAAGTGGGCTCGAATGCCGTCTTTTCAGCGTGAACCAAAAGTTGCTGAACACAAGTCTGACATTCCTAGCTCGACTATAAACTTACCGAAAGCTTTACGATCGCGAGACTTGGTTGCACACACTGATCGCAGATTTGTTCTAGTTACATTGGATAAAAAGGTATACAATGTGGTCGAGCTAAGTACAGCTTCTTCTGTAACACAACTGAAAAATCAATTGTTTGCGAGCTTGCAAGTTTCGAGCGGCAATATACATATCACCAGGTCAGGTCCTTCCTTCGCATCTTGACAACTTGTGCCTAATTTTTCAGTATGGCTGGAGACCACAATAAAGACCCTCTGAGAACAGATGACCTGGAACTTGTTCTTCGATATGCTGATCAACTTGGCACAATCCGCCTCTTCATCGATTCCTATTCTAGAACAGTTTCCGAAGGACTAGTAGGAGGCTTCAGCAGTGGCAACTCAGTAACAAACGATCACCACAGAAATCACGACTACCAAGCCAGTGCGACAACACGACCTGTGAGTCCTTCTTATTCGATTGTCCCTGGCTCACGAAGACACACCACCGATTACGGAGTCTCTCGCGATGCCCACAGCAATTCTTTAGCAGTGCATAACACTTCTTCGAGCTCGACCGCCAAGGCAGCAAAATCGATTGAGCCTGTACGTGGCTTGCCTCAGAGTTCGAGTTCTTTCGAGGTGCTGCATGGGACGAAGACATTTTCAATACAGGAGCGAAATGCTACCATGGACGCCCACGACATAAGCACTCGACAGGCCACGAGCAGAGCGCCTGCTATAGAAGAAGGCTTCCGCGTGCTCCGTCCGCGCAAAGAGATCGATTTTGATGCTCCCAGACCATCTCCATATTATGTTGCTATCGATGAACAACGACAAACAGATCGCCACACTACGGTGCCAGCTACAATACGTGCGGATGCCAAGCTAAAAGCACATCGGCAAGCTCCAAAACGTCCTTTTAAGGCGCCCTCAGTCATGCCAGAGTCGCAAATGCAACAAACAACAAGAAATACTGACACGGATCGATCGGTATATCAAGTTTTCAAGTCTGCGCCGCTCTTGTCGACTGATCTTAGTGAATTATCTGAAGTTTCAATTCACGACAAATCTTCTTTGCATCCAAATCCTGCAGACAACGATAAAGACGGCATCGGCGGTGGCGTTGCGAGCCTGAGTGCCTTTCGAGACGCCCCATCCTTCGATGCTGACGAGCTGTCCGATGACGATGACGATGCACTCTTGTGGGCGGTCAAACCCGCTCGAAGTCTGCGAGAAGTTATGTTGCCGTCGAGTGACATTTCTGAGATGAGTTCTCAGACTTCATATGCTCAGAAACAGAACCAAAACAAGAAACCGCATCAGAGTATGAAGCTTCGACAAAAACCGCAGTCTTCTGTTGAAAAGATGTCCACCAATAACTCAAGCACATCGCAGAAATCTATCAATAGATGCGGCTCTCCAGAATACAGCCGTGGCGACGATAAAGTAGCCCTTAATTCACCAGTAAGCAAACTTGTGGACGCATCGGAGCCATCCAGCTCGTCCAGCAGCATAAGTGTGCCCATGATCGCCGAGGCAGAAGTCAAGAAGCTGGTCAACACGGCTATTACGCACTCTCAACAGCCGGGAATCCAGTGGGGTGTAAGGCCTTCAACAGAATTGGTTTGTGAGAACCTACAGAATTTCTTCCCAAACCATGACTTAGACAAGCCCATCATCGCTGATAGTACCACTACTACGGCAGACCGTACAAGTGCTGCGAAAGGGACTGAGCTGCATGGTCGTATGAAATCGATCAGGGTAGTTGCTCGGGAGGCAAATGAAGCACGCAAGCGTTTCCAGAATGCTGCTCGAGGGGTTCGGGCTGCAAATCTGCTTCGCCGCAGGTCAACCAAGGTTTGGGGTCAACGTGCCATAGAATTGACCCCGAATCAGATCGCAGCTCAAACTTCGATAGCGGAGGATAACGGAGCCGTCCGCAGGACATCGACTTTTAAGTGGCTCAAAGGCGAGTTAATTGGCAAAGGTCAGTTTGGCTATGTGTATATCGCCATGAATGTAACCACCGGTGAAATGTTGGCTGTGAAGCAGGTTCAAATTCCACGACGAGCCCATAACAACTCTGAAGCAGATTCTCTGTGGGAAACGTTGAATGCTGAAATTGAAACTATGCGCGACCTAGACCATTTGAACATTGTTCAATATCTCGGATATGAAAGGACTGATAATGAAATATCGATTTTTCTCGAATACGTGCCTGGAGGTTCTATTGGCAGTTGTCTCAGGAAAAACGGCAAATTCGGCGAGATGGTGGTGCGATCACTCACCAAACAAACTCTAGAAGGATTACAATATCTGCACCAACGTGGCATACTGCATCGGGATCTAAAGGCTGATAATCTGTTGCTCGACCTTGATGGAACCTGTAAAATTTCAGACTTTGGCATTTCAAAGAAGAGCCGAGACGTCTATACGAACGACGGCAGTATGTCCATGCAAGGCACGATCTTCTGGATGGCTCCAGAAGTGATACAAACCAAAAGGCAGGGATATTCTGCTAAGATTGACATGTAAGTGAACTAACATACGAATGCGTTATGTACTAACATGCCCCGAGTTGGTCACTAGGTTGTGTCGTTCTCGAAATGTTTGCAGGTCGCAGACCATGGTCAAATGAAGAAGCGATATCTGTGCTGTACACACTCGGTACAGGACAACCTCCGCCAATTCCGGACGACGTCGCACCAATTCTGAGTTCTGTAGCACGCGATTTCCTGAATCTGTGTTTCACGATGTAAGTATCTAGAGATTATGACACGCATTATTTGGCTGACAGCTCGCAGAGAACCAGAGCATCGACCGACAGCAAGTCAACTACTTTCACATCCATTTTGCAGCGTCGCTGATGACTACATCTTTGATTTGCCGCACGACAAATTAGAGCTTGTGAGCAGTGAGGCTTAGTGTACCGGGATTCACAATGGTCATGAATGGATAAGATTTATGCAAGGTATGCCTCGGAAATACTTGTAGGTAGTGTGCACTATCAAGCATGCGTGATCAAGCATATGATAGTGAACTTCAAAGAGTGGTGTCTACATGGTATACAAAATGTGGAACGTTCACTAGTTGTGCCGCGTAGAACGAAAAAAAAGATTACCTTACAGTTCTCGAAATCGCGCTCTGAGTTTGTGCGCTTCTTTGTGCCAATGCTTTGGTCTTGTTTACAAGATCTTGCAAAGTCGTAGATTGCTCTCGCAGGACTTCGATCGTACCATCTTCGGTGTCGACGTCAGCATTCAAATGTTCTAGGTCTCGTGTGACCAATTGTACGAGGTTATCTTCTGTCATACCAAGCACTTTGGCCATGTTTTGTATTTCCGCTGTCCGGTGCAGCCTAAGATAGGCTTCTGCTACCGCCAGACGCAGTGATTGCATGATTTCATCGGTCATAGTATGCAGGAAGTAATCCGAGACTATCGCTTGGTGTATCTCATCATACATTGTGGCAACATTGACAAAGTCGTACCTGACAAGTATCGCACGAGCAAATTCTGTAATTGGGTCGGTATGGGATGTCTCAGCTTCCAAAATGCGCACAAGATCCTTCAGACGCCGACTTGGTACGGCAGCGGTCGTCTTTCCGAAACAAGTTGTCAGAACGGCAATGGTCAAATATCGCAAGAGATGGGGCGCAGTGGTCTGTAGAGCATTCAGATATGCCGGCGTGAAGAAGAGTTCTTGTAAGTCGATTGCTTTGTTTGTGCCAGACTTGAGCAAGGGGAATAATGCCCAGTGTAAGAGCCAACTGCGATTTCGCAACTGAGCTAAAGCGTCGTCAGAATCGGAATCGACTTGTTCCTTCAGCTTGGTCAATTCTGAATCCGCATCATCCCAATTGGCCGTCAGAATCTCGGAAGCCAGCTTGCCCCATGTTGCTCCAATGACTAACTTCTGATCGGTGCTGAGTACTCGGAAGTGATATAGATGGTCGACAGCGCCAGCGTAGTTGCCTCTGTTGTAGTCGAATTGACCCAACTTGTATAGAACGTTGATTTGGTCGATCGTTATGCCATGAGAATCCTGCAAAAACACCAGGTTTTGAGCTTTATCTTGCCTCAAGGCACTAGCGACCTCAGGATTTTCTAGTACCTCCAGAACTTTTTGGCTCTGTGCTTCCAATTCTGCTAATTGACGATCGACTACGTTCTGCTTCTCTGCAAAGGCAGATGGTGCTTCGTCCGTTTGATGTATCTGCTTATACAGTTCTGCACAGTGTCCTGGCATATTCGTTCCTTGTAGAAGATCAAACTTGGCTTGTAACATTTCCGATTGTGGGTAAAACTCATTAGTCTGAGCGAAATCCAGAATTGGATAGATAAGATGACGGTCGAGATACTGCAGCAATTCCATGTTGTGCTTCGAGTGATCGGACATCTTCAACTTGACACCTCTGCACTGCAACAGTCTCTTCTCATGTGATATATACTGTAGGAACACTATTTTACAACGTTCAACGAGATTTCTTATTTTGAGCGGAGCTCCACGCACATATGCTGCGCGTGGTCCTGTTGTCCGGTCTCCAGGCCTATGTTTTCAGCCTTCGCAGCTCATATTTGTATGGTGCGTTTGAAGATCAAGGAAGATTGAAATTCGTTGAAACTTGGTCGGAGATCAATGGAAGCTAGCAGGGTCGAATAACACAGCAGACATGCAAAGTGAATCGCCAATCGCCACAAATGATGCGAGATACTGCAAGTGATCTATTGTTTTGCTACTATAGCTAGGTTGCGGACAAAATACTTGAGTTCGTGCAATCTTTTGCGATTACAGAAAGTGTCCTCTTGTATTTTGACATCACGAACTGAGTCGTCCGCTTGGGATATAGGTTCAAGCATTTCCGTGGTGCTTTTTTGCTACAGATAGAGTTCTAGAGATGCAGACCGTGCACAATGCCTCGACGACGAGTACAACTGTTGTGGTACTGGGAAGTCTCGTGTTGCGCCCTGTCAAACAAGTGATAACGAACGAAAGGAAATGTCGTTCTGAATCATCTGAATAGGCTACACTCTCATGAAGCTACGGCTGAAAAGGTCTCATCTGGTCAAGCCACAAGACTGAACGAGTCGAAAAAGTTGAGCGTCTAAGGGCTTTCTGCACTTTGTCCTTGGTTGTGGACTTTGGCGAGACGGCATACCGTAATTCCGCTTTTCGCTTAGATTTCTGACATATTCAAGCATAGATGTACAGCCACCTCGGAGAGATTACGCCACAAGACCTAGATTCCAACCTCGAAATTTGGCTGTTGGCTCGAGCTCAAGTGCTGCAAATAACAGCCGTCGGAATATAGTACTATAGCTGGTGCGCAGTTTGTAGGAAGCCTCTGGATCTCTCATTCGTAACATTATCGATATATGCAATTATACAATAATAGACTGGTAGAAATGGTGACTGCTGTCTATGTTCATGAAGAAAATATCTGTCTGTAAAATAATAAGAAATAACAACTATCCCACATTCTTGGCCGTGACGCTCGAACTACATAAACATGTGTCATGGCTTCACTGAGCAATCATACAGCGATAGCAGCTGAAGATTGCGAGCGTGTCATCTCCTGCGATTTGTTCACAGCCTTCTTGTTGCTGCCACTAGGAGCGACACCGGATAGAATGGTCTTCTTGTCGGCGGCGGTATAGTTGCAGAATGAGATAGCGCGAGCAGCACTTGCTCGTCTCGACTTCGAAGAGGTCTTGCGCATCGCAGAGCCGATATCGTAGTTGAGGTTGCGCGGAACAGAAAGCTTTGTAGTGCTTGTTTGTATAGGACGCTGAGGTGAATATTTGTTGCTCCAAGCACCCTCGATGTCAACTGGTGCAGCAGAGCTCGGGGTATTGTACATGAAGTCGTGACGAGCATTCTCATTGGGCAGTACATAGCTCTGTAGATTGTCCTGCACGTTCCCAAGTAAGTAATTAGGGGAGGAGCAGAAATCGGTTTGCGAATAAGGTGGAGATAGTAGAAACTGTTCTGGGTCCAATCCCATGCCCATTCCGTCGTCATATATAGGCGAGAACAACGGTTCATCGACAAAGGGCGAAGACGACAAACGTTCGAAGCCCTGAGACGATTTGGTCCTCTTGCTGACTGGTGTTGAGATGTGTCTGTAGGGTAGCACATCATTCTTGAGCTCACCGAAATCCGAGAAATCTTCGAAAGAACGCTTTGCCGATAACATGGGTCGATCAATGTTTTGCGTGACCATGCGACGTCCGATAGGCGCCGTATGCGGGACTGCAGCACCTGTCGATCGTGGCATGGCAGTTGATATTGGTTGTGGTCGATGTTTTCTTTGCATGGTCGGTCTAGCGGCATTGATTGGCATACGTGCTCGCAGTCCCTGAGCACGAGTGTCATGGGTTGGTGTCCAGAACGTTTGATTAGTCCTCCAAGATGGATTAACTGATGCTGGGACAACTTCCTCAGCCTCTACTGAAGAGAGATCCGGACAAGCATTCAAGTCGTAGCTGACATTTCCGTAGTTTGTACACATTGTGGCTCGGTTCCCCAAGAAAGGTGTCGAGATTGATCGTCGCATGGACTCGGAATCTGTCAATGCGCTGAGTTGTGAATCATGCCACGCATATGAAGTGAACGGTGAAGAGAGTTCGGGAGTGTACAATAATGAGTCATTATCTGGCATTGATTGCATGGAGACAGGAGACGAGAGTTGTGCGCCCGAGTAGTATTGCGGATGAGTGTAAAAATCCATGTGCGTCTGATCGATCTTGTCGCACGACTTGGGAGTTCTAAAGGATGCTGTTTCCGCTGCAGTAGCAGGTGAAGGGGTCGCAGGTCTTGAGGGATGTGCAATACGTGCCGGAGAACCAGTGGGCATTGAGCCGTTCTTTAATGAAACAGCCGGTGATGATGTCGGCATGCCATCCTTCCTGCGGAGCACCTTTCTTTCATCGGATGGGCGGCGCGCAGTCTGTTCGACCTGCAAGCTGGCCGTAGCTGAGACAACGTCGCTATTGAGGCCCATGCGTGGGCCGCGAAGAGGTGAGACAAGGGTATTGCCTAATCCGTCGATCGAAACTTCGGCGGCATTATTGGGCGTGATTGATGCTCTGGATGGCCGTAGCTCGGACGGCGCATTGTGACAAAGACTCTTGTCGCTCGACTCATCGTCCAGTTCCACCAGGTCTCGAGCCGTTGGCGCTGCGCCGTTGTACCACTCTTTTGAAGCTTCCTTGCTTTGTGATGTCGTGCACGGGTGGAGCTCGTTCGACAGATCTGCGAAAGGAATGCCACACTGTTCAAAGAGACTTGTAAAGTCGAGATCAGAGGACTGACTGAATGAGTAATCAGAAACTGTCGGGCTTAAAGGCAAAAGAGTAGTCTTCATAGGTGAGTTCGGTATTGTCGCAGAAGATGTGAAAGAGTGACTGTAAGTAGAAGGACCTGCCTAGGAATGAATGTGTTATGATCGCAATCGGCGACTAGTCAGAGAATGAAAGAGTGGACGGACGAGAGAACTATACGGTTAGTAGGCATTTTTGTAGCGCTCGTCGCTGCCAAGTGCGTGCAGAGATTTTGCTTGATTCTCGTCGGCCGCTGGCAATGTGTCTGGTCTTACTCAATCTACTCAAATCCAAGCGCGAACGCCAGCAAGTTTAGCTACAGGAAAGTTGTGAACAAAAACACATACTAATGCAGCAGGCACAGTAAGCACATCTGTTGTCGAGTTAGACTTAGTGTCCAGTCGTCGTAGTCCTACGGTAGGACTCATTCTTTAGAACATGTGGCGCATTCCTTGCCAGCCTCCGTACCACTAGAACAAGACCGGACCGGTAACGTACCGTTGTTACGCTCATGATTGGGCACAATTCCGCGATTTCGCATGGCTGTCATTGTACGGCGTTGCGACTGTGCTTCTTGTCTACCAGTATTTTGGCTGGGCGTTCGTCTTACCTATCTCAGGCGCCGTGAGGTGGTGGGTGAAAAGACCGCTTCATGACCCAATGACGATCACGACTCAGATCCACATTGGACGTAGTGGTGCCAAAGGCCATTCCAGTGGAGCCCCATCGGGGTTTTACATCTGACACCCCCAGCCTCGTGCTCATGTGAGATCTTACGGTCGGCTAGGCCCTGCTGGGTCTTGCCTTTCAAGGTCGATACCACCTGGGCACAACCTGATTAGAAAATTGATCTAAGCTAATTCGTTGCCCATGGCCGTGGGTAGGTGTTCACGTAGATGGCTACAGACACCTGGGCATCCATGCATGCAGGTACGTACCGGTCCACTATCTGCCCATACTGAAGCTTGCCAGCCTGCTAATGATCAACTAATGTTATGACAGACTCAGAGGCCATGTCACAATTTCTGCCGTCATGCATATGCCCGAGACATCAAGCATAGCTTTTTCGTCCTTTCAGATATGTACACGAATATCGAGCATTCTCATACTGGTTGTAATGCGTCTCTCGTCCCATTCAGTATGCATAGATTGCTTTAAGAGTCAGTGACGCCAGGGATGATGACGACGAGTAGTCGTACATAGTTAATGTCCGTGAATATGTTATCTCTACAGGTATGCTTATGTAGTACTTGTGTATTCACTGGTGGTACAAGTCGTCGCTAGCTGAAAGATCGCTCGATCCCCAAAATCCATTACGCCACTCTCGTGGGTACGGTTTCTCCACAGCTCGTGTGCGCCACGGTTTTCATCATGTCTACCGCCCATCGTCTTTGTATATACTTTTCACAGCTAATCAGTAGTAACTGCCATGCATCGGAGCTAACAACGGCCAGTGGTCCGTCAAAAAGCCTTGGGTTCACACGAACCTCCAATGCTACTGGTGAAGCATCATTACGTATTGCTTGGTCTTGCTGCAGCCGCAGAAGATCTAGACCAGCCACATCTTATCGAGCTAGGTAAGTCCCAGCAGGAGCCATTGGGGCGATCATGCATCTTTATACATACCCACATAATAGTCTTGTGGAAAGTCTTGCTTAAGAATGATAGCTGAAGCGTGAGAAGTGCACGCCTACGTGGGCTTACAAGACCAGGCTGTCTCTCTCTTTCTTTTCACGGACATCAAGCATGAACAATCGTGTAAATGACTCAGTCACTCCTAGATACTCGACTATCCATAATTTCGAGGTTGTCGTACTCTTTGTCGTGTCAATTCGATCTCAGTTGAAGCCACAGGAGGAGGTTTCGTCCCTTGAAATCCACTCAAGAGAGTTTCATGAATTTGAAAAGGTCTCAGACATGGCATCAAGGAATGAGCTATGCTACATTATGTGCTACGCTACCATAAGCTGCCATTTCCTTGTGGTACATATATCCAGCTCCTGCAACGAAAGCCCGCCGGGGAGTAGTTCAGGTCAAGGTCGATACAAGACCATTACCAACATGTCTCGTGTGAAAAACTTGCGTTCATTGTGCTTTGGCAGAAGCTGATTTGTTTGTCACGTCGAGCTCGCGTAGGAGCGACTCAACTCGATAGAGTGCACTGGCACAATTAGTCTGAGCAAGAAGAACAAGTACACCATAAACATACAAGGCCAAAAATATAGAGAATCCACACAGGTAGAGGTTACGTTGAGCAACCAGTTTCCCGATAGCGATCTTGTCGTTCATCGTGAGATCAGTAGAAACTTCATGTTTTTGCAATACAGAACGGAGACCATCAGCAAACAATACCGAAACAAATATGATGGACTTATCGAGAGTTAGGCGGTTTCTTCCCTCATGACAATTGTTCTTACGATTTTGAAGCCATGTAGTAGTTTCCCTGCGATCGGTGACTTTTCAAAGAATGTGACCATCACGTGTCGCATATTATTCGTTGCCGGCATGACAAGGATGAGGAAGGCCAATATTTCCACAACTAAGAGAGCCAGAACTAAGACTGCTGGTAAATTCATGATTGAATTTTTCTCGTTCTTCGTATGCAATCAAGTGCTTCGCGTTTCTGTTGCAATTTCCAAGGATGTACCTGTTCCTTTTGGTGAGTGAAAGCTGTACGTGAACCTATAGCAGTGATTTATCGACGCAGAGATGGTGTGTCTACCAAAGGTGGTGATTGGGGAGCTCGTCATAGCCGCGATGGACGTGCATAGGTAGGTAGGTAGGCACGGTACGACACTGGGCAGTCAAGACCGAACTTCCCGAGATTGAGGCTAGTGCCGTACATCCATCTGGTGAGCCATGCCCGTGATGACGTTGGAGCTGTGGCTCATGCACCTGTGGCTCCACTACTTGCGATTTTTGTGGGTGATTTTGTGTTCACCGATATTTTCTTAAGCTGCGATTGATGCTCAGAATGCCTATATCAGTCGAGTCAGTCGGCCATGATGGACTGATCAAGTGTGCAGGACGGGGCAGCTGAGTTCCATGCACAGGCTGCCTGCTTACTCGGCCAGAATCGCTTACGCTTTCAGACGTTCACCGAGGAGGAATATCATTACGCTAAGCTCAGACTATGTGCCTCCTCGACAAGAGGCTGTAACACACGACGATTCAACAATACGCATATTTGGAACGAATGGCGTCAGAGCTGCGCTGCTTGCACGAAAACGCAAATTCAACTATTTATATGTGTACGGTCATGATTCGTCAAAGCAGAACATTCAGCAGCTTGCTCGACAGGCGTCCATCGATATTGTGTCAGTCGACAATAAAGGAGTCTTGAACAATATGTCTGACAATCGTCCGCACAACGGTGTGGTGCTGGAATGTTCGGAGCTTGCTCACACAAAGGTTGCTGCCTTGGGTACATGTGAAGACAAGTGGCAACCAATCTTGTCCAACGACGATTCTATGTCTGCCGATCGCAAAGTCGTCAGAAATGTTGCATCCAATACGAACCGGCCAATTTATCTGTTGTTGGATGAAGTCAGTGATCCACAGAACGTCGGCTCAATTATCAGAACAGCTTATTTTCTTGGTGTGAGTGGTGTGATTATGTCCGCCAAAAATTGTGCTCCTATTTCTCCTGTAGTTGTAAAGGCTTCTTCTGGCGCTACCGAATTTCTGGACTTGTACTATACTGACTCAACAATCGCATTCCTCAAAGCGAGTCGGAGAAATGGCTGGGCCTGCTGTGCGACTGTGGGGTTAGCGGATGCTTCCCACGATAAGAGAAGGATATGTGTCCGTGATTTGGCAGCTCTAGCCAAGTCAATGCCATTGATACTTGTCTTTGGATCAGAAGGATCTGGCCTTCGAACACTGGTAAAAAACGAATGCTCTCAACTACTGACTATTCCTGCAGTCGGAAATATCAACCCTGCTGTAGACTCTCTGAATGTCGGCGTGACCGTTGGCATAATCCTTGGTGCAGTAGTCGGGCAGTAATGACTAGCCACTCGCTATCGCACAGAAAATAAGTTCCCTCATACTTGTAGAAATCTTGCAGAATGTGTGAATTCTGTGCGATCCTCAAGCCATCTGACTTTGTGTATCGGTCGCATGTCTCTGAAGCTGTGTAAAGTCACCAACTCGTCAACTACTAGCTACTGCTACTCCGACTACTACTACTGCCGCCACTGCGCCACGTTTATAGAACTTATGGCAGACTACCCGCTTTCCTGGGCACCAGCTGAGCAGCTGCAGCTGTACTTTACGGCCGGCCGCGGGTACGTATACGTATAGTCGTAGGTTTTGGAAAGTGCCCAGCCCTGGAGGTGGTGGAGGAATATAGGATATGGGAGGCGTGACAGCCACATGGGATTTAGGTTCCGAAGCATAATGCGGGCGCAGCCAGCCGATATACAATTTTACAGTGATGAATGAATTGATGCTATGGGCAACGATCGCAAAGGTGACCGTGAGCAGATTGTCTTCGTGGAATTCGCGCATCAGGAAAGCAGAGCTCTAAGCTCTATTTATTTGAGTATCCATACGCCATATATACAAGAGGCTAGCTGGATACCACGACGACGCGTTCTCTTCGCGCTGCCCTCTTTCGATGAGTACTAGCACTCTGGAGAATGACTGCATACCCTCCGATACACCTAAGTCGTCCACCTTCCGGGCTTGTCAAATTTGTCGACAACGTAAAGTCAAATGCGTCGCTATTCCGGGCAATGATACGACTTGTGAGTACTGCTACGGTCATGGCGTTGAGTGTCAGACAGTGCGTCCGGTCATGAAGCGCAAGCGCTTAAGTACGGCTGCCGAGTTAAGCGCCAGGGTCGAGCAGCTCGAAGCTCGACTGTCATCTACATTGCGAGAAGAGCCCGCTCGTCCCGGTTGGAAACAGTCGCCGCCGGAGCACCCACGCATGAATGGGCAGTCATTAGGACTGTCATTCCAACTTCCGGCTCAGGGCTCAGATCCGACAAGTTCACGCTTGTCAACGCCCGACCCGCGTCATCAAGCGCACGCTCAGCCAGGAAAGTTGTTTAACGACGTTTCTGTACATAATGAGATCCGCTCGCCACTACCTCACCCGCCATTCGATATGGCAGATCAATTTCTAAGCAAGGATAAATACGGCCTCGGCCGTGGTATGGACAGCCCGCAACGTAGTCTCATACACACCCTGCCACTGCCATTGCCAAGTCTATCCTCCCGAGTCGAGTCCTCGCCGGGCACCAGCTTCAACATGAGTAGTCCACGGGCGCATTTCTCCACTGTACCACAGTTATATCCACGTCAACGGGACAACTATGAGTCTCATCATTCTAGTTTGTACTCAACACCTCCCATGTCAAGACGAGTGGAACCTCTCCCATCCCTTCCAACTGCATATCAAGAGCGCCCGCATCTCACGGCGGCGGTTGCAAATCCACTCGCCGATGATGGTAGTGATGATCCGGACTTTATCAATAGTGGCCGCCATCACACCCGGATCCTCGGGCCAAACGCGCCCTTTGATGCCGACTTTTACCAATTGTGCATCGAAAAGGGCTTGGCTACTACGGATGATCGTGATTGCGACGCAAAGGACAACTTGTGGGCGAGATTCTACAAACTATCGAGCGATCCGACCATGCCACTCTACAAATTTCACTTTCAGAACAGTGTGACCTCTGCCGACTTGAGATGTAACATTCCTCCCGAGGCTGTCGCTCAAATTGATTTCTGGACGGAGAATTACGGCGACGAGCTGTTGCACACTTTTATCGACAAGATTGCCCCTCGGATACGGCTCTGGAGTATGTCGGAGATTCGATCGACCACGAAGGAGAGCCTTCGCAAGCGTTCGACGAGCCATACATGCGCCATCTACGCGCTCGCCGCTACTTGTGTTGATTCCTGGTCCATCAAGAAGCGAGCTTATCTCGGTCTGAGTTTTCATCGTTGTGCCATGACGTACTTGCAGCGCGCTCTCTACCCAGTTTCTCTGGACGCCTTGCAGACACTTGTCCTCCTGGCAGCCTTTCCTCTGCAGGCGGACAGTTCACTGCTCAACAGTTGGGCGCTGGCGCTGGCATTCGAGATGAAGCTAAACATTGACCCTGAGCAGTGGCAAATTCCCGAAGAAGAGAAGAACTTGCGCCGTAGACTCTTTTGGCTCATCATCGTCAGCCACCGCTGGTCGGCATTCAAACATTCTTATCCCACAATCAGCAGCGATTCGTATGACACAGTGGTCCCTAGCACGGAGGACTCTTTCGACCTATCATTCTCGTATGAGGTCCAGGTCTCTGAAATTGTAAGACAATCAAAGCTCTTCTTGCATTTGAACGCATATATCCTAACCAAATGTTTGTTTAGGTGGCTACGATTGCCCAAAGCTTCTACTCTGTACGTGGTGCCAAGATGGTGCATCAGAATGTCGAGGCGTCAATGGTCGTCGCCAGGCACCTGGAGAAGCAGGTCGATGAGGTACGAAAAACGTTGCTGCATCGATCCGGGTCGAGCACAGGTACTATCGCTTCTGTGTCCGTCACCATGCTGCAGCTGAATCTCGGCATCGCGAGTCTCATGGTGCATCGACCATTCCTGAGTTCGGCGAATCTCAATCTCCTCGACGCACTCGATCATCACCAAAAAGCCGCACAAGCCGCTCTCGATTGTGTCTCCATCCTGCAGCGCATGCCGGACGCCTACTTCACCGAGGTCTGGCCGACACACTCCATCATGATGCTCGCGCTGATTGCCTTTACCCTCTTGCGCGAATCAATTCTCTCGGAGGACGAGAAGCTCCGTGCGAGGAGCAGGGAGGGTCTGATGAACTTTATGGCCGTGTCCAATCGCCAGGCCAGCCGATGGTATCTCTCCCGCTTTGGCAGTCTGATCATCAGTGTCGTCAAGGCCCTCAGTGGCGAGGACTATGGTGGGCTGTGTAGTGCCACGAACCACGACCAACACAAACACGAAATCAGTCCCCTGATGTCCAACCCAGCAATACCACCGCTCGACAACATTGACTTTGCGACCTTTGAGTGGGAAAACTTTAGCCAATTGTTTGGCCTCGACCCGTCCAGTCTGCTCGGCGACTGGGCACAAGCTTAGGAGCATGTGAACATGCCAGGGGCGTGAGATGTACATATATACACATATTTATGAGACATGTATCATGGCGATCGACAAAAAAAATTGCGTAGGGCCAGAATTATATTCATCTAGTCCTTGGTGGCCAACAAAGCATAGCATTCCGTCGTGACTTGCGCGCTTTCGTATTTAATCACTTCGGCCGTCCAACCATTCGCATACAGACTTGCGATCCGTGCGGAATCGATGAGTCGCTTGCACTTCCAACCAATTTCGTCGCGCTGGGCATACGTGAGTCCTGTCCAGTGCACTTTCGCATTGCCGCCATCGGTACCTGATGTCGGATCATTGGAGTGTCGCGAATTTGGTCCCGATGTGTGCCACGACGTCAACCGACACAATAAAGCGAAATCCTCCGCCTTGTTGACTCCGGCGTGCTCGAGGTACGCCCGAGCAGTGGGTCCGAGTGCCGACCACGTACAGAGTTGATGACAACATGTGGCCACGAGAAGCGACATGCGACCGTGACTGGCGTTTGCTGCGTAGGATTGTAGGCAGCTCAGGGTCAGATCCGTCGCGGCGCCGCACAAGTGTTTCGAGAAGGAACAGACCGAGGGTGCCGTCATCTCTGGGAATTCCCTTGCCAGCATGCACGCGAGATCAATGTGCGCAATGTCCACCTTGTGTCTGACGACTCGCGTAGATCCTCCGCTCGTGTCATCCCGCGTCATTCGACTGTCGAATTTCAGACGACCCGCGTCTCGATCAATTAGTAGAAAATTCGTGTTTCTTTCTTGCGGCACAAGTGCTTGGTGCACAAAATAGCTCAACTCAGCCTTGCCGGCTCCCCACTCGACGTATACGTCGACATCCCGAAGACAGTTCAGCTTTGAAAGCTGTGCAATCAGGCTGGCCTGTTGTTGAGTGTGTTTGAGTTTGATGGAATCTTGAATGCGGTCGTGCATGATCTCATGTCGTCGAATGTCTTCTTGAATGTCGAGATCTTTCGTAGCTCTATCGATAATTGCGATGAGTCTCTGAATATCTGGCAAATCACTCGGACTCAAGTTGCTGGTTCGTCCTTCGTGTGAAGTGCTTTCGAGGCCTTGTGAGGCCAGATTGTGGCTTTCTACGTACCACGCAGGTCGTGTGGCAGGTGGTCGCGAACTGCATCGGGACAAGTGGTCCTCCAGAGCATGTTTCCGTACGGTGTGATTCGGGTCTAATGGACAAGGTAATCGATCGTCCGGAGTCGAGTGAAAGACGCAAAAGTCCTTGCTCGGGGCGTGAACCTCAAATTTGCAGTAGCGCTTCTTGCTCTTTAGATATTGTTGACAGAATCCGTCTGGATTTCTTGGTCTGACGGGTTCTGCGGACTTGACCACACCCACTGTCATGCGCCGAGGTGACAAGACGGGACGACTAGAACTGTAATGCTGCCAAGTACATGTATCCTAGCTATGAATATTGATTCAGAGCAAGAAATTCAATTGCGAGCTGACGGGATGGCGGCGCCTCTGAGATCGATCTGCGGACGTGAATTGTGGGGTTGGGCGGCTTTCCCGGAGCTCTTTCGTGATTTTTTCTTGCCTTCGATGCATCCATTCAGCGATGAGTCGAGGCCCATACTGTACATTCCTCGATTAATAAGGGACAGCACCATCAATACATACAGGGCGTGATTCGAGCGATAGTCTTGCACCTCGAGAAGTTTCGTATTATATCGATTCCGCGGCTCGTATTAACCTGCAGCACAGACGACTTTAAAAAGGCAAACCTTCAAATTCTCGGCATGACGGACGCAAACATCAATACACCACACGAGTCATCGCCGACATCGCCTAAACGCAACTTTGACGCACCGAGGGATATCGCCAGTCAACAGGTCAACAGGCACAACACGCATTCCCTCAAATTACCACGTGAGGTCGAGGACAAAATCATGCGTCGGACGAATAGTGCGGCGAACGTTCAGGCATAGGTCCTCGGTACCGGTCTAGCAAGTCCGAGATCTTGCCTTCCGACCTACTTCATCTCCCAGCAGGGCTCATCATGTCGTGGCATCAACGACATACGAACCTTTATGTAAATTACATTTCTCATCTATGCAATTTCATGTACAAAATTTTCCATCTACCTCTATGATTCTAGCCTAGGCTGCGCAATCCAATTCAGTCAGTCGTGTCCCTTCGCTCGAAATAAATCAGTCTAAATATTTATTCCCTGTCAACAAGCCACAAGCCCATATAATGATTGGGCGCCAAGATTTTCGCATTGTGGACTGGGATTGTGCAAATTATGCCCATGGCAATTTGCCGGGATATACAGACACGCCATCCTTCGGACAGAAATTCAGCAGTTCCGCGAGCGCTGGATTGGAGAGTTCATAGCCATGCCGTCGGCGATACGGGTTGCGGCCTCTCTTCTTCGCGAGCAGGCTCTGGTCCCGGCACCCATACAGGTCCTTCTCAAACTGACTCTTGGCATGATCAATCTCAGTCCCACCCGCCCGGCGTGCGAGATTCGGCGGGTCGATGCCGTGGTATGTGAATCGACTCGCTGGAAACTCGATGGCCTTGCGATGCAAGTCCCGAAAGCGCTCCTTCTTGAACTCAAAGCCAATGACGATAAGCTCTTGCGGGTACTGACCCGTCAACTCGTAGAATCGGGCCACGGAGAAGATCAAATTCTCATAACTGTCGCGGGCAAACTCCTCGGTCGTCATTGGGACCCCGTCGAGCGACGGATCTGTCTTGCTCATAAATTCGAGTAGTTCCGCATACGACTCACTCTCGCTGCGCGGACCTGCCAGCGCCCTCGTATTGCCACCGGAGAATATCAGCAGGGAATTCGGAGTCGCCTTTGCAAGTTGGGCGCCGTAAAGAATGTGTTCTGCCATCGTGCTGCCCTGGCCGCCCTGGCCCGGCTCGAGAAACCATTCAGAGTCATTCGTGTAGCCGCGACCGCCGAGCCATATCGCATGACCTGGCACCATGATCAAGTGATTTGCGTCTGGATATTTGACGTCCGCACCGTCGTACAGGGAATATGTCGTCGCTATCGAGGCAGCACTAGCGGTCGCAGTCGACGGGCCCTGCAAGTTCTCAGACTTGACAGTAGTCCTACCACGAAGCAGCACAATGCAGAATATAAAGACGCCAATGGCAGCTGCAGTCGCAAGTATTCGATTGCGAAGTCGCGATCCACTCAGGAAATTGAAGCTCGATTTGGGAGGTGCAGTGTCGTAGTTTGTGAATGGGAGCGATATTGTCGGTGGTTTAGACATGCTATCTCGATTCACCATGCCAGAAAGGCAATCTTTATGGAATGAGGGATTTCTCTACACACACAGTCCAGAGACTGCTCAAGACATAAGAGTGTGGCTAGCGCTTGTTTCGTGCATCGATATCAGTCCTAGGAGTCGGGAAATGTGTGAGTGCACGTTTCTAAGCATGCTACAAAACAGCGCCCATACAAGTCCATATTTTGCCCTCGCTTGTCTGAATCGCAGTGTCAGGTTGATTGGGATTTGGGAAATTGTCCCCCTGCCAAGGGCTCATTGCGGTGCCAACTTCAGCCGCCCGCGATTGCCCGTCCCTGTTAGTTAGTGGCTGGGCTGCCCTTACTTGGAATTTCTGGCGAGCTCGAACTCGGTGGTCTGAATTGATACTTGTCGCTTCCTACACGCTTAGCCGTAGCCATCATGAGCACAGAGGGCCGTCTTTTATGTTCTCCTCGATTCTCCTCGCTGACAGTGAAGTGTTGAACGTGAACAACGAGGCCAGGGAATGGCATGGTATATTGCTACTAGCTATCTATACTGTGCATATATTATGCCGCAAAAGTGCTTGAAAGTGCACTTCTGAATTGGCAGACGCCTCAACTGCGGCTGTAGTCGACTGCAGCACACCGATGCCTCGAGCTCATAGCGTGTCCTTGAGGATGATTTATGGTTGAAAGTATCACATCAAAGTACCATCTGCCGCCGACACCATGCCGTAGTCAACAGCCATCCGCGCGTCTATCCATGATGCACACGACCTCTGCAGCTGCAGCTGCTACAGGCGTGAAGAATATTGACTACCTCGGGACATCAAGATGCAGATACCCGCACTGATCGCCCTTCTCACATTTACCAATGGCAACGAAACGACAAGGCTCTCGATACTTTCCGTTATCATTAAAGTGTACCCAGGGTCTCACGTCCCGAAGTCCACCAAATTGGGGTGGTAGTGCGTGCCCGGCGCCAGCTGCTGAATTCATCCCCATTGTTGACTTTGGTTCTGCAGCACTTGCAGGCAAACTGCTGGCAGCAGCAACAGCGGCAGCAGCAGCAGTCATTGGCGGGAGCGGCACTACGGAATTAATTAGAGCGGTCAAGTGGAGCCGATCGGATTGCTGCTTACGAGGAGGGAGCGGCGGTGGAGCGAGTCCGCCATTCGTCGCGGCGGCCATCTGAGCCAGAAATTCGGCGAGTTTGGGATCGACGACAGGCAGCTGGGCAGCTGCAGGGGCGGCACCAGTCTCGTGGTTTGATGTATCCTTCAGCGGTGCTACCGTGTCAATCGGAGGCCCTGCGGCAGGCACTATATTCCCAGCTACTGATGCGTTCTGTTGTGCCGCCATTATGCTTGCTAAGATAGCTGTGATATCAGGAGTCGGAGTCTGTGGCATCACAGAGCCGGGAATGGCATTACTGGTGACAGTGCTTTGCCCCTCAAGGGAAATGGGCACTCTTGACTCTTCGTGGGCTTTAGGGCTTGTGAGGTCTCCGAGCACTTGTAGGACACGCCAATCGTCCTTGGAAATCATTAGTTGTAGTCAGATGGGATGAGTTCGTGCTTACTCTCAACTCGGCTGGCAACGGTATAAACTTGGGCTTGCGTGCCTCGTGCGTGCGTTGTTCATTCATGGCAAGTGTCTCTGAAGGACTCCACGGAACGTCTGTTTCGAGAGCATATTCTACCAAGAGCACGGACGCCTCCCTGTCAGCTGCATCGCGGCTGAATTTGCTATGAATTGGCATGTTGCCTGCCTTTTTCGGTCCTCGGGTGTCACTCGATGACGATAAATTGCGATGACTGAAATCGATATCTGACACATTAGCACGTTGCGAAGCACAAGTATCATCCTTGCACATACCCTTCGGATTATCCCAATCGATGAAATCTTCATCACGATCCGGCAAGACACCTCCGTGCAGCATGGCGCCTTCCTTTCTATCTAAATCTCGTGCATTACCAAACTCATGAGGGGTTTGAGGTGCCTCCCAACTACCAACTTCAGGTTCTATGGTTTCAAAGATTTGAATCTGTTCAAGCTCCGAGTCTGGTCGCCAAGAGACACGCTTCTTCTTTTTGAGTCGCTTAGAGTCAGGCTCATTGTCAGCGGCCACCAGTGGCGATGCACTTCGTTTCAAGCCCTCCACGAGCTTTAGTGCAGAGAAAACTGGTTTGCCCGTGGTCAGCTTGGTTGTGACGCCAGCTGATGTAGGCTTGTTATTGGGCTTGGTTAGATCCTGAGCTTTCGAGTCCGGTAGCCCGCTCTCCGACTCTGTCTTCTTCCTGGCTTTAATGCCTGCAAGTGCCGCCGCCATACCGGGTCTGGCGATCACGGCTTTGGCAGCTGGCACATTTTCCTTCTTGAAGAAAGCAGCATTCGTTTTTGCCACTGGTTCAAGTTTCTTGGGTGCAGAGTCCTTGCTCTTCTCCTCGCTCTTCTTTAAAGCATTACCAGTGACTTGTGAACTGTCCGGTTTGGTGGCGACAGGTCTTGCCCTTTTCTTCTTTGGCTCATCCTCAATTGGAGGCGGCTTGGATGCTGCAACCTCCATCTCACGTTCAATTGTCAAGCTCTCCTCTGCTTTTGCTGTCCACTTTACCAAAAGCTCACGCACGTCCTTGTCCTCGCATTTTCGCGATACGATCAGAAGTGCTTTACCAAACTTTACTTCCGCCAACGACTGTGCCGTCAGGGAAGTCAACTTGTCTAGAACTGCAATGAGCGCCTTTAATACCACAAATGCATTGTCTTTATGTGCACGCACAAACCAAGTTCTTAGCTTGGCCCGGATAGACTTGTTCTGAGACACCTCGTCAACCATGGGACCCTTGATCTCGCTACAAACTACTGATAAAAGTGCCGTTTGTTTGATCTTGGGATCTAATTCATCTTTGACAGTCTTTGGAGTTGACAGCTTTTCAGCAGCGACATTGTCCTTGTTCTCTGTGCCTGTCTCTGTTTGCGGCAGAACAGGATCACAGGTGGTCATAATAGCGAGCAACGCGGCTGCACAGCCTTTCAAATCACGAGAAGTATTATAATCTGTCAAGCAATGCGACACGTCGTATCGTAAAGCTGCTAAGGGGTCCTATTGAATTAGAAATTTGCATGAGCTGGAAGATTTTCTCTTACGGAAGGTCTAGGAGGTGACGATGGGGCTGCAGGCTTGGGATTGCTCTTCACGGGCACCACTGGGCGAGCATCCATACCGAAGTATACAGTCTGGCCAGGTTGAGTCTGCCATTGAGCATATGAGGAGTTTGGCGGACCAGATTGCACAGGGCCGGTCTTTGGTGCGGTCCAGGTCTGTTGAACTCGATTTAACGCATCTTCTGGCCGCTGGTATTGCTGAAAATGTGTTGGCTGCACATAAGGAGAGTGTCCTTGGTGCTGATACTGATAGGGATACTGTATCTGTGGTGAAATTGCACCCAGTGGTTGCTGGTGGTGGTTGAGCACGCCATGACTTGGATAGTGTCCGAGGCTGTTGCCACTTGAGCCATTGTACATCTGCTGGCCACCGTATTGTGCACTATAATTTTGCTGTAACCCACTATTCGTGCCATAAGCGTTATACGGATTGGAAGCATTGGCATAAGTATATGGGTGAGGATATGCTTGTCCCGGCGATTGTGTAACTTGTGAATAGGCAGAGTACTGATTAGCTCCAGCGCCTGCGATTGGCTGAGGGCGACTAGTAGCATCTTGTGTACTGGAATACGTATGTTGCGTACCATTATTTTGATGGTTCATCATTTGAGGATATGCGTACTGTGGCTGTGCATTTGTCACGGGAGGAGATATCGATGGTGACATGGTTGACTCATTCGTGTATGACGCGCGGTATCCTTGTCCATTAAATTCATGGGATTGCCGCCCTTGCAAAGGATTTTTCGTTTCCGACTCATAATTATAGGGATTTTGTAAAGGTGGTGGCATTCCATTGGGTGTCGCATGCCACTTTCCGGACGAATGCTGCAGCGAAGGATCCTCGTTCGGGTGGGTCACTTCGTTTTGGGTTTTGCTCGTCGTACTGCTCCAATCTATAAAGTTCTCCATGAGCGTCGACCACGCAAAGGAATACACAGAGTACAATCACAATGCGAAGGCTGTTTCTGCCAGAAAACAAGAACAAAACACCAGCGCTTTACAGTTCGAAATGTTGCTCAAATGGACATGACAGTCATTAGACAAGTGTATAATCATGTACTTCGAGCATCGTATGCACCAAGAAATAGAGTTGTGTTGTGCGGAAGAGAGTTATGCACAACATTATCATTTGGTCTTGGTCAAATAGACGCAGCAGGGAGCCTGGTGGAGCTCCTCATTGTGCTCGACTACTCACGGTAGATACGTGAGTAGATACTGCACCACAGCACACCGCAGGCTGATCCACGGCCATATGCATTGAAGCTATGACTATAGTAGCTAGTGCAGTATGCAACCAGAGCCTCATGTACAGCTTAAGTTTGTTCGTTATGTTCTTCATGTAAATAGTTGTCTCTATCATATGTCTACGACTGAGAGATACGTATTGCCTGCATAAGATAAGCGGCGTCCGGCGCACTACAGACGCATCATGTTGTTCGTTGTTGTTAATTCGTCCTTCTGCTCAATCTGGTCAGGCCTTGTGTAGCCATACTTTCAATAGCACTTCCGTCTGCAGACTGCAGCGCCATCGCGTCTTTCAGTGCTTTGCGGTAGTGGTTTCCAGCTTCTTCTATCTTGTGACTCTTTTCTGCAATCATACCTAGATTGAAGCAAGCACTACAACGACCTAGATCGCACTCTGCCTTTTCCTCGGCAGTCCTCCAGGACACTTGCAGGTCTCGAGCTCGTGTTGCCCACTGTGCGGCATTTTCTTGAATCTGTGGCACACTGCTTTGACTCGAGATGGCCGATGCGATATTGTTCATGATGGTGATTGAGTGACAATTGGCCTCTTTCATAGTCTCTAGTGACTTCAGGTACAACGGCAGTGCAAGGTCGAATCGTTCATCCGCATAATAGAAATTTGCTACAGCCTCGTAGAGACCTCCGATCGCTTCGACCTCGAGCCATGCTGTGTCTCCATTACGAGATGCACTCTCTTTCAGAAATGTCTCCAGTGCCCAGACATATGCTGCTTCTGCTTTCGTGTGCTCCGGCGACACTGTCACCGACAAGTCTCCGATCTTGACGCTGGTGCCGATTGCGCGGCGGAGCAGGCGAGTCTTGTCCTCCAAGGACAGCTTTGGTGACTTCAGAGCACCCTGTATCTCACCAAGGAGACCTCCGTAGACTCTTAAAGCACTATCGAGTCGGCCTGAGCTTTCATATACTGCCCCGATTTTGATCTTCAGTCCAGTCAAGTCATCTCCAGTCTGATCAAGACCTTGTATCGTCGCCTCCTCGAGTGCTTGCAGATAGCATTGAATAGCTTGCCGAGGATCATTTCCAGCTCCCTCAAAGTACAATGCCTTGCGTATGTGCTTCGTCACTGCTTCAGGATATGGAGACGCCGGTATCTTGTAGTAGGCATATAATCCCATGGATAACCCAACAGAACCAGCTCCGATCAGGGCAAAGGCCAATATCTTCGGACCTCGAGGTAGATTGGTAAAGGTTCCTGCAGACCGACGTGAGACTCGTTGAACTCTCAAGCGCGCGCATGTCCTGCCCCATGGCACGACGACCCGTCCGGCAATCATTGTGACGATCAGCAATAGAGGAAGAAGGAGAACTTATACTGGATAAATTTGGTTGATCATTGAAAATGACAATTGTCTGGAAGGATATATTCTAGTTTGTCGTCGACTAAACCTCTGCAATTGTTCCTTGGTGTGATCGTTGTGCGAGCCGATGTTATGGGCTGAAAAGTAACAGTGTTATCAGACTATTCATGCATGGCCGGCCGCGGACCCAGGTCGAGCGATTGCAAGCAATGCAGTCATCATCATAGTGGGACGCCTCTGTGGCGCAGTTAGTAGTTGAGAAGTGTTTAAAGCCATGATCATTATATTTAGCACCAGGTTCAAGGAATGGTTACTAAAGATGGCACAGAACGCTCTGCCATGATGTACTATCAGGTTAAGGACTTATCGTAGCACAATCACATGCAACTTTAAGACACTATTGCATAACTTTGACGACACTGATGACTACCTGTACCAAACTACGCAACGTCTAAGCAGTAAATGCTTTTTCAGGCTTCTTGCCTTCTGTGAAGCGAGCGACTTGATCAATGAAATTGTCGAAGAGGTAGGAAGGATCAGATGGTCCTCCCTTAGCCTCAGGATGGAATTGGACGGATCCGATAGGTCGAGTCTTGTGAATGATGCCCTCGTTCGACTGGTCGTTCAGATTGATGAAGGACTCTTGCCAATCTGCTGGAAGTGTCTTGACATCTACGGCATAACCGTGGTTCTGCGAGGTGATTGAACACTCCCCAGTCACAGTGTTTAGACATGGGATGTTGTGGGCTCTGTTTCCATACTTTAGCTTGATAGTCTTCGCACCAGCTGCCAAAGCGAGTAGCTGATGTCCAAGGCAGATACCAAAGATCGGTCCCTGGTATATCTCCATTGTCTTACGAAGGTTGTACACCGTAGTATCGCAGTGAGTGGGATCGCCAGGACCGTTCGAGAGGAACAAGCCATCAAATTTATGGATTACATCTTGTACTGGATAATCAAATGGGAAAACGGTGACATCCGCCCCACGACCTGCGAGGCATCTCAAAATGTTTTCCTTCACTCCACAGTCGATCAGTGCTATGTGTTGCTTTCCTCCGGCGGCGATGTGATATGGGTGCTTTGTCGAGACTTTGCGGACCAAATTGATGGCTGCTGGATCCGAAAAGGCAGAGTCTTCATCTTCATCATACTCCTCACCTATGTTGATCTTCGCTAATGATGAGCCCTGCTCACGAAGATAGGTGACTATGGCTCGAGTGTCCACACCTGATACTGCAGGTACACCCTCACGGGAGCACCAATCTGACAAGGACTCTACTGCAGTCCAGTGTGAATACTTCGTGGCAAAGTCTGAACAGATGATGCCGGCTGCTTGAATTTTGCCAGATTCGAAATACTTCAGAAGGTTATGATCATCACGAGCCTCACCAGAAGGTACACCATAATTTCCAATCAGAGGTTGTGTAAACACAAGAATTTGACCAGAATAGGATGGATCAGTCATGGACTCAGGATAGCCAACCACCGAGGTGGTAAAGACAGCTTCCCCAGATATGCTTCGCTTTGCACCAAAGGACGTTCCTTTGAACACTGGACCATCCTTGATGGTGAATGTGGCTAGGTCGTTCTTGTGCTTATGCTTTTGTGCAAACTGGCGCGGATGGATGTAGTTGGCATTTTCACTGACTTGAGTTGCGAGTCCTTTACTAGCACTTGCAACAGTTTTGGGAGTTTTCGAGAGCAGTGTTCGAATCATGCTATCAATTTTCAATTGTTTTCCAGATAGCTTCGCTGATGTAGTCTTCTCTGGTCTGCAGCATAAACTAGTCTGTTTGACAGACTACGCTTCTCTTGCCTGAGGAACTTGCGTGTGTAGATGTTGCTTCTAGCTGGAGAGCGGGCACTAGAGACAGT
The DNA here is from genome assembly GCA_005281585.1 of Taphrina pruni. Classification (NCBI taxonomy): domain Eukaryota; kingdom Fungi; phylum Ascomycota; class Taphrinomycetes; order Taphrinales; family Taphrinaceae; genus Taphrina; species Taphrina pruni. The sequence goes on along the minus strand of RHGH01000013.1, from coordinate 185,650 downwards.
GATAAGTGACAGTGACGATCGGAAGATAAGGAATTTCGCGCCGAGTTTCGCAACTGGAGGAGCTCGAACCTGTTTCACGTTCTCGACACAAAAGATCCGTCGCAGATCAGATAGCGGTGATCTCGATCAGCCGGGCATGATCATGATCATGAGTGCCCACAGTTACATCTAGCTATTGTAGATCTAGCTGTCGTAGTTACCTCTAGCTAAAAAGATATACACCAATACATGTTATATGCACAGGGTCTCCTCTCTGACGAAATCCACAGAGAGCGATTTGTCGTTGAACCATCCCCACAGCAGTATGTATCAATCAATGCACAATTGTAGTACGCCTGGCTACAACGAGATAGCGCTGGATATGATGACGCTGAATTACACTGGCTCGAGCCAGCTGTGTGAATGCAAAGCCACGAGACAAGAATCTTGAGTAGGACTATTTATATGTCATTTTCAATGAGTCGCTGCAATTCCATATTGGCAAACCACTGGTTGACTTCGTCCATCAATATATCCAGGCTCTCGGTGCCTGACATGATTCCTTCCAGATCGTGCGATGTATAGCCGCACCGATGGTCTGTGACTCGTGATTGCGCATAATTGTACGTGCGAATCTTCTCACTCCTGTCAGCACTAGTGACTTGGGATCGTCGCAGACCCACTTGTATCGCTGCAGCCTTTTCTCGCCGGAGAGCAGACAACTTTGACCTGAGAATTGCAAATGCAGCTCGTTTATTTGCGTGCTGTGATCGCGAGTCCTGCATCGAGATCGATAGACCAGTAGGAATATGCGTGAGTCTCACAGCAGATTCAGTTCGATTGACATGCTGTCCGCCTGCACCTCGACTACGCATGACTTCCAACTTGACTTCTGACATGTCGATTTTCTCGAATTCTGACTCCTCGTACGAGTCATCGATTTCAGGCAGCACATTTATCGAAACAGTGGAAGTATGTGTTCTACCCTTACTCTCCGTAGCCGGCGTACGCTGCACCCTGTGTACACCTGCTTCACCTTGCAGCTTTCCAAAGGCATTTGAACCAGTGATTGCTATTATGGCCTCGGTTATGCCATCTCCAATCTCCGTGCGAGATATTGAATAAGTACGTAGTTGCCACCGCCTTGAGATTGAATACTTCTCATACATCTTGAGCAGGTCATTTGCGAATATGTTGGCCTCGTCACCACCGACGCCTGAGCGAATTTCCAGAAGTGCTGGTAAGTGACTCTGAGGATGCTTGGGCGTCAAGGCTAGTCTCATCTGCTCGGCGCACGAGGCGATGTCCTCAGCTGTAGAGGCCAACTCCTCACTTGCTAGAGCTCGCATTTCAGGATCTTTTGTCTCTGCGATTATACGTTGCAATTCTTGAGCATTCTACTAAGGACGATCAGCGAGGTTGAGACTTCTTGCTTCATAAGCACAGACCTCCTTCGTGCTGTTCCATCGCGTGAATGTCTCGTGAATATTCGACAAGTCAGCAAGTCGCTTTTGACGATTTGCTGTTTCGCTCGAGAACTCTCGATCCTGCTCAGCCATTTTCAACAAGTCTTCATACTGTGCAGAAATTGTCTTTGCCCGATGAATCAACGCTGTCTCCAAGCTGGAGTGCTGTAAACCAGTCAATCCACTTAGGCATCTTCTCGACAAGAATGGCTTGAATTGCTCCAAGCGCCGGATAAACAACCACACACATTGGTTATGCATCAATCGGTATGACAAGATGAGCCACTGTTTCTTGCGTCATGCGAAGTTGTCATTGGAAGACAATCATCAGGAGCTTGCTCTCTGATCACTTGGTACAATCTGCCTTGACGCACCATATCTCAAGCACTTTTTCAGACTCGACGACATATTATGCGCATGCGCGTGTTCATGAGCAACCTAGAATTTTGAGTTTTCAGCCACTGATCACATGCAACTATTTTGGTCGGGACTTCTAGATCTTGATCCATAGCTAATGCGTATACGTACAACGTTAAATCCACTCACAATTTTGGATGGTGCAAGACGATGACATTTGTGCTATGCTGGAAAGTGTCGTGTAGAGACCGTCACTTGCTAGTGCATCTAATTGACGGATTTCTGCAAATCACTTCGAGTTGCAGTGTGCAATGCTCGTGCTTGAGACCACAAAATCAGAGGCCTGTAGATTGTCTAAGGAGACTCTAATACTGCCAATTGCGTGATCAAAGTGGACGAACTCTCCGTCAATCATCGCGTCGTGACGCAGCGATGAAAGGATCGTCGTCGTCATCGTCAGCCTCATTCGCATCTTCTGGTGGTTCATTGACAGTGTGCGGCAACTTTTCATATTGGACCTTGACTATTCCTCCTTGCCCGCTCTCATTAGGAGTGCCATCAGGGTTTTCGATGGCTTTGAATATGATCTCGCGCGTTCGATTCAAGGACTCGACAGCAGAACAGCGATCGAGCACGTTAGTGAGCTGATCTTCGAAGTCTTCTTGGGCCACAATTTCTCGGAAGGCTTGCTGCATGCAGCGATTGTCTGCTCGTACGTTGGAGTCTGTGTCCACTGAAATGATGTTGAGATTGTCCAGTCGTTGCATAAAGTCCGCTCGTGTCAAGATTTGCCTACAGCGGTATAGCGGAATATAGACCAATTCATCCTTCCACTTCTCGGGGTTCGCTTGCTCCTCTTCGACTAAAGCCTTGGCCATCATGAAAGTCCCTCCTTGCCATTTACCGTCCTCGAGCACATCATCGTCAAAGTCAGGTATAAGAGCACTCTGGTTCAGTACCCAGGTCTTTTCTTGTTGCAAGAATGCATCTGCCCGGGCCATCATGTTTGATGACCGAGCAACCTTGGCTAGGAATGAAAGACGACCTCCTACCTTTTGCCACACACTCTCCAGCTCTTCATTCGTCGGTGGCTTACCAAATAATCGTGTTCGATAGTCCGCAAATGCCTTTAGCGCTTGCGTCTTTGGCAGGTCCGTGATAGGCAGCAATTCCATTCTGCGTCCGTTTTGCTTCATCCGTTCGTAGATCCAATACTCGTCCGAATTGAAAATGAAGGTCATCAAACCTGAGCTAGCGAAAGATTCTGCACGCTGCTGCAAAAGCTCTAAAAGAGCATTGCCATCCTTGTCATCCTGAATGAGATGCATGTTATTAAAGATCATGACTAGTGGTTTATGATCCGATCCGCGTTGAACTTTATGCTTGATAGCAAACTTTTCCAGTTTGTTGAAAGCTCGTTCGATATCCAGTATAGGAGTGGCGTCTCTCTGGCCTTTGATTGAGAAGAGCGAGCCAACGAAGTCTTCGGTGAACTCGTAGTCAAGAGTCTTACCGAGGCGCAAACGGAAGATCTCGAGGTCACTATGAGCTTCCATGATACTCGTGTTCAGGCCGTTGTTCTTGTGCATAGCATTGAGTAGCATGCCTTTTTTGCCATTGCCCTTTTCTCCAATGATCAAGTAATAGCTGCCACTTCGATTGCCATGCACCATTTCGTCTATCTCGGCTTGTTCGTCACGAACAACAAATTGATGATTTCTGATTTCGGAGTCGGTGCGATCAGAGCTTGGCTCCAGTACATACGTGTTGTGATGAAACAACAAAGCTGGGTCGCCTGCGGTGAATGAGTTTTCGATTTTGTGCAACACCAGCCATTTATAGTACTTATGATAGGAGTAACCACTGAGACCAAGCAAAAGCAGAGAAGCCAGGGTGGTCAGTGCTGACTCCAATACTCGTCCACTTGTGCTCTGACCTTGCTGCTTTGGAGACTCCTCATCCGTTCTCGAGTCGCGGTCATCGCGAGAGTCAGTAAAGCTCGGCATGCCTAAAGTGATTGATCGAGTCTGTCGCATCATTGGACATGATCCTCGCTTTGCCAGCATGACTGACATCTGCGGTCTATTGTAGCATGTTTGTACTGACCTGGTGCACGAGGTAAGAAGTGTCATCTATATGTACTGGTCGAGATATGGAACCAAGGCTCTTTTGAGATCAGCTAAAGCGGTGTGGGCGTCAGACACAAAGGATTAATCGTAAAGTGCTTGAGAACGAGTCAGGTAATGACAAGGAATCTTGTTACAATAGTGTCGTGGAAGACCGAGGAAGACTAACGCATGCTTCGCGCGACATCATGCAGATGCTTCGGAGGAACAAAGAATCGTGCGTTGAACATTGATCGCGATGCCTCTTAACTTCTGTCTTGTCAGACAAGTTGTTTGATGTCAGTCCACAAATTCAATCAGGAGCAAACCTGTATGAACAGGCATTTGCGAATACGTCCACATACCGTATATCAAGGGCTCGGGCTCGAGCTTCGAATGCACAGCGTCGGGTGGTCGTTGTTGTGCCGCAAAGCTTAAACGCCACTCCCGAAACCACAAACCACACAGAAAAGTGATCTCAGCCACAGATTTCCCACAATCCTCTCATGATCAATGGATCTTCATTCAGATTGCAAACTTGGAACTTACCATCTTGATCATGCATATGCATGACTTCACTATAAATATATATATATATACATAGATAGCTAAGCTCAAGGCTTGCGTCTATTGATATATTGTAGACCACATTCTGTAACACATCAGGAATCGTCCTCAAGCATGTCGCCACTTTGACATATCCTTGCCCTACGCTATTCTCTGCTTGACGATGGCAATGATTTCACTAAGATCATGTACCACGTATGAAGGGTCATGGCTGTCTACCAGATGTTTGTTCTCCTCGTTTTGCAACAGTATGCTGTCCATCCCGGCAGCTTTGGCACTGATAAGATCGTCCGCGCCGTCTCCGACCATTATACACTCGGCGGGTTTGATATTCCATGCCGTGCAAATGTGCTCAAGCGGTCGTGGAGACGGCTTTGCAGGTTGAAATTCACGAGTAAGTACAGGTGAGATAGGGTGGTCGCGAAGATGCGTTCGGAGCAGGTACTGTGTAGGTTCATGAAAATTCCGTGTACATATGCCCCTGGACAATGTCGTCGTATCGAGGTATTGCATCAAGTCCGAGAGACCGTCCTGTGGTCGCATGTCAGACATGGCCTTCCGTTCGATGTCCCTTATTTTTTCATGTGCTTCATCTTGTTGTGACTCAGGAAGCTCTTCTATACTTTTCAGAATATCTTGGGATTTATCGATCCTGAGAGCCACGCGCATTTGTGTAAACATATAATTTTGTGGCTTCGTGAGAGTGCCGTCCATGTCAAAGATCAAGGCTTTCAGGATCGGCCTCTTGGATGACATGGCACGAAAGCCTAGCCTCAGGAGACGAGACAGCGTTTCGCACTTGAAGAAGGGACAGATGGAAGAATTTTGAGCTCACAACTTGGTTCTATACCGAACAAATATGGTTTGTATATGCTCATCAAGATCTCCAATAGTGTTGCTCCGATTTTCTCAGCGTTTCGAGGAGCATCGCGCAATTGTTTCTTGCTCTTGGATGATGTCAGCAATTGTGGAGTAAATCATCAGCCAAATTTCATCAATTGCGCGCTCTGCTGAAAGCCACTGATTCCTACTACGAGCGAGCCCAAGGCCTCTACGTACCGTGGCCATGGAAGCGCACATCTACAAGACTAACAGGCGTGCTATGCCCCGAGCTGGCCATAGCAGCTGTGTGGAAAAGAAAAGACCATGTACGCCGCATATACATCGAAAAGATGTGAAACGAGCTAAAGAGCTTTCGGAAAGGTCGCGAGTACTGATGAGCGCTGCCAGTTCGTTCTCTGATGAGGGCTCCGATGAGGAGGAACCAATTTTGAAGTACAATCGATTTGAAGGCTCGATCTCGACGATACTGGCAGATGATTCGGTCAGTGCATTTGCATCGTGTCCAGCGATTCTTGTTATAGGTTCCCACAATGGAATCATATATATTTTGGACTTGAAAGGAAGCTTAGTCAAGAAATACCGAGCACATTCGGCAGCCGTGGCCGCAGTATCTACCGATAGATATGGTTCTACTGTTGCTAGCGCGGGTGTTGATGGTAGAGTCGTGGTCTTTCACATAGAGAAAGGGGAGACATCGATGTACGACTTCAAGAGACCACTAAGGACTGTGGCTATTGATCCAGAGTATGCGCGTAATGGCAGAGGACGTATAGCTTCTGGAGGTCTTGCAGGACAACTGATCCTTTCAGAAAAGGGCTGGTTGGGCAATAAGGAGAACATCTTGAGTACGAAAGAAGGGCCAATCATGCAGACAGCTTGGTTCGGGGATCTCTTGGCGTGGTCAACTGACCAAGGAGTCCGAGTGTATGACACAGCAAATATGCGAATGGTGGGAGTGGTCGATAGACGCCCGGACAGTCCACGCGCAGATATCTTCAAGTGTCGTCTCTTGTGGCGAGATGCACGGACTCTAATAATCGGTTGGTTTGACTTGATCACGAAAGTTGTCATTCAGGAGGGTGTCGGGAAAGTGTTGAATCTTGACACCACATACATCATGAAGCTCGACTGTGTCGTGTCTGGGCTCGCATCGCTTGGATCCAACTTGCTTGTCCTGGCGTATATTGCAGATCTGCAAGACTTGATGGATTCGTCACAGGCTAAAGGAGAAGCGGAGCGTCCTGAGATTCGCATCATTAATCCATCTTTCGAGGAGATTTCTGAGGATGCACTTGGCTTGCGTGGATTTGCAAAGCTTCAGCCAAACGACTACGCAATTCATGCACATCCCTCGGACACCTCTTTCTATGTGATCAGTCCGAAGGACATCGTCACTGCATCCGAAAGAGACATTGTAGATCATGTGCAGTGGTTGGTAGACGTACAAAAATACGACGAAGCACTTGAAGTCGCCCACAACAACACCAATCTGCCATTACAATATTCCTATTCCGAAATTGGCCGACAGTTCATGGAAAATTTACAAAACAAGGGTGACTATAAGCGTGCAGCTAGCCTAGCTCCGAACATTCTTCTGGAGGATGTTGAAGCATGGGAGAAACTTATTTTTGCTTTCGCTGAAAAAGGGCACCTGGTGGAGATCACGCCGTTCGTCCCTACAGAGCAGCCGCAGCTGAGCTCTGTGGTTTATGAAATGGCACTTGGACAATATCTCAGCACTGACCATGCTATGCTGTTGTCCACCATACGGACATGGCCCATCGACATCTACAACTCAGAGGATATCGCGAATGCAATAGAGCATAAACTACTCCGGAGCAAAGATGATTCTGTTTTACAGGAGTGCCTGGCGGAGATGCTTCTCAAAATGGACCGTCCAAGAGAAGCACTACCGTACTACCTTGCGTTACGCAAGCCTGAGACTTTCGACCTGATACGACGATTCCATCTTTTCGATGCCGTGCGTGACAACATTCTCGAACTAGTCTTGTTAGATGCTCCCTCGTCTTCGACGGCGACTTCTGCATTGTCGCTGTCCAATCCTGAAGCCATATCATTACTAGTACAGCATTCGCACTCGATTCCAGTAGCAAAAGTCGTTTCACAATTACAGGATCGCCCGGCACTGCTGTACTCGTACTTTCGTTCGCTAATGATACATGACCCATACCTGGCTACTGATTATAGCGATCAGCAGCTCGAGCTTTATGCGGAGTATGATCGCGAAAGGCTGATGGAATTGCTGAAGACGACGACTACCTATTCGCTAGAATTGGCGGCCAAGATCTGCGAGCAGAGGGATTTCATTCCAGAACTCGTCTATATTCTCGGCAAGACGGGCAACAACAAGAAAGCACTACGTTTGATCATCGAGAAGTTGAGTGATGTCCAGCAAGCTATAAGTTATGCTTACTCACAAGCGGATCCCGAGTTGTGGGAAGACCTCATCACATACTCACTCGACAAGCCGGCATTCGTCAAGGGCTTGTTGGAGAATGCCGGTACAGCGGTCAAACCGATCACTCTGCTGCGCCGTCTTCGTCCTGGATTGGTCATCGAAGGACTGAAGGACACCTTGACCAAAGTCTTCAGTGATTTGGATCTACAAATGAGTCTCAGCTCATGCGGCAGCACCATTCATCGCGGCGAAATACTCAACTTGCAGAACCAGTTGCGAGCAGGGCAAAAGAGGGGATTGGTGGTCAATCCTCAACAGCTCGCGTCCCATACCACAGATTCCTACGTCTTTTTCAATGGCACAATCGTGGAAAAGTCAAACATCGGTCTCGAAGTGGCAGAGCAGCCAAGCACGAGGAGATCAGGTCGTCAAAGAGGACAAAGACGAATTCGTAGGCAGAATACAGCTGCGAAAATTACCGATTGCGCCATCAATCGCACGACATTGCTCGAGCAAATATGATGGCCAACACGATGTCATGTCTCTCCAGCTGTCTATATGCTGTGTACACTGATCCAATTGAAGAATAAACACTAATTTTGGAGAGTTTGAACTATAGCGACGAGCGGTTTGTAATTATATGAGGTTCAGACGAGAATAGCAATGTAACAAGGATAATGGGATACATCGCGGATTAATTACAACCTTCGCTGACAAGTCTACCTACTATGCTCGCAGAACTGAAGCAGTGTGATTTGATCAAGAGATAGCACCACGAAGCGATCGTTCTTTAGGTCGCTGGCTTCATCAGACGACGTTTACCTGGTCAACATTAGTATGTGTATGAGTAAATACAGGAGAAACGCACCAATTTGAGCACTGAATCCAGTCTTGATAGCCGCCACAGATCGTCGCGAATTGCATTGCTCACAATCGAGGAAGAACAGCCTATTCTCCTTCACCAGAACCGTGTCGGGACTCTTGCACGTCTTACAGGTGACGTATTCGTTGATGTACCGCCTCAGAACAGTCTCAATTTGTTTCTGCTGGAAGCGACCCTTCAGGATGAGACGGCCCGCACCATCGATAGATCCAGAAGTTCCCAGCTCGGCATAGATGAATTGTATGACATGTTCGGGAGTCCTGTGCATCCTCTTTGAAATGTCAGCCACATTGGCGAAGCAAGTCTTTTTTGATCCTTCTCGCTGAACATTAGGAGGTACAATCGTATATTTCCTCTTCTCGCCCGAATCGGCGTCCGGGTTCATCACACGATACTGATCGAAGAGACGTCCCAGTAATTCCTTGTACGTGTAGTCGCGGTCGGTGCCGACCCATGAATCCTTCCCTGAGCTTGGCTTGTCCTCTGTAGTTACATCTTGGTCCTCATCGGCCTCCGCTTTGGGCTCTGCGAGTGCATCAAAATCTCCAGTGTCGACCACCTTCTTCTTCTTTTTCTTCTTGGCAGTAAAGTCAAACACGCCAACGTCGTCTTCCTTCTCGACCGGCTCTGGCTCTGCTTCGGGAATCGCCTCCTCCTCTTGCTCATTCAATGTACTTTCTTTCAAGGATGATCCCAATTGCACCACGTCGTCAACGTCTCCGGCATCTTCGAGATTTGCGGCATCTGCATCGAATTTGTCGAAGCTGACTGCCTTCTTTTTCTTGGATTTCTTTTTCGCCGAAACGTCGAACGCGAACTCATCGACTGGCTTTTCCGTGTCACTCATGCTTGTACTGATTAAGCCAGACACAATAGTGCGTTACAGATCTCTCTAACGCTCCTAGCAGGGCTGTTCAGAGATGACTCATGATGAGCAGCTGCAGTATGCGCAATTGCACGACGACCTTTCCAGAATTGTGTCGTGTAATCTTCGGCCGGCGAACGATTCTGCACGTGAAGGATTCGGCGACGCACTCGCCACTTTCCTTACCGTAGACGTCAACTTTAGGTGCAAGGTTGTAATTAACCAGTCGTGCAAGTTCCAGCTGCAATTGTTTTATCACCCATAGCGTAGCACGAGCTGAGTACATTTACGCATTATATATACTGCAATGCTGAAGCCCTTGTGGTGCATGTACACAACGCTTAGATTGCTTCTGCAGCATGGATAGGGCTGCGAGGTGCTACAGCTAGCTTAGATGTTCGCTAGACCTCAGCTCTGCAATACCAAGACTGACATTTGTCCGTATCCTATATTCGGCACGACCAATCTTCTTCTCTCAGAAACAAAGATTTTCTTGGCTCGCCGTTGATCTTTCTGCTCTTGATCTCATTGTGAGGTCAACGGATAACAAAGCAGTGGCCGCGAGATTGATGCCGAAAGCCAAGGCTGCAGCTAAACGCGCTCGTCCCAAATTTGACTACTCCTTGGACTACAAGAATCTTGATCTTCGAGCTTCTCCGCATCTCTACTGTATAGGTCTTGGCGAACAAGGAGTGTTGTCTGTCGAGCCGTACAAGTCAGAGATTTTACCTCTATGGCGCTTCAAGACTCCAGATATCGCCGAGACTTCCTCGCAGGATCTATTGAAGAAGTTTGAAGCGTATAAACGTGACGAGGACTTCATCGGCATGGACATGACCAGAAAATTTATACAGATGGGTGTCACTCGAGCTCGTCGGTATGCCAATTGGGCTGGTGGTAAAAAGTATACGGGAGAACTTGACTCGAACGGCAAGAAAATCACAATGACAAAAGGCCCCGAAGATGAAACGAAAGCCGAGTCGGCCAGGATATTTGGACTGGTCCTGAAGTTTGTACAAGCAGATGAAGACTACATCAGGCTTGCACGCGAGCATAAGGAAAAGTATGACGGAAAGGTGATAACCGAAACTCCTGAAGACGATCATGTGACACATAAAGAGCCTGCCCGCAGACGTGCGACTGCGGACGATCGGAAAGCGAATGTAAAGACCGAAAGTCCCTAGTGATGCTTTCTAGTATGCAAATATGTATATAATGTTCATAAGAATATGACTCCGCCAATGCCGTGAAAAACGTCTACACCATTCGATCCGCTACATCGTGATGAAGTGACTATGCACTTGATCGAATGACCTTTCACAGACTCATGATGACTGATGCACAATTGAAAATTATCCCGTCGATAGATGATAGAGAGCCCACTGCTCAAAAGAGTGCTTCGAATATCACAAACCCCATTGGGCTCTTTTGTTTTGTCTAATCTGTGCATATATTTGTTTCCGATCGGACCACCTGGCTTTCTGTTCTGCTTCCTTCGCTTTGATGCCAGCTCGTAGCTCTTGAGGCAGCGGTGCGATGAGTGAGATGAATAGCGTGCTCGTCGAGAACTTTCGTGCGATGGCAGCAATAGACATACCATCCTCTCTTAGCCTGCGTGCCTCTTCTATCTGGGAGGCGTCAAGACAGACTTGTTCCTTTGATCGCTTAAGAGGCGGCGGCAGTTGTTCTGCCGGAGGATTGATTGTATATGCACGCAAGTGAGCTGGAAGGAAAGGCGTCGGAGTGATTTTCAAGTTTGGTGAAGACGCCGGAGGATTATAGGACAGACGAGATCCTTCAGCATCCTCCGCAAGCTTGATCCCTTCTGGTATTGATGCTCGCTTGGGAAGTCGTTGTAATCTCGGTTTGACTCGATTAAATCCAACTAATCGAGAATCCTTAGGTTTGATGGGCATTGGGTGAGTTGTGTTGGACTGTTCGGACTTCTGCTATTGAGCTCCCGGTCTTATATTTGTTCTCTTGAGTGTCACTAGCAATCAAAGCTCTATGCGGTCGAAGTACTTGCGTTATGCCAGTCGTTCATTAGTCAAATGTAACCAATGTAAGGTTGTTCCTATGACATTTTTTCGAGCTCCTCACAAATTTTAAACTTTATCGGCTTCTCAGCGTCCATCGAGTCATCCACCATCACCACCATCACCTCCACCACTTGCTGGCTCAAGTTGCTGGACATGTTCATTGACCCTCGCAATGCTACAGGTTGGACCAATGTCTTGTTTTCATTCACATATACGCGACATGCATGAATGGTGAAACAACACCTCAAATTCGATGAATCCCCAAAAGAGGCTATCGACTTGCTTTTGAGCGAGGCTTCGGCCAAGTCTTCTTTACGCCTCAACAACGAGCGGGCGAATGGCAAGACCTCACAGGCCTCTTCATTATCGCGCACAATCTCGGAGTCTCATGAACGGATCGCTTCTGGTTCAAAACCAGGACCTCGAAAAAGAGCCATAGACTTCTTCGATGATGATTCTCGCGAGCAACCGGTTTTTAACGGCCAACACGTCTCGAATGGTTCTTCACATACACCTCAAGATCCTGTCAAGAGGCGAAAGGTTTTGGAAGCTCGTGCTGGTCTGCCGATAGCGAGGCACGCTTCTCTGCTGCGCCAGAAAGTTCGGGAGAATAATGTAATTATTCTTCTCGGTGAGACGGGTTCAGGTAAATCTACACAACTTCCACAATTCCTGCTCGAAGATGTCGCGGAAGGATGCATAGGTGTGACGCAACCTAGACGAGTAGCTGCTATCAACTTGGCAAAACGTGTCTCGGAAGAGATGGACGTGCAACTAGGAAAGGAAGTGGGTTATAGTATTCGTTTTGACGATACTTCTTCGAAACACACAAGGATCAAATACTTGACGGACGGTATGCTGTTGATTGAACTACTGCGCGATCCTTGGTTGTCGAAATATTCGACCATCATTTTAGATGAAGCACACGAAAGAACGCTTTTGACAGATCTTCTCCTGGGCTTCATGAAACTACTGCTCAAGCGACGCATAGGTTTGAAAGTGGTAGTCATGTCGGCAACCCTTGATGCCGAGCGTTTCAGCAACTTCTTCGATGGCGCGGAAATTGTCAAGATCGAGGGCAGAACATTTCCTGTAGAGCTCTTCTATTCAAAGACATCTCAACCGGACTTTATAGACGCCGTGTTAAGGACAGTCTTTCAATTGCACCTTGGACAAGCTTCGGGTGACATCTTGGTCTTTCTTACCGGCTCGGATGAGATTGAGAATCTTGCGAAGCAGATTCGTGACTACTCGGAACAGCTCAAAAAGGACGTGCCGCATATCCTAGTCTTACCTCTTTACGCTTCACTGCCTCAGGAACAGCAAGCACGAGTTTTCCATGCTACGCCGCGCAACACCAGGAAAATCATACTTGCCACGAACATTGCCGAAACTTCCATTACCGTACCCGGAGTGCGCTATGTGATTGATGCTGGTTTGCAGAAAATCAAAGCATTCAATGCGAAAATTGGATTCGAATCACTCGAAGTCAGTCCCATCTCACAGAGCAGTGCCGATCAAAGGACTGGGCGAGCCGGTCGAGAAGCTCCGGGTAAGTGCTGGCGCATATACCAAGAATCAACATATCAGCGTTTGAACAAGTCTGCTGAAGCTGAGATCAAACGTGTTGAACTGAGTCAGGCCATCTTGGCTCTCAAGGCTCGAGATGTGAAAGATGTCATTGGTTTCCCCTATATTGAGCCGCCTTCGCGAGAGTCCATCGTCCGGGCACTGGAACATCTATACTCCCTCGGCGCCTTGGACGATGGAGGTAGCATCACACAGATAGGGAAGCAAATGTCGACGATTCCATTACCTCCGGCCTTGGCACGCGTCCTGCTAGCTTCTCAAAAGGAAGACTGCGTGCTGGAGATTGTGGACATTGTCTCCTGCCTCTCGGTGGATGGCGTGTTTCTCGACAAGCCGGAACAGAGGGAAGAAATTGCAGAGTCCCGCAAGAAATTCGAGTCTGTGGAAGGCGACCACATGACTCTACTCAATGTCCTCCGCGCGTACCAAGAAGTCACCGAGGGCGTGGCAAAGTGGTGCGACGACAGTTTCTTGGATAAGCGCGCGTTGCACACGGTGCTGGACATTCGTCGACAATTACTGCAACACGCGACCCGCGCCAACATGGACACCACGACGAGGACGAGCAGCAGCAGTATTGCGCCATCGGAAAACATCCTCCGCGCCTTTCTCACCGGGTTCGTCGCCCATACCGCCTTTCTCTCACCCGACGGATCATATCGCACCACCACGGGCAACAGCGCAGTGTCCATCCACCCTTCCTCCGTGCTCTACGGCCAAAAAGTCGAGGCCATCGTCTACCACGAATCAATCTTCACCACTCGCCTATGGGTGCGCGGGGTGAGTCGCATCGAAAGTCAATGGGTCAGGGATGTCGCGCCGAACTGGGCCGGTAGACGCAGTGCCTAAAATGATTGAAAATTGAACAGGAACGCCAATTTGTATGACTGAAGCGTACATAGACAGCGTTAGCGAGCATAGCCATGTATTGAAAATCCTGTGGGAATTCAAATCACGTATCACAAACATACATCTAGTCAGATACATCATGCTTGATAAGCGGGATACTTTGAATGAGAAGAGTGTTGCTGTCACAGCTAAGGTGGTCTACACGACTACGATCAAGAGCGCAAGAAAGGGAGAGAGAGAGAGACACAGACAAAGACTACGAAAAGGCTTGATGTTCGCACGCCAAAGGCATGACTCAATCCACTACTCGGATTCGTCATCCTCGTCGTCGTCGTCATCGGACTCTGCCTCGGCCAGCCAGGTCAAGAATGGTTCGGCAGCCTTGCGAATCTTCTTGCTCGTGTCCTTGTCGACGTACTTCTTGCTCGGCTTGGCACCCCACTTCTCAACGACTTCCTCGGTGATGAGATCATTCTCGTACAGGACCATCAGAATCTTGGAAGTTCCCGGAATGAGCTCTGGGTTCTTCTTGCCAATGACACGCTCGAAGCCACCGAGCAGAGCCTTCTCGTGCTTCTCAGAAGTGTTGAGTTTCTTCAAGAGAGAAGCGTGCTTGCTGACCTGCTTGAGAATGTTTTCATCAAACACGCACTGCACGATAACGGCGAGTGTGCGGTGTTTGTGGTCAATCTCGAGTTCTTGTGCTTTCTTGTAGATTTCAACGTCACTGGCAGACTTGTTCTCATCGATCCAGTTACCGAGTACGTCGTACGCAGTTTCGCCACCCTCGTCTTCATCCTCATCGTCACCATTGAGGACAAGTTTGTCAACAGCTCCATCGAGTGCAGCCATCCTTGCCTTGACAGCCTCGGCACTGGTGTCCACGGACCATTCGTCTGTGGTCTGTGTATTTGCGGCTGGGAGACTGGCTGCAGCCGCTTGGATGCTTCTAGTGAGTTCGTCGTCGCTGGCGGCTTCTTCCTCTTCCTGCTCCTCATCACTTTCCTTCTTGGACTTCTTGACCTTTTTCTTCTTCTCCGGTGGATTCTTGATGATGACATTAGCCAACTTGTGTCTAACATCAATCGGAGTGTTCTTTCCACAAGCCTTGCAGTCACGATTGATGTCGCCGCCCTTGGTAATGACAAGCTCAGTCTCAGGATTCTTGCAGGCCTTGCAGAGGACAAACTTCTCGATGAAGCCGTCCAAGGTCTCTTGTAGCTTCTGTGCATCATGTGCTCCATTGACAATGTATCGATCAGTCTCGTTGTTGACAATGACCTGAGCTCCAAGTTCGAAGCCAAAGTACTTGGTAGTGTACAATGGTGGCCGAGCAAGTGCTTTCGCGATATCAGACATGTTTGGGACTACAGTCTTGATACCATTGCCTTTGCCCTCAATCTTTGATTGAAGCTTGGGCATCTTGTACCTGTAAAAAGAGTCCTGGACATCTCGTCGAATATTGATCATGCCCGACATGACTGAAGTGGCTTACTTAAGGACAAAAAATTGAGAAGCTGGAGCGTAGCACAAGAATTGAATGATTTAAGGACGAAATTGTGACGTTTGTCTAGAGGATAGACAAGCGCAAATGAGCAATTCAAGAACAGCTATCGACCGTTCTGAGTAATTTTTTCGTATGGTGACTCCGAGATCGTATATTGCAATATAGCATATACTGTCTCTCGTTCTTTGTCGAAAACAGTTTGGCGCTTTGCTGATAGTGAACAGAGATCGATCTTCGAGCTCTTTGTAGTCCCGAAATTTTGTGCAAAGCGGCAATTGAGTGCTGAGTAGGCTGTCCCCAGGCGTGATGTGAAGTTGATGAAGTGTCAGAAAATCGAGGCTCGTTACGAAAGAGAAACTCGCAGGAAATTATAAATATTCAGGCCTCGCATCCCTGGCACGTGCCCAAGTCAACGATCAGTAGGCAGCGTGATCATTCGCTCGGAGACCATAACCATATATATATTTGTCCTCTCTTTCCTTGAAGCAGTCAAACGCCCCCTAAGAGACAGACAGTTCCTGTGCCAGCTGCTCATCCGCAGTCTTTCTGTCTCACATCATTTCTGTAAACATGCTGAACTTTGCACCAAACACTCTTTATCTCGTGACGGACTCTGATCTGCTTCACAAATCAGCCATCTCTCTAGAAGATCATGTGGAAAAGGCACTCAAGGGCGGCGTAGATGTGGTACAACTTCGCGAGAAGGAGGCTGACACCGGAGACTTCATCGCTAAGGCGCAACGCTTGCAAAAGGTTTGCAGGAAGTATAGCGTGCCACTTATCATCAATGACAGAGTGGACGTCGCCCTCACAGTAGGCGCAGACGGCATTCATGTTGGACAAGATGACATGAACTGTGCAGAAGCCAGGAAATTGCTTGGTCCCGACTCTTGTATCGGCGTCTCAGTCAATACACTGGCAGAAGCAAAGCAGGCAGTGGCCGATGGTGCCAATTACCTTGGCATTGGAGCAGTGTACGATACCCAGACAAAGGCACTCACCAAGCCAACAATGGGAACTTCAGGAGTTCAGGAAATCATTCGGTACCTAGCAACGTTGGACAAAAATATCAACACCGTGGCCATTGGTGGAATCAATGCCTCCAATATCGAACGAGTCATGTTTGCATCCTCAATCTCAGCCAAGCCTTTGGATGGAGTAGCACTCGTCTCTGCCATCATGACTTCTAGTGACCCGGAAGGAACATCCCGACGACTCAAGGCACTGCTCACTTCGGCGCCCGCCTTTTGTCAGCCTCAAAGTGTCGCGATACAATCAGAAGCCGACTTGCTGGCCAAAGTCCCAACCTTTTTGGCGCGAGTCATTGAACAAAAGCCCCTGATTCAACAAATGACCAACAACGTGGTTAAGAACTTTTCCGCAAATGTGACGATCGCCGTCGGCGCGAGTCCCGCCATGTCCGAGGTGCGCGAAGAGGCCACCGACTTTGCCCGCATGAACGGTGCCTTCCTGCTCAACATGGGCATGGTCAGCGCGGCGCAAGAGACGTCCATCTTTGCCGTGCAGGAAAACAATCGATTCGGGGTGCCGTGCGTGCTCGACCCCGTCGGCGCCGGCGCATCCGACTTTCGTCGCCGTAGCACCAAGCGGTACCTCGACCACGGGTACTTTGACGTCCTCAAGGGCAACGAGAGCGAGATTCGCGCCGCTGCCGCCGCCATTGGAGGAGTTGCAGACACACAGCAACAACGAGGCGTCGACAGCGGTCCCTCAGGCACCCTCGAAGACCGCTGCAGCGTTGCTCAATCGCTCGCACGACGACTCCGCAACATTGTCGTTATTACCGGCACACAAGACGTCCTCTCCGACGGCACCAAGACCGTCGTCCTGAACTGTGGTCATCCATGGCTCGGCGAGATCACCGGATCAGGCTGCTCACTCGGCAGCACCATCGCCAGTCTCCTCGCCGCCAAGCCGTCTGACAAGTTCTCGGCCACAATCAGTGCGGTGCTGATGTACGGTCTCGCCGCTGAGCATGCCGCAGACAAGGAAAGTACTCGTGGTCCAGGCACATTTGTGCCCGCATTCATTGACTCTCTCTGGGAGCTTTGTCATCGCAGGGAAGTTCTGGAACAGGTCCTACACAGCAAGGGAGAGAGGATTCACTTTCGTTGATTAGTGTTGGTATCCTGCAAGCTTCAGACTTAAACATCAATTGAAGTAGTTCTATAGTTAAAAGGGAACATTCCACGGCTTACATTGTCTTGCAATGAGCACTGGTGTGGCTTGTTATGCTATGAAAGATCGTAAAGGTTCGTGAATTGTTTTTGATCATGTTCTGTTCGTTAAGGTTGCCATGCAGACTCATTTGTTTCGAACAGCACAATTTTAGTGCCTGCGCTTGTGGTTTGGTGTCTGCTGGTATACTTGTTGTGCGTAATGAGGATGGCTGTAAGCACCATAATTTTGTGTTGCAGCGTGGCCATTGTAGGGGTCATGATAGTCCATTTGAGCTGGATAGGTGTATTGGTTTTGTCGCAAGCTCTGCTGAAGCATAGCTTGGTATTGCAATTGTTGTTGCATTTGTTGCAATTGTTGAGGACTCATTGCATATCCAATGTTACCACTAGCCAGGCTAAGCTCACCAAGAGCTTGGAGTGTGGCAGGATCCACTCCTACAGAGCGTGGACCAGACATGTTAGAGTCTACTGCATTCCCGAAATGCGAAGCCGAGTATTGTGGCGAATAATTGTTGCGTTGTCCATCGCTGGCTGGCAAACCCCGGGTCGAAAGCCCGACCTCATCCATGAGCCGTTTCGATCCTGTGACGAGTGGCAGTTTTCCTCGCTGAATGACTGATCTGACATTCGACACAATCTTTGCACGCATTTCACTCTCCAGGTACGGTGTGGTAATAATCTTGAAAATCACAGTCGGCCCATGCGCCTGATCTTGCAAGATTCCTTCGAGCACCTTGTCGTCTGCGGAAAAGAAGAGACTATTGACGATAAGGTCACGTGCCTCAGGCTCTTGGCGTTGATTGATCACTTTGAGCACAGTTAGCGAAGCTAGTTTGTGTGTACAAAGATGTAAGAGATGTTGCGCTAGTTTGGGGGCTAGTAGCCTGTGCCTGTTTGGCAACATACAAGTGTCTAGAAGCCATGTCAAGAGTAGAGCACCATTAGCGTTCGTTGCAAGTTGTACACTGTGGATAGTGACTACGGCTGCGAGTAGCCGCTGTTGAGCCTTTGTGGTATGATGGCTCTCCAAGCACGCCCGGATTGCCCGAGCACCATATCGCCCTTGCGCAATCTCCCAGGTATGACTCAGCATTGCTTGGAAGATGAACTGGTTGAACTGGTGACCGAACTTGAGGCAGCACTGGATAACATAATTTCCAAATTGATCCAAGAAGAGAGAAGGAGCACAGGGACGTAGAGCGTCCACAATCCTTTGCATTTCTTCAGGCGTGGTTGCAGTGTCGATAATCTTCTGTGCCGCCCATGTACCATTTTTGTGCACTCCAATTTCGCAGAGATGGGGTGTAATTTGGTCAAGCATCTTGATCTTTACGCCTTCTGAGCAAAATTCGAACAGCTTCTGCACAACGGTATTGCCCAAGTAATCAGAAGCGAGGTCTGCCATCTCGTCAAGCATATCTTCTGCAATGCCCTCAATCTCTTCTTGTGACCAGCCACCATTATCGATCCGCTTGCGAATATCTCTAAGCTTGGGAGCATCGTAGCGACGACTGGCGAGGGCCTCTGGCATCAATGGTACATCTTGATACATTTCAGCATATTTCGCAGCTTCATCAATGGTATCCATGATAGTCACTCGCTCTTCGTCAGAGGCGCCAAGGTCAAGCACAAGTGAGGCAAGTTCCTTTCGCATGGCGGCGACAGTAGGTGGCTTGGCGTCGTTCAGCTCGCTGCCGTCAGCTCCTTGCGAATGCTCAGTATCGAGGATATTGTAGGGTTCTGGTGTTGCTGATGTATTTGCTGATGGAACCTTGGCGAATCCTATTCTCACAGCTCCTGCACCAGGAAAAAGCTCTTTTCCATTGAAAGCTGTCCTGGCAATGACAGCGCTTTCAAGCATCTCGAAGTTGACAAAGGCACAGCTCTTGTGAGTCAGTACTCTGGCACTCTCAATGCTGCCAAAAGGTGAAAACAAGGCCAACAACGCTGCCGATGGCGTTGTTGACGGGACATTACCAAGCCATAAAGCTCGTGTAGGTTGGCTCTGTATGTAGCCTCCAATGCTACTCATGCCGTCTTCATACTGACTCTGCTCTCCTGTGACACCACCACCACGCGATGGTGGATCAGGCTGCGAGTATTGCTCCATCCGAGTAAATTGGTCGAGCTCGGCAGCTGTGACCGAATGCTCCATATGAGAATGCATGGGAGAGAACTTGTTGACTCGTGCAGACGGCGGAGAATCCAGCACGCCTGCCGTGCGCGAACGTGGTCGGGACGGCGTGCCACGGTAGAGCTCATTGTACCCGTATGGGGATGACTCGGCAGCAATCGATGCATCATCTTGTTCAGCATCGTCGTATTCGTGGTCATATTTCTCCTTGGCGTTGACTGAGTATGATCGGATGCGATTCGGATCTCGTCTCATGCCAGAAAGGTCCGGCACAAAAGGAAGGGAA
Organism: Taphrina pruni; assembly: GCA_005281585.1. Classification (NCBI taxonomy): domain Eukaryota; kingdom Fungi; phylum Ascomycota; class Taphrinomycetes; order Taphrinales; family Taphrinaceae; genus Taphrina; species Taphrina pruni. Next base: position 165,560 of record RHGH01000013.1, on the reverse strand, counting down.
CTGCCAGTCGAAGGCAAGCCAAGGTTGCTCATGATCGACCGAGGTGGCGTAGGTGTCTCTGCGAGTCCAAGATAGTCAAGGGTCTTGATGGGGGTTTGTTCATCATCCCTTGAAAAGCTAGATTGTGCTGGACTCGATGGTAATTGCTGATTGTTGACTCGCTGAGACCATGATGTGGAAAATATGGACGGTCCGAAAGCAGATGAGTATGCAGTTCTGCTTTGAGGTAAAGTAAGGCTACCAGCACGGAGTCTCGCATTGGGCGAACTGTTTTGCGATGCTCGCAAATCCGGCAGTGCACCTAGTGTATCATTGTCTCTCGTCCTTGATGTGTTGTCATGACTGTAGATTGAGGTGGTGAAGTTTCCACCGGCATTTGGGCTAGTTCTCGAGTCCGCCTTGCCAACTGGGGAACCACCAAAACTGCTGGGAACTGTGCCTGCTCTGGCTCGCCGGTACGAACTGTCCACGATAGAGGAACCACTAGACAGATCTGCCAATACTTTTTGTTCTGGTGATGTTTTGGTGCTTGAGGGATCAGAGGTACTAGCGTGTCTCGTTGGTGTTGCAGCTTGCTTGATCGTCGATGGGAACCAAGCAGACGCTACTCCACCTTCCTCCCTGATTTCTCGTGCTCTAGATCGATTAGTCGCGTCACCTGGCTCGTGTCAAGATTAGACTAACCTTCGTGGGAATAGTCTCTGACTTGTATCCTCATACGTGTTGTTTTCGTTCATTACAGATTATACAGTACTGTTACTCAGATTGGGCAGAGTTTTCTTGAAGGGCTATCTGATGATCTGGAGTCACAACTGGCCACTTCCTGTTAATTCGAAGACTGCCTCAGGACTCTGAATAGGACCGACCAGACTGCTACAATGTAGAAGGACCTCCAGAATCACGTTGACGTTCCACTACAACTCGTATAGAGTGGCAGATCTTTGGTCTGTGCCTTTCGATTGCCAGGGGAACGCCCAAAGAACGAATCGCCAGCAGATAGAGCAAGAGAGAGGTCCAATCGTCTGTCGATGTCTGGTGTCGAGATGAATGACTATGCAGTACCAAGAGAAGAGCTGACAATCGTCACTGACCAGATCGCTGTCTAGCAGTTGGAAGAGTGCTGCTAGTACGTGCGTGTGTATTGTACGTGCTTGCTGTCAAGCGTGTGTGCGTGCGTGTGTTAGAAGAGACGTCGACCAAGAATTTCGTGCGGGTGGAAAGCGCGCCTCCGCAGGTGTGAAGTACTGTGTCGTCAGTCTGGAGGCTTGCCCTGTCTGCCTTGCTGCTGCTTGGCTGCCGTGCCTCCTTGTGCGGGACGTTCTGCAGCTGCCCAGATGCTGGTGCTGTCCCGAGTTTCAGCGTTTGGCGGGATGGGATGCGGAACCTGTCTGCGGGCTTCAGCAGCGGGCTGAGAGAAGAATGGCCTCACAAGTTTCCCTGTTTCTGACCTGCAGGTGGTCTGGTCTGGGCTTGGGCTTGGGCTTGCGGCAGGGGCAGCCCTCTTCTTACTGGCTGATGGTTGCCAGGTTGCGGTTTGTGAATGGTGGGTTTTCTCGCCTGTGAGCTTCTTCGTCACTGCCTGGGCCTGCGCTCAGTTCGTGCCAGGTTGGCAGGACTGCACTGATCTATAGCTATGCGGGCAGCTTGGCTTGTTGTTCAATCCTGGTAAGTGTCGATATTGCTTGCAGTACTCGCCGAGTGGCTAGAGTTCAAAAAGGCAATCACAAATACAAATTTGCCTAGCTAGGTGATCTGCTTCTTCTCCTGATCGGGGAAGCTTCAAGCACTTTATAACGCTTGTCCGCAGCTGCAGTGTTCTCCTCACAGGCAGTTATATATAGACGACGAGTGTTGAGACAATTATTTCCCGCTCTCTTACGTCTTTCTACATGAAACCCGACACATACACAATTAGATCAAGCAATCCTTGGTGCATTCGAGTTCAGAGTAGATTGTAACATTCATTATATGAGTCGGGGCGCATCATACGCACGGATTGTTTGAATGCAAAGTAGTCAGGTGAGATTACTGCAGTTCCGGGAGAGCAACAATTACCGTGGTCCAGATCGATCGTGATTGATCGATACTGGGGCTGCCCCTCAACACTCGTCCGACCTGACAAGCTTGAGTAAAAAATCAGTACACAAGTATTTTATAGGGAAGCATCTATTGGCATGGTTGAGACAAAGCATGTGGAAGATGGCTCGGTAGACCATGAGTCTGACTCGAGCTCAGAAGGTTCTTTTGAATTACCAGATGCTCTTGCTATGGGTCGTGAGAAACGTCTCACCGCTGGAAATCGTTTGCGGGATATGCTCAATGCTGAAATTGAATCAGAAGCAATCTTTGCTGAGGACGAGCAGGATGAAGATTTCGGTTCTGAACAAGGTAGGCGTAAAGTTCTTGCCGTGTTCTCTGAAAACTCATACCATCAGATCTGCAAGATGACCTGGATTCGGAATTGGACGATTCGTCCTCGACAGACGAGCATCAGGCTGGTGAGGCTGAGGATGCTGGCGAGCGTCTTTTGCAAAAGCAGGAAAAGCAAACTGCTCGAGCAAACAAGAGAAAAGCGCATGAAGCTTTCGCAAGACCTAAGGCAACTAGAGCTACGAAGGCTACTGCTTCCAGGAGTCAAAATCTTACAAAACCTGCAGACAAAATTCGTCGTCAGAGCACGATCAAGGTTCAAAGACAAAGCTCTCGTGCACACACTCGAGAGATTGCTGGAGCGGTTGAGCAGCGGCTGAAGGAAGAAGCGCTGAGAAAGGTATGAGACTTATGGTGCTGAGAGATGCCGTTTACTGATCTATCCAGTCTGCCACAGTCAAAGCTGCGAGATCAGCAGAACCACCATTAACCCAAGCTGAGAGACTGGAGGAAGCCAAAATCACAGAAGCAGAGAACGTCGCGTCGCTGAACAAAATTGTAAAGTACGAAGAAGAACGAAGGACAACTCAGAAGATGCTTGCTGCTCGTAGAAGGACCATTGGTCCATTCATTCGGTTCGTCAGCAGCAGCAGGACAAATTCTGTGCAAGAGTCACCGAGCAAGCACGAAGCACTCGCTCAATCTGTTGAGGTTGATCAAACTCTCGCTGCATCTTCACTCCGACATCCACTAGATGCTGTACACCGAATGGATGCGGCACACACCACAGCCGAACTTAGTGGTACCTCTGTTGTCGCGACAAAAGTGGACGAAACTATATCAGTGACTGCGTCCACATCATCGTGCACTTTCATCACACTGGAACATGCGCAGGAAGCGTCAGGCACTCTGACTGGCACCAAAGACGTCTTGCTTGGAACGGATTCCACGGTGCAAAAGCAGTATCCCCAGGTCAGCAAATGTGCCTTCACGGGACTGCAAACGAAGTACAAAGATCCACGGACTGGCATCAAATATGGCAATGCTTTCGCTTACAAGATGATTCAAGAACTAGAATCTGGAGAGGTCCCATGGAATCCGCAATTGAAGATGTACGTGCCACGTTGCACAATGTAAGCTGCTACATGCAGGGCAGCGTTCGGTTGGACATGTCAAACTTCCATCGAGATCAAAGAGCACTTCATAACCATACTCTTAGACGATCTGCTGCAATATCCGACGACCAGATCGCCTCCGATCACCTCTGCATCTGCTCTTCACTCGATCTACTTTTGTGGAGGAAAGTCGTATGTCGGACTTTTCAAGCAGCTTCCAGAGCACAATCATCACGGAACATATCAGAAGGGAATGCATGTCCGGGTGAATTTCCCTGGTTAGTGGCGCTGCGGCGTGGCTTTGATAGGAAGGTCGATGTTTTCGATTATTCCCGTGGCTCACCATTTACTTGTGACACAGCAAAAATTGTCGATGGGACGGTTCTTCTGCATGTCAAACATCGATCTTGTCTACAAATCTTCTGTGGCCAGCTTCGACAGCTCTCGGACGCGTTTTTCGAATCGGCTCATCTCGGATGTGAAGGCAAGATGACAATCTCTGATATGGATTTCTCCACAAATTATTGCGTGGTCTGCGACTTTGCACATGAAAAAGGCGGCCTTTATTGTAGCACGAAATGTCAGAGAAGAGAGGCCAAAGCAAGCGCAACTTCTCAAGCTTCAATGGACGCCATGGCAGCACTTAGTGAACGGTCGAGGTCGAGCCAGTCTCTATATGCGACATCATTGAACCTATCCACAAGTTCCCTGAATATGACAACAAAAAGTCGCGACAGTGGAGAAACACCTCGATTGCGTCCACCACTAGAACGTTCCATGTCCAGTCAGAGACCCTTGCCTCCAAAGAAGCGCAACAGCTACTCGAAAAGCATGTCGCGATCAGTCGAGCTGGTAACACCAATCTTGACACCTTTAAGTACGCCTGGTATGTAGAGACGAGAGACAGAATCTTATGTACAAGACTGACGCTGGGCAGCTGCGAAAGCTGAGAAAGTCAGTCCAGGTTTTCTATACCCCATACAGCCTGCAGGAAGTCGCTTCAACCACAACGATAACAGTAGCTCGGATACACCTGACAGCAATAACGAACCGCGCCGTATGTTCTTCTTCAAACGCGTGCAGAGTTAAGACGATGTGGTAGATAGGAGTGCGCCGAAACACTGAAGACCGATTCAAGTGAGAGACAGGGCCAAGCGCGACGCGTTTACAGCATATAAGACGTGTCACGCCAAGAGGCCTTGATTGATTTCAGCATCAAATGATTGGCGAGCATGGGTATGATTCAAAGCATAGCATAGGCGATTTTCGTTGGGGTGGAACATGGGATATTCGTCACTTTGTGTCCATAAGAATTGCATAATACAGTAAGTAGCTGATATGTCAATCCTCGAGCACGTTTGTGCTTCGAGCAATCTCTGAGATGGCCTCGACTGCAGCATACTTGTCTTTGAATGTTCCAATCTCTTCAGGAGTCGCTTGCTGATGATCAAGTCCGACAAGCGTGATGCCATCGCGTTGCGGTTGCGTGCGACGGCGCGACTTGAGGATACGCCAGTGCAAGAGTGCCGACACGAGAACAATGAGTACGAATGCGCCGACGATACAGCCGCCAATCACATCATAACGATCGCCTGCGCGGGCGATGCCGTCCCAGAACGGTCCCGTGGGATTGCGCGTGTTTAGGATGAGGGTGAACATCTGAATAGAGCCAACGGTGAGGGCGACCATGACGGACATGCCAGTCAGGATAATGGCGTAGTAGAGCCGTCCGACGCGGTCGTCCTTGAAGATGCGGGAGGTGTAGGCGAGGTACATGCCGGCGCCATCGATGGTGTCGACGAGCAGCATGCCGACGGTGAAGAGTGCGGGAAAGACCATGATGAGGGAGACGGAGGTGCCTTGGGAGCCTTGCAGCGAGGCGATACCCAGCAGGGCAATCTCGGTGCTGGTGTCGAAGCCGAGACCAAAGAGGATGCCGAGCGGGTACATCTTGTACGGCCTGTCAACCAGCCGAAAGAGTCGCGAGAAGATGCGAAAGAGGGGCCCGTTGGTCTTGATTGTCTCTGTGGGCTCGATGCCGAACACTCGTGTATCTTGTCCTGCGGTCTGATTGTACTTTCGCTGCAGCTGCTCCTGTCGGCGACGCCGCAACTCGATGCGCATGGACTTAAGAAGTCGATAGAGAACGAAGCAGTTGGCAACGCCAATCAGGAGTAGAAAGGACATGGAGATGGATGTGCCGATGATGCCGCCAATCGCCTGGAAGTGGTCAAACTTATTCGCGAGTGCTTCGGAGGTGACTGCGATGACGAGGCAGGTCATGACAACCACGGTACTGTGACCGAGACTGAACCATAGTCCAACAGTCACTGGGCGTTGTCCTTCCTCGATCAGGCGGCGTGTCAGGTTGTCGATGGCAGATCTAGAGAGGTGAGCTTACAAGCTAGTTTGGCATTCGTGTTGTAGTACATGTGGTCGGCATCGAGAGCGTGCCTAAGACCATAGGTATATGCCAAGACTGCAGGACCGAGGAGCTTCGGATGCGAGTGTAACAAGATGAGGGAGACAATCCAGATGAAGACATTGGCAAGGATGGCGAGGACGATTGGCACGAATGCGAGATGGTCGTCTGCAAACTGCTTGATACGAGCACCGTCATACTGATCAGGCGCGAATATTCGCAGCCATACTTTCATGGCTTGCCACCTATAGAGAGATAAGTCATATTAGAACAAAGTATAGCCTTATCGCTGTGATGATACCATCGTACGTGATAAAAGCTCGTACAAGGATTGAAGTTGCAATTGCTTGACATGGAATTCAGGTGTGTGGACAAGATTGCGGGACCGGCGACCCATGCCAAGGAATCAAATTAATGTGGCATAGGTGGGATGTACATGTGTACATGCTTCTACAGCACGAATAGATAGCTTATGCCTAGTAGCCAACTTGTGTAACTGAACGACCCTCATGGTGTGCGATGCTCATGTCAATCATGCAGTAGCAAAGTCGTCAGAAGCCATTCGTCTACGAATAGTGCCCCTTGATTATATTCATGCACTTAATAGTATATCGAACCATCCTATTGACCGGCCTGCTCCACCATTGGTTTCGTGTTTCGTTCCCACTGCTTGGTCAGTCCCATTCTTGACAGGATATCGAGATCATACCTTTGATCCTCCTGGAGCCGTTGGCACAATGTATGGGTCCGGGTGCTTCTTGAGCTGTAATTCGGATTCTGCCTTCTCCAATAGACGCTCGAGCAGACGTGGGTTTTGTACATGCAGGTTCTCCTCAAATCTGCGCCTTATATCCATCGCCTCAATCCGCCATTGATCGCGGTGTACCGTCCAGTCCCGTGATAACTTGAGAGCTCTTTTGTAGAGGGATGCCACTCGAGAACGATTTGTATTGGTGAATGGTGCGACTATAGCACTCATGACTATAGCAGCAACGATTCGTGTTGAGCAAGAAAATGGTCGCGTCACAAACGTCGACCGTCGTCTCCCGAGCGACCTGTATCCGGGACGAATAAATACCTCAACCGTGAAACACTCGTGTAGTGGACTTGTTGGTTGGGATGACCATATCGCACGAGAGAGTGCGGGAGCGATTCCCTCATTGAGAGTTGAAGGCATACCCGAAATTTACGGAGGAGCTCTTTGACAGGGAAACGACTGTTTCTCGCCGTCGCCAACAAACTTCTCGGCCCAAATTGGTAGTCCTTGCCGTACTATACTTGCGCAACTCTTGCGTGGTTGCAGGCTTACTAGGGAGAACCTGGCCTAGAAGATTTTTGTACAAATCACCACATTATCTATTCCTCCTACCACAACTTACACATCATGTCTGATTCTGTTGTTCTCAGAGGTGTAAGTACATCATATTAGATTGCTCAATGCTCTTCGGTCTGGGACTCCTCATCTGTCTACATACACGTCGATCCACGGCCAGATTTTGTATTGGTTGAGCACTTTTGCGAAGTGGCTGTACAAGATTACCACCGATCTGTCCTGCATGATGTCTATGTGGAGGAAGACTGTGAAATCATTGAAGCTATCGACTTGTCGTGGAATGCATGACTGACAAGTGCAGACACTTGAGGGACACTCCGGTTGGGTCACCTCTCTCGCTACATCAGCCGAAAACCCAGACCTTTTGGTCTCTGGATCGCGAGACAAGACTTTGCTTGTATGGCAGATTACTCGAGATGAGGCCAACTACGGTGTGCCCCGTCGTGCACTCAAGGGACACAACGGTTTCGTTTCCGACTGTGTCATCTCATCCGACGGTCAATATGCCCTGTCGTCGTCTTGGGACTCGACTCTGCGTCTCTGGGACCTCAACACTGGTAACACGACCAAGCGATTTGTAGGACATACTGGCGACGTTCTTTCCGTTTCGTTCTCCGCCGACAACCGACAAATTGTTTCGGGATCGCGAGACCGAACCATCAAGCTCTGGAACACTCTTGGAGACTGCAAATTCACCATTCAAGAGGAGGGTCACTCCGAGTGGGTCTCTTGCGTGCGATTCTCACCAAACCCAAGCAACCCGGTCATCGTCTCTGCTGGATGGGACAAAGTAGTCAAGGTATGTAAGATTGCTCGAGTCCGATCACTTGTCGAGACGCTTGCTATGCTTGTGTCTCTTCGGGTGTGACAGACGACGTCCTTTCCTCGCTCGAAAGAGCAGGGAGAAGGGAGGAGGCGAGCCTGACCGAGACGAGATAGCCTCTAAGACCTCACGGGTTGAAGAGATTTGTCGATTGTACTTCAGCAAAGCTGGAGCACGATCAGGCATACGACATGAAAAGCTCAGCAGCTTCCAGATTCGCTCAATCGATTGCAGTCGTTAGCATTGGCTTGCTCACTTCTCACGAAGAGCTGGTCAGTCTATGAACAGGCTTGTCGTGTCTATCTCGCTCCAAGGGCAAAGTCGAAAGTGATGTCAGAAATATATTTGCTACTTCAGAAGCCCCTCACAAGGCTGATGAGATCAAAAATATCACCTTTTGTCTGATTCATCGACGGCTCCTCCTTTCTTTTCCTGATGGGATATGAATCATGAAGAAAAGGAAGAAACGCTGACATGCTAGGTCTGGGAACTTTCCCGATGTAAGCTCAGAACCAACCACCACGGACACACTGGATATATCAACGTTGTCACTGTTTCGCCTGATGGATCTCTCTGTGCTTCCGGTGGCAAGGACGGCACTACTATGCTCTGGGACCTCAACGACTCCAAGCACCTGTACTCCCTCGACGCCGGCAATGAGATTCACTCTCTTGTCTTCTCACCAAACAGATACTGGCTGTGTGCCGCTTCCGGCTCAGTCATCAAGATCTTTGATTTGGAGACGAAGAGCATCGTCGAGGAGCTCAAGGTCGACTTTGTCGGAGTCGGCAAGAAGAGCCAGGAGCCACAGGTCACTTGCTTGGCGTGGTCGGCTGATGGACAGACCCTGTTCTCGGGATACACCGATGGTCTCATCAGAGTGAGTTATTTTGTTACCTTCCTGTTTCGAAGAGTGCTAATATTCACAGGTCTGGAGTGTCGTCTAAGTGCACAAGCCAGTGTAGAAAAATTTCATATCCTCATGCATTCAATCAACGATATATCATCATTTCAAATCCGTCCTTGCTCTAGTACGCCTCACGTGTCGCCTCTACCAATTAAGTGGTCATGTACCTACTTAGCTGCTGTTGTCGTGATTGTTGTCGTGGTTTTGTCAAGAATTAGGATCCCGTGCAATTAAGTGATATGGTATGATCACTGATCATTTCTGCCGGCATATCTTCTTTCACTCGATGAAAAGTGTCCAGGACCAGGACCTCTAGACCTTGTTCAAAACCACTCCGGACTATACATTCACATTCCTGCCGGTCGCAAATAATGGTTCTGAAGGCAATCGATTATGTCGCTGACCCTCCGTCGTTGAAGATTCTTGATCAATTGGTGCTGCCGCACAACATGATCTACATTCCCATACCAGACTGCGAGGCGGCACACGGAGCCATCAAGTCCATGAAGGTCCGCGGCGCACCGGCGATAGCTTTAGTGGCAATCTTGGCCCTGGCAGTGGAATTGGACGCGTACTCGGCGGGCACCAGCACCAATGTCCGGCAGTGGATCCACGAGAAGCTGGATTACTTGGTGACGAGTCGTCCGACAGCCGTCAACCTGCACGATGCGGCGCAAAAGTTGAAGAAGATTGTGGATGGGGCGCCGGACCGGTACGTGGCCGGCTCGTACAAGTCTGCGGTGGAGAAGATGTTGAGGGACGACGTGGAGGATAATTTGAAGATTGGACGGCACGGGGCAAAGTATATCCTGCAATCGGCGGGACTCGATGGCGGCGGTGGCGACGACGGCAAGGAAAAGAAGAAGATTTCCGTGCTGACGATATGCAATACCGGGTCGTTGGCGACGGCGGGCTACGGCACGGCGTACTCTGTCGTCTCGAACCTGCACGCGCAGGGTCGCTTACAAAAGGCGTACTTTTGCGAGACGAGGCCGTACAATCAAGGGGCGAGGTTGACGTCGACTGAGCTACTGTACGACGGGATCCCGTCGACCATGGTGCTGGACTCTTCCATCGCGGCACTCTTGTCGGGTGGCAAGGCGGATCAGGATGGGAGGGACATCAAGGCCATCGTGGTGGGCGCTGACCGCGTGGCCAGGAACGGAGACACGGCGAATAAGATTGGGACGTTTCAGTTGGCGCTGCTCGCACGACACTTTGGCATCGACTTTCTCGTGGCTGCGCCGTGGACGACGATCGATCTGGACACGGCGACGGGCGCGTCCATCAGGATCGAGGAACGTCCGGCGTCAGAGGTGAGACGCGTGCAGGGCGCACTGTTGCAAGAGGACGACGGCCGCACGGTGCTCAGGAACGAGGCGGACGGCGTGGTGCGTCGCGGGTTTGTCGAGGTGTGCGGCGAGGACGTGGATGTCTGGAACCCGGCATTCGACGTGACTCCCCACGCCTTCATATCCGGCATCGTCACGGAACGCGGCGTGTATGGCAAGAATGCGGACGGCGAATTTGAACTCGTGCGGGAGAGGGAGAAGATTCAGCGCGCAGAGTCCGGGCACGGCAACACGACAGGGGGACAGGACGACAAATTGAGTACCGTCACCTCGAGCAACGAGGAACACCAGTAGTCGTGATGATTTCCTTGAGTGAAAATAAAATAATCAGTACAACGAATACCATATACAAAATACCTCTTCGCCCATGCCACAATTTCGCAACTGTCACTCACTCACAAGACAAGCGAAAGATCAGTCCAATAGAAAGTCTGCGTCACCATTACCGCCGTCAAGTGCTTGTTTCCGATTAAAGTCTCGCGTGCCCTTGAGATTCTCGATGCCGAGCTCGATGTTTCGGATATGCACTTCGATAGGGATGACGTCGCCAACGAGTCCGGGCCGCTGAATCTGTTCGCGCAGATACTCAATCTGGTACATCATCTGACTGAACGCAACGCTCGTGGCGGCGACGACTTCCTTATTGGCAAGTCGACCCCTCTCGAATTCCTCGAGCACGCGCAGGTTTTCGCGAAACAGGGCGCGCAGTTTCTTGTTGCCACCCAGTAAGGACCACAGCGAGGAGAGCACGTCCTGCGTGCTCGTGCGCTGAAATTGCTTCTCCAGACCAATGACGGTGTGGATGCGCGCAAGATCTTCTTCCAGTGCCGAAAGACCGTCGTAGGCCTGCTCGTTCACTTCAATCAGGCGCCGCACGTATCCCGCCAACTCGTCCATCGCGCGAACGTAGGTTTCCGTGACGCCGACCCGGGTGTCGTGCGTCCGTAAGAAGGGGACCAGGGCTCCGAGCATCGAAGAGGCGGAGGAGGACTCGGCCTGATCGATACGCTGGAGCGTGGAGAGGGCCCACTCGTTCATGGCCAACTGTGCGTCCACCATGCCGCGCACCCGGACCACGGTCCGCTGGATGGCGCGGCCAGAGTCGCGCGCGTGCAGGGTGAAGGAGGAGAGGGCGTCATCGAGTGATTCCTTGCACGAGAGCTCGCTCTGTGCGAGGATGGTGCGCAGGTCGCCCGTGGCCATCTCGGCCTGCTTGAGTTGCAGCGGCAGGGATCCTGCGTAAACGGGACCTTTGGCGACATCGATAGAGTCCCGCTGCAGCGATACGAGGTCGGCAAAGTTGATTGGAGGCGCCGAGGAACAAAAGTCCGGCATCGTTGTCGCGAGCAAGGGTTGCGCGAAGGGTATGGAGCATAGTCCCGCGCGGACGTGGTGCGAAACGGCACCCGTGACGCGATTGAGGGACTGCATCAGCAGGAAGCGGCCGAGCATGATGGTCAGGAGTAGTGCCAACGGCCACTTTAGGAGTGAGAGAATATTGAGGAGGACATCAAGTGCGTAGCGCAGTAATCCATAGACAAATATTTCCACGGCAGCACTGCCATCGTCTCTCTTCGAACGACGTTTAGCGACATGTTTTCGTGCTTTTGGCGACGGACTCGCTTGTGCTTGTTCCGATGTGGATGACTCTGTTTCATAGTCATCAGCGACGATTTCTACTTTTCGACCACTCGACGCATTGGTCGCGGGCATCTGGACCGGTCGAGTATGCTTTCTTATTCTACCCATCAGTAATGTCCCCGACTTGATGGTCGGTCAAGATGCGGTCTTGGTATTGTTGAAATAGTCCGTGCAGGAGAACAACTGCTATCAGAATGTAGTAGCAGTGTGGAGAAAGGAGGACAGTTTTCAAAGTGCCGCTGACGTCGCACAAGCGAGGCGAAGCAAGAAAAATTTGAGCGCTGCTACGAAGACACGCACTGCCATCTCGGCCGATGCGATTCAAGCAATTGTCGAGCAGCAGCTGGACTCTAAACACGAGAGATGAGCAACATTAGCATAAGCACAAACTATTCTTTCACGTAAGCCTGTGTAGATATTGTAACGGGGCTTGAACAAGACGCAGACTTCCAAGAGACAGGACACTGAGCAGCGCAGCTTGGCGAAAGTCGTGCTGCTGACTTCACTTCTCGAGCAAAGCTACTCTGGCCATATGGAAGAACCTGCATACATGAAGGGTGAAGAAGCTGCCGCAAGCGGGCGAATCACGCAGTAGCCCATTCCAGGTTCTACCGTGGTCATGGAGCCAGATGCAGGCGGGTATCAATGAGATCAAAATGAACTTTTCACGTGCATGTAGCATGGAAAGTGGCGAATCTGTTTTCCCGATCAGGGAAGAGCGCCCGCCTCCAAGCTTCCCTTCCAGGTTCCAAGGTTGTTCTTGGTTTCCCCCTTTTCGCCTTCCGTTCCGCCTTCCCTCCAGGTTGCTGCAACTCTTTTCATGGCACTGCCATTGCACACAAACAAGTATCACCACTGCGCTACAACATCCACGATATACTTATCCTGTCGCACACGCCACCCTACAAGCGATAGACAGCTTCTGGATAGCACTTGCTTGACGCGCTTTTACAGATCGGGGTCAGCGTCTTACTTCTTCGTGCCGGTCCAGTTCTCCGGATTTCTGGTCGAGCTCTTCATTGAGTCCCTTCGACCACCCGGCGCGTCTCTGTTATAGCGAGCTCGTATGGGTATTCCGCTCTATCGCGAAAAGTCTTCGGTCGCCGTCTCTCCTTCTGTCAAGTTGCCGATTGTTTGTCCCTATGTCGGACCACAGTACAGCGTCCCCAGGCACCATCACCATCATCACCAGCAGCAGCAGCAACAGTCCTCTGCTGCCGATACCCTGACTGAACTCAGCAGGATTGCTGCCGAGCCCACTGCAGAGGAGGTTCTCGCCGCTGGGCAGCATGCACGCGCTTGGCGACAGCTGCCAAGGTTACAGCACTCGTCGAGGGACCGTGCATCGGAGCGCTCAGTGGAGAGTCACGAGCGAAGCACGAGTGCTTCCAACCGGTATACGCAGAGAATTGTGCGCTCCCAACCTGGCACGCGCGAGTATGATGATGAGTTGCGCGCCGCTGAACTGGTGGACCTCTACTTCCAGGAGCTGGCACGTATCAGGACCGCTTCGAATGGTCAAGACCCCGGTGCGCATTCCGATTCGGAGGGTACCAGGAGCGATGCTGCGCGCTCTCGCACCAGCACCGAGAGAGTCATGGACCTTGTGGCACGGCGACAGAGACGTGCCGACTCTGGCTCCCCTCAATTGCCCGCCATGGACCGTCGGAGCATGCACGAGACACTCGTGAGGCAGCACCAGCGTACTCAGCGCAATCCACGCGTCATGATTCCGAGAGACCCCGCGCAACCACCGGACCCGAATCCGTTTGCCCTCGATCAGGAAATGCAAGAGGTCGAGACGGACTTCTGAGCTCAACACTGCAATTGGGAAACCAGAAAGCAGCTGAAAGCAAAAGGAAAAGCAGATGTGAAAAATTGTCTAGATAAAAGTATCATATTTGGGGAGAGTTATCGGTAATGCATGATGGTGGTATTCGGGTATACTCTTTTCCCTGCTTACAGCTGTTCTGAATCTGTTGTGTTGAAATGTAAGCCGTGGTGTAAGTGTCAATCGCTAGACGATGCATATGTTATCCTTGATAGTTGTAGCTCGATGTCCGGCAAGAGCAGAAGTTTCGCTGCGTGGAACCTCGGAAGAGCCGACCTGTTCGATAATTGTGGTCCAAAGCGACCACCACGCTGCCTTTACAATAAATATATATTCTCTCTGTACATCGGACTTCGAACGAGCAGCAAGACCAGACGGACATGAGATCAGGGATCGCTCCTGACTGGTGCAGCTGAGCGATGGTCGGTCTGGTATGAGCAACCTGAACGTCCGCCTGGGCGAGCTCACTTCGAGGCTACACTCTACGAAATCTAATGTCGCGCTTCATCGCAACTTGGAGACGGCTCATACACGTCTGAGTCAGGCAGCTCGCAAGAGCAGTCATGGCGCTCGCTTGCGGGAATCATCCGAAGATTCACTACGAAAGCTGGCATCCTCGCTGGGTCTGGACAGTTGGGCAGATGAACCTGTGAATGGCATACGTACACTCTCCGTTACGGGCAAGATCATCGTCGTCGACATTGGCATCGAGCTGGCCACATCGCAAGTGAGCTCGTGCACCCTCGTACTTGCCACGGATGATGGTCTTCAGGAGGAGGTCATTGCCGATGGTCGTGATACACTTCAGCGAGACTTGCAACACAACAACCTCGACTCTTTCGCCCGCAATCTAGCAGTACTTGCTTTTCTGGATCGCAACTCTGATCCAGGCACTGGCCTAAATCTTTTCTATGCACAGGACCTTTTGCGCGATGCACTCAACAGGAAACTCGCCAACAGGCTGGCATTGGGCGAGCGACCCATCACTGCGACGTCGTATCTGAACTTTGCCATTCCCTATTACAGAGCAGCACCGCGGAGTGAATCCTTGGCGGACAAGAAAACATCCGTCAATGTCAAACATGGTCAGATCTATGATGCCAGAATAGAGATTGAAACTCAACCCATGTCTACTCATTCCGACAAGGACAGCACGAGATCGGAAGGATCGCCGAACGAGCCCATCCTCTACCATCCTAAATCCTGGGTAGACTCATCCAATGCCTGGCTACCAGTGAAGCAATTGCACAGCTCACGTCATCGAGCAGATCTTCGGTATGTGG
Organism: Taphrina pruni; assembly: GCA_005281585.1. Lineage (NCBI taxonomy): Eukaryota > Fungi > Ascomycota > Taphrinomycetes > Taphrinales > Taphrinaceae > Taphrina > Taphrina pruni. The sequence continues at coordinate 150,483 of RHGH01000013.1, read as the reverse complement.
TCGTTCTTGAGCCGGCGATCTTTATGCCGGCCAAGATGGCCGCGAGTATGGTCGGGGCGTCCCCCGCCGCACTTGATGCCGAACTAGTGCATCTGCCTCATTCCCAGCGAGAAAGACGGCTTCACACCACTGCAGGCTCACGCCATCTGAGCACAACAGTGACGTGCTCGGAAGATCTTTCTCTCATTTACCGTGTAGCATTTTCGCACCCGAAAGAGCTCGAAGTCATTCTAGCCGACTTGAGACAATACGCAATGTGCCAACATATTCTAAACACTCTGGGAAGCATTGTCGCAGATGGCAACACTGAAGAAGCTCGATCGGACCCGGCCTCTAACATACAGTGGCATCTGAGCATAACATACGTTGCAGACTCTGTCAGTGAAATCGATGATAAGAGATCAATCATGCTGTCAATCTCTGATGGAACTGATATTGCAGAACCGGTAGCAACGGTTCTCATTCAGCCTGATTTCACCTTGAAATGCTGGCACAATGTTGACGGGGACTACTTTCAGAATGCCCTGAGACTTATCGAAGACTTGCCAATCGCAATGCTGGCCACAGCGTCTCGACCACCTCACGAGTGAGTACATTGAGTTTTCTTAGCAGGCCGCCCGACTAAAGCTGACCGTTCGAGTCCCTCAGAACTACATGGCGAGTCAAAGCTGACTCAGATATCCAGTACGACGGCGGAGAGGATGGACTACCGTCGCGACCCGAACGACACGGCTTCTCGCAACCTGACTGCTTCCGAGGCCAAGCTGGGCTTTGCATACACCGTGCCTGTAGAGGTAAGCACTAAAGTTGCATACATCTGTCAAATCACTGACACGTCTGACCTAGAGCACGACAGAACTTTCAACAAGTGTGGGCATCGATCCACAGTCACCTGGTTTCCTGACTCATCTCGGCCAAGCATTGCGGTCAGCAAAGTTCAATGCTTGAGTTTTTTTCTGTTATGCTAGTGATGCAGCAAATCTAGGTGACTAGTATCTCGTGCACGGTATCGCCGCTCCATCGCCTCGCGGATCACTTCCACCAGACAGGACGGTCTGGTCTCCATCTACGTGGCTCCTGATCACCTGTCCACGTCCAAACATACCCCTCTTAAAGTGCTCCAACTTTTCGACATCGTGGCCGAGCTGCTTCAGGGCGTCCATGACCTCGTCGGAGATACCTTCCTCGATGTACACTTTGGCCTCGATGTGTCCGTCCACATCCGGCAGTGCTGCGCCGACGCATACTCGGGGAGCGTCGAGGGCGGTCTGCGGCGTCAGGTTGTGGTGAATCATGTTGCAGAGGACCTGTACATGACCCTGGGGCTGCATGAAGGCTCCCATGACACCATAACACGCCCAGAGACTCTGATCCTCCCGTGTGACCATGGCGGGAATGATAGTATGGTAGGGCCGCTTGTTGGGTGCGATGCAATTTGGATGACCTTCCTTCAGCGTGAAATTGCAACCGCGATTCTGGAGGGTGAAGCCACAGCCTTTGGGCACGGCAGCGGTCCCGAAGCCGGCGTAGTTGGAGATGATGAATGAACAGGCATTGCCGTCTTGGTCGACGGTGGAGAAGTAGACGGTATCTGAACTATTCTCGGGCGAACCGTGCTTGATGTCGGCGCGGCACTGTTTCGGGTCAAAGATGCTGGCGCGCTCCTTGAGACGCTCGGGATTGAGTAGGTGCTCGACCGAGGTCTCCATGTGTTCCAGGTCAGTCACGTAGTATCGGCAGTCGGCAAAGGCGATCCGAAGACACTCGATGATGACGTGCAGGTACTCGGGAGAATTGTGGTCCATCTGACTCAGGTTGGGGACCTTGCCCTCCTGCTGCAGGATATCGAGCAGCCGTAGCGTGATCAAGGCGACGAGTCCTTGGCCGTTTGGCGGGTGTTCCCAGACATTGAGACCGGCGTACTTGACGGAGATTGGCTCGCACAGGGTGGAGGTATGGTTGGCGAGGTCTTCCATGGTCATGACGCCGCCGCGCTGCTTGACCAAGCTGACGATCTCCTCCGCGATACGACCTTTGTAGAAGCCATCCGCGCCGTCCTTGGCAATGGCGCGAAACGTCTCGGCGAGCGTGGGATTCTTCATGATTTCGCCGGCGCGTGGGGCACGTCCCGGGTGCGACTTTGACAAGATCTCGGCATGGTTGTTGGATGCGCGCTTGATCAAGTTCTCAGAGGCCCACCACTGGTACGCGGAAATCTCAGAGACGGGGAATCCTTGTTCCGCCAAATCGATGGCGGGCGCGAGAATCTCGCTCAGTTGCAGTTTTCCCGACCCAAAGTGTCGCACGACATCGACCCACCCTGCGGCGGCACCGGGCACCGTGGCACCATTAATGTCGTCGTAAGGAATTTCCGCACCCTTGATGCCGAGTTGTCGCAGCTTTTCGAGCGTGAGGGCGGCAGGAGCACGTCCGGACCCATTGAGTGCGCGGACACGCTTACTCTCCGCGTGGTAGTAGAGACAGAAGAGGTCGCCGCCGACCCCGGTACTGCTGGGCTCAGTCACATTCAGTGCGGCCGCCATCCCCACCGCTGCATCCGCAGCGTTTCCACCGGCCGCCAAGATGGCACGACCGACTTCGTTCGCCAGAGGTTGCGTCGAGGCCACCATGCCCCCTGAACCGTGCACCACACTCCGTCGCGAGGGAAAGTGCATGAAGCGTGGGTCCTCGGCCGCGTAAATCGACGCAATGTCCGCGGCCGCCGCCTTGGAAGATGATTTGCCGCCGCCATTCGACGAGGAAGTCTTGATTTCTTCGAATCCCTGATACATCCTTGAAATCCTTATCTTCTTCCTTGGTTTATCTAATCACTATACTTTATTGGTTCTGATCAAGTCGTTTCGAAGCGGTAGAAGTGACGAGTTCCTTCGAGATTCGTTCGAGCGAGGTTGCAGCTGATATCGGGATGAAATTGTGGAGATATGGAGGGGCTCATGGTCTTGATAACCTGGAACCTTGGAACGAGAAGCCCCGGCATTGGCGGCAATTGGCGTCGGCAATTCCGGTTCTTGACAATGGATATTTCCTTTTCAAGCACGGTACCGATCCAGGCGAGAGTAGGTAGGTCGATAATGCTTGGTTGATATGGATGTATATCACTATGCACGCCGTGCGCTACGCTTTAAACTCGATAATGTACACGAATGATGAGATGTACATGTACACATGGCCTAGCGCCGTCCACCGCCGCGATATGCCTTGCCGCCTCTACTGCTCTGCTGCTGCTGCGGCTGCGATGCTCGTCCGTGTATTTGTGCAGCCAGTCGTTGAGCCGCAGGAACGGGCTTTCTCTTCTCTGACGAAGACCCTTTGGCTTTGCCGCCGCCGTTGTAGCCCTTTGCCGTGGCAGGCAATCCACGAGGATATCGCTCTGATGTGATGATTGGACCTGAGGGTCTTTTGTATGGATCATACCGTCCTTGTTGACGGGATCCTCGACTCGCCGGCGGCGGCGGCGGTGGTGGTGGAGGCGGAGGGTACCCATATGACGAATTGCCGTTCTGAAAGGAATTGTAATTTGAGCCTGGCCGATTCGAGCCAGTATTATGCAGGGACGCTTGTCTAGCGAACCAGTCGTCGTGGTCATCGATTGCTCGACCTTTGTCGTCCAGACGTTGATGTTTGCCCGTCGTTGAACGTGTATGCGCCTCCCGTTGGGCGCGCTCGAAACGAGACTCTGGTTGATTCGCTTGACAAAAGGCCGACTGCTCAATCAGTCTCGTGCGGTGTGGCTGATGGCAGTCATCGCCATAGTGACCTTTGGCGGCGCAGTTATAGCACCAGGCCTCGACCTTCCAGTGGCCATTGATGTCAAACTTTGGGGAGGGTAGGTAGAGACGCCAGATTTGAGGACAGGAGCGTTCCAGATGAGACCTCGAACCACAATCGTGACAAAAGGACCCGACTTGTCGATATGGCTCGGGACACTTCGAGGCCATGTGCCCCAATCGGGAGCAATTGTAGCATCTCTGAGTCATGGGACAACGCATGGTGTCGTGGTCGTCGAGCGCTCCACACGATCTGCATAGGGAATGTGGGCAATCCTTCTTCTTGTGACCAGTCTGCTTGCAATTGTGACATAATGGCCCGTCGTCCTTGTCATCTCCCGCGCCAAAGTATCTGCCTTTGCTGATTTCGTCCCAATCATCCGAGTCTGAATCAGACTCGCTCTCTGCAGCGTCTTGCCCTTCGTGATCGGAGCCTGGCGCGGACTCTGAAGTGACATGAGGAGCGTCAGACTGCGGACCTGGCGCTTCCCGTGAATCTAAAGTGGTCTCTTCGAGTTGCGGACCAGCCGTCTTGTCCTCAACCGCCTCGGCGGGTGCCACGTCAACGACATATGCTGGGCTGTTTGATGCATCGAGTCCTAGAGGGACACTTTCATTTGTATCGAGAGGCAGCGTGTTGAGCAAGTCGAAGGACATGTTGCAGCGCCTGTCACAGAACTGAGTACTAGCGACCCGTCCAGCAACCTTATCAAGACGGTCACAAGCAGGCAGGCACTGTAGAGACAATCAGATTGAGGAAGAAAACCCAACATATGATGCAAGTCTAGGGTGAGATGGATGCATGGGATCTGATCACCAAACGAGAGGCGATACCCGCGCTTGTGGCGCCAAAGGGGCTGAGAGAGATATTTTCTGGGTGGAGCTCCAATCTACACGCAAGCAGCAGGAGCAAAGCAAAGCAAGTGCGCGAGAGAGAGAGAGAGACGAGAGAGAGAGAGAGACAAGAGAGAGAGAGAGAGAGAGAGCATCAGGCTACCGCTCCCGCTCCCGCTTCCGTTCCCGCGCTCTCGCTGCCAGCCAGCCAGCCAGCCAGCAGAGCTGCTTGTGTATAGGATAGGTAGACAGCCAATTAAGGGTGGTGGTGGCCTCCAGCGCTTGCAACGCTAACACTGGTGCAACTACGTACGTACATGTACACGCACCACCACTACAGCTACGCATCGCAACGCATCAGGCTGGACGTCCCACACTCTAGTTCTACTCCACCCTATCAACTTGTGATTCCTCTATCCTTGGTCTAGGTCTCCTTCTCCTCGCCTCAACACTTGGTACTCTTTTGATACACGGACTCTTCTTCTTCCGAGCTCGAAGCACTATCAGCCATTCTCGTGTCATTCTTCGTTGTCGGCAGATAAGCGTCATTACATGTCCGCCCGCATGGCGAATCTCCAGACTGTGGAAGGCTCTCGCACACTCAAGACTCCAGAGACCACAAGCAAGGCGTAAGCTTCCTACATCATCTTCTCCGATCTCCTGTCTCATTCGCCTCTAGTAATCGACGACGCAGCTCGTCTTTGGTGCAAGTGAGTTTTGCCTGGTGTGCTGTCACACAGTGATTCGTCTCTGACCTGGACAGGTGATTGAACCATCGACAGCAGACGAATTAGCGGACCAGGGTGCTGGCAATAATCACAATAGCGACTGGGTTCAGTCAAAGGGTGCCTGGTCGATCCATATAATCTTAATATTGCTGGCAAAGATATTCTACAATACCCTCCCTGGAGTCTCGCAGGAACTTGGGTGGACACTGACGAATCTCTCATACCTGGCGGGCTCTTTCCTCATGTTTCACTGGGTCAAAGGGATCCCTTTCGAGTTCAACTCTGGTGCTTTTGATCAACTTAATATGTGGGAGCAGATGGACAATGGTCGTCAATTCACTCCAGCGAAAAAGTTCTTGACCGCAGTGCCAATTGTCCTCTTCCTGCTAAGTACGCACTACACAAACTACAACATAAAAATGTTTGGTGTCAACCTGGTCGCGCTCCTAATTGTGCTTATACCCAAATTACCCATGGTACGTCCAGGGCCACTTGCGCTTTATCTGATTTTGACTCATTTAGGCACACCGGACCAGGATATTTGGCATCAATAAGTTTGACTTTGATGTCGTGGAGCCCGAAGAGTGATTAAGGGCGACAGCAGTATACTCGCCAACTGCTCACCATCGAGTTTGTACCAGGATGGGGCTGTACCTTACACAATGAGACGTCGCCGTTGTGCTAGGGGTTACCTTAGCTTGCAACCCACATTTACGATCTGGTGCAGGTGCAGGAGCAAAAGGACGCTTACAGTGCCTAGCGGACAGATCACAAGTATGGCGGATACATCTTTTCATCTTTCTCTGCAACTCTATTCAGACATGAGTAGTCATTTCATGAACTTTTTGTTTCCCCCTTTACCACTTTACTACACATGACATGCGAGTCACTCCTATGAAGTCACAATCATTGATCATCTTGACATTGCGGGCAAAGATGTTTCTATAAATATTCTCTGTGGTCCGTGCAGTGCAACGCAAGAACAAGTAGGTAGTGCTCAGCAATGCGGGACGTGTTTATCATCACACGGCGCAGGCAGTGCATCGAGTCGTGATCATCCAAACATGAACCAAACAATCAAGCAAACGACTGCGTGTTGATCGCTTTCATGTAGAATGCTTGACTCTTCCGCCCAGCGTAAGATTGCCGACACAGCTTCTACTGTATAATCATGTGTCCTTTGTTGCTGCTGCTGCTGTCTCTCCCATTTCTCATTGTAGTTATGACGGACTTTCTGATACGTCCCTGAATTGGCTTGCAGCTTTATGACTAGTCTGAGCAGGCACAGCAAACACTTATTTCCTGCCCAAGCAGTGGTCCGATCCTCTGCATTCGAGCGCTCCCCGACGTTGTCTGACGACGGCTTGTAAAAGTCTCAAAGGACAGATCTGATATACATTACATGAGTCAGATTGTCCAGTCGATCGTGCACACTGGCTCCACATTGATGGGTTGGAATATACCAGCGTAGACAAGTAATGAGTCTTGCCTGTTTGAGAACAGTCCAGTCGGTTGCCAATCGACGTTGAGCGACTCGACCTCTTCAGATGCGACTATACGTCTTACGGACGAGTCTCGAAGAGTTAGCGACCAATTTGCTGATGAACGTCCTGTGTTCCCGGATCCCCTGCGTCCCAATGTGCTGGCATCGATCGCTGGTCAGCATCACTCCAGCCGCCAGCGCAACATAATGGCGGATCCGAACCACACACCGCATTCTTCCTGTTCAGTCGCAAGTCAATCTTCGCGCACATCGAGATCGTCCAATGCCACGGCTTCATTAAGACATCTCTTGCAGCAAGAAGTCAATTCTAGATCAGGAATCTGGTCACCGCAGAGCTATCGTAAGACACTGAGGGCTTCTCGTTGTATAGCTCCCTCCAGCTCTGAATTTCCGACTGCAAAAGTCTCGGAGCTTTATCGCGACTCGCCACAAATCGCGGAGAACACTGTAGGTCTTGAAGGCTCGGACCCCAAAGCATTGAGGAAGCGAGAGAATGATCGCCCCGCGAAGCGCATGTTCCGACGAATCTGTGGTGAAGATCTTGACCCTGCAATGCACGACCTCGTGCCGAATTGCCTCACACCTGCCGACAAGAAAGTAAAGCTTGAATCCCTGAAGTCGTTGGACCTGCAGTATCTCCTTTGCTTTGCAATTATCTGGATCATCGCGACCGCAAGGATCAGTGCGGCCAAAGAGCGAGAAAAAATCTTGTGCGCAATCATGTTCTGGTCATCAGCGATCGGTGCTTTCAATTGCATCTCCACGACCTGGAGGATACTGCAAGGAAGCACTGCAAACAGTCCATCGTTGCTCTTCTACAGCATACAGTACTCTGCTTGGACATGGACCCTTCTCGCCCTCCTCAGATGGACGACCTTGGGGCTATCACAAGAAGCCATGCCTGCGAAATTACTTGATGTCAGTAGCTATGTGGTGCTCCTTGTGACAATGTTTTGGTGCGCACGAACGACGGCAAATTTTCGCTCACTCAGCCGTGGGAGCAATGCCATGGTACGCACGACCACCATCGTGGTCGTTGCACTGCTCTACATGATAAATTTTGTATTGTATTGCAGATATTTCAGGACAATCTAAGCGAGCGGCGCGAGAATATCTGGCAACGTGTCTCCATATTCTCCGTGCACCTCGTCCACTGCGTGTGCCCTATATATACGCGACCACGATGGTTGTGTACCGTCCCAAGTCTACCTATTCCCCGGGCCGAGTCAGATGCAAGGGAACCTTGGAAACGGATCGTACTGTGGCTGGTGCGTGGAGATGCGAACAATACGAGGAGCGCATGTCAACGGCCCACCTACGTACCGCAACCGTTTCCCTCATCTTCCGTCTTGCTGTCCTCTGCTTCCATGGCCAGTGCAGCGCTTGCAACCCTCCTCTGTACTGTCGTGTCCACCAGCGCAACTCTTTGTCTGAATTTAGAGGCATTCTCGGTGGTAGTCGACATCTGAAAAAGTCATTGTACAGTTCTGTACCTGTACCTTCATAGTCTGGCGCACAGACATTATCGTACAACATTCAAGCTGGAGGGTCCATTGCAAGCACAGTCCGATTCACGACCGGACTAAATCTCCTGAGGACTCTCAAGCCTTGGCGGATGGCGACCAACGATAATGTCCTGAAGCAAGATTCCAGGCCGTATGAGGCTCGGAAGAAGCCTCGCAACATACCTCCCCTGGATATGCCTCCAGACACCCCACGCATGGTGGTCCGTTGGCACTACGCCGTGGATGTGCCGAAGCGCAGGGTCTACGAACGTTCGAGCGATCCCAAGGTCAAGGTACCATCGAACTTTGTCGCCTTCAATGAGCGAGACAGCACTAGCCTCGAACAGGCATGGAGTCAGGCCGCAGAGAATGTCAGTACGGTCAAGGTCCCCGTGAATGAGGATCACCTGTTTGAGGTCGATGTAGACGAGCGCGAACTTGGTCCCATCTTCTGGCGCGGGCCAATCTACGAAGTGAGACGCGGGACCTGGCATTATGCCGACAGCGGCGTTCTCAAGCCTTGTGACGAGAACTTGGCAACTCAGGTCGAGGATGGCTACCTCAAGGTCAAACCATGGCGCGAAGCGGGAGGTGCGAACACGTCTGGAGCTTCAACACCGGCCACTCACACAAAGACTACTGACGTCGCCGCTATTTCGTACAAAGACAAGTTGACAGATGTCTCTAAGGATTCTCGATTGCTGGCGACCCCCGAAACGGGCGACAAGGTCGATCTCGAAAGACGCAAATCACTCACGGACAAGACGGCGGCAGCACAGAGCGAGACGAAGCGGGATACACAACGAGAACACATGCGACCACTGTTTGGTGCCTACAGCGGTAAATATATTCTTTATACCGGCAAAACTACAGCTTGGCTTCTGTCGGATGATCTCTATGGCAAGATATCGTCCTCCTTCTTCCAGTCCGTCACGAGAGGTGTTCATATGGGAGGTCAGAAGCTGAAACGTGGCTATACAGATCCAGCGCCCACGAAACCACAAGTTTCAGCGGAAACGTCGCAGGCCACAAGCGAACAGGACAGGGATGCAAGCACGGAAACGCAATCCAAGATACCACTCAATGTGCTCTTGCCGGACGGCATGCCAGATCTTCCATTCATCTCAAAGGCTGCTCAGGAAGCAGATGCGGGCACGGGTTCGGCACCCACCAACCAGAACTCATTGGAGAGCACCTTCGACGTGAGTGGCACCGACAATCCAGATAGAAAAATTGAGCACCTCATTCTGTGCTGTCATGGTATTGGACAGAAGCTTGGCGAAAGAATGGAATCGGTCAATTTCGTCAACGACGTCAATGCGCTTCGTCGAAGCTTCAAGACGACCTTCATGCATAGTCGTGACCTGCAGACGTTGAGTATGGAAAGACACAACTGTGGTGTGCAGGTCTTGCCTGTGGAGTGGCGCCAGAACATCCAGTTCGGAATGTCAAAGGACTACGACGAGCCAACGACACAGCGTACCGAGAAGGATTTATCGAGTGCTCTCGATGAACAAGAGGAAGAGCATGCTACATTACAAGACATTACAGTTGAGGGAGTACAGACAATCCGCAACTTGGTCAGTGACGTTCTGCTTGACATCTTGTTGTACTATCAACCATCCTATCGGGAGAAAATCGTTAGGGCGGTATCGAAAGAGATGAATCGGTAAGTCAGGCATTAACGTATCAGTGTCTTTTATGGTGACCGGTCTAGTGTATATGCATTGTTCAAGGAGAAGAATCCGACATTTGATGGCAAGGTCTCAATCCTCGGGCACTCCCTTGGTTCAGCCATTGCCTTTGACATCTTGTGTCGCCAACCGACAGATCCAGGCCAGGCCCCAATTCCTTCTGAGCACCACTTGGATCAGTCATTGGCACTCAACTTTCCGGTAGAAAACTTTTATGCTGTCGGTTCTCCAATTGGCTTGTTCCAGATGCTGAGGGGAAAGAACATTGCTGCTCGTTCACAACTCAAGGCAGAAGAGTTGCCCTTCTCACCTCTCGGTGGCCAGGCAAATCCATTCGAGGGTCCACCAGTCTCTTTCCCACGGTGCAAGAACCTGTACAACATCTTCCATCCCTCGGACCCGGTCAGCTATCGGATAGAGCCGCTGGTGAGCAAACATGCAGCCAAGCTGAAGCCGTATCCTATGCCATATACGAAAGCCGGCTTTAGACAGCAGCTTGTGGGTCTGAGCAGCATCCCTCAGAGAGCATATGAGGGTGCTTCCTCGTACTGGGGCGCCATTCGCTCCTCAATCACGAACAGTATTGTGTCTCGGTCCCTTGGCTATGGTGACCTGTCTTCACCATCATCTGCTTCGCGAGCGGAGATTGAGGATGAGAAGCAAAAGGTGGCCAATGAGATCAACAAGCAGCATCAGGAGACCTTGTTTGCTGGCTTCGAAAAGGCCTGGGGCGCGAATCACTCCAAGAAGACGGAGGGCGAGCAGAAACTGCGTGCACTAAACAGTGCTGGGCGCATCGATTATGCTCTCCAGGAAGAGTTCTTCCAGTCCTCCTATGTCTCTGCAATTTCCGCACATCTCGCGTATTGGTCCGACTCGGACGTCAGTTACTTCATCCTAAGCTACGTCCTCCTGCATGGGCCCAAGAAGTCGGGGTCCAGTACCCCTGCTCGACAACAACCTCAGCGGCTGCCGACGAATGTGTGACGTCAAGTAGAGAGTTATTGGAGCCGTGGCAATCTTCGCATTTCTCTTTTCGATCGATGACAGGTTGCTCAATATATGACAGCGAAGGCATTTTCTCTTTTTTCCTATCTTGGCACAAGATACACACCTAGATTATACAATTAGCTCTTGCTCACCTCTCAGGATTTCAAGCTTTCCCCGTTCCCTGATATTCTCTCCAGGCCTCAATAGTATTTCGTGCCGACCGACGTCGTGCAGGTGAATTCCGTGATCATGATCACTACCGCAACCGACTTATACGACAAAACCAAGTTGTCATGGTGGTCCATCTGATCATTCATTGCACCTCCAGATCTTGGTATACTAGAAGCACTGACCTGGACAGTCCCAATACAATAGACCATGTCTCGACGTTCGAGTCGTGTGTTTGTATAATCTCGAGCCTCCTGGTTGTCGTTCATAGTGTCCGCGGTATGCACATCTAAGGGCAACTCAGTCTGTCCTTGTTGATTTCTTGCCACAATTTGGAGTTTCTTGACATCTGAAGTTGTCTCGTCATGTGTGGCCGTTTCGCACAGGGATTCGCGGTCCGTGTTATTGCGGAACAGCTTGAGAGGGGCGAGATGGGCATTGATGATATTCGCGACCTGGATGATCACTATCCCACGTACAATGCAGCCCCTACGACGTATCAAGCGGTTTATCGGCGAGAGAGAGGCAGTGGCCAGGACGCTACGGACGCAGTCGCGCACACAGATACTCGTACACAAGAGGTGGCCGATCGTGCTCCATCGTCAAGCACCACGAGGCATATCTTGCAAGGCATGAAATGGGGCTTGATTCCATTCTGGACCAAGCGTGCACCAGACAGTGCCTCGCAGCTCAAGACCATCAACTGCAGGGACGATTCTTTATTGGAGAATAGAGGCATGTGGAATTCCATGAAGGGACGGAAGAGATGCGTCGTACCCGTTCAAGGGTACTATGAGTGGCTGAAGAAGGGTCCGAAGGAGAAGATTCCGCACTTCACCAGGAGAAAGGATGGGGAGATGATGATGCTCGCCGGGTTATACGACTGTGTACAGTACGAAGGCAGCGAGAATCGCATCTGGACATTCACCATCATCACCACCTCGGCAAACCACAATCTGGCATGGTTGCACGATCGCATGCCACTGATACTGGACCCTCGCACCAAGGAGCTCGAGCGATGGCTCGATGACGATGCATGGAGTGAGGATCTCGTGCGGCTGTTGAAGCCTTATGAAGGTGAATTGGATTGTTATCCGGTCAAGAAGGAAGTCGGCAAGGTCGGCAACAATTCCGCAGACTTCATCATACCCATAGACTCGAAGGAGAACAAGTCCAACATTGCCAATTTCTTCCAGAAACAACCCGGAATGAGTCCCGCCAAGGCCGAACTCAAGGCGGAAGAAGTCGTCAAGGAGGAGGAAACGGATCGATCAATCAAGAGTGAAGACGTGCAACTCGACACCAATGCTCCATTACCGGATCACGACGGGTCCATGACGCACACGCCATCGGAGACGAAGACTGAGGACAAGAAATCAGTGCTCGGCGAGGAGGATCTGCCATTCAGGTTCGTGCCCTCCCACCTCGAGGTGCGCACACTGGAGACGATGGACGTATTTACGGCAACCATTTCGCCGCGTAACACGAGCAAGGTCATCAAATTTATCGACTCGCAACTCGGCCGCGATCCTGAAAACCTCTCGCATCTGAAGCGCATATGGAGCTCGTCATCAAAGGTCGCGGAGGAAAGTGCGACGAAAAAAGTCAAGCTCGAGGACGGCGTGGCTGCACCACGCAAGATGGAGATTCTACTATGTACCTGTTCATCACGCACCGAGTCTGAATTAGCACAATTACTGGCGCAGCACGACATCAGTCTGACAATCGAGACGACCGCAGTTTCACGGCACCCGCCATCGACGAGCAAACAATTCGCGGAATGGTGCGAGTTGTGGCCACTCACCTGGCGCGTGCCGACACAGCGCAAAGTCAAAATGACGCGCGCGGAGTTCAAAGAGTGCGAAAAGTTGATGGACTCCATGCTCGATTCTGCGTCCCTCATGGCCGCATCCCCCGATCTGCCAGTCACCGCGGTGGCCTGGAATCCACTCACCAAGACGGAAGTCGCGCGCTCCTCTGACCACCGAGTCTCCTCGGGCCACCCACTCAAACACGCCATCATGGAACTCGTCTCCTCCGTCGCCGCATATGAAGTGATGAGGCGGATCGAGGATCCGGACGGCGAAGCACAGTACCTCTGCTCCAACCTCTACGTCTTTGTCAGTCACGAGCCCTGCACCATGTGCTGCATGGCCCTGCTGCACTCTCGCGTGGCCAAGGTCTTTTACGCACAAAAGATGGATCGGACGGGCGGGTTTGAGAGTAATTACGGTATTCACTGGCGCGCCGAATTGAATCACCGCTTTGTTGTTTTTGCCGGCTGGAAGAGCGAACGCGCCAAGTACATTGAAGAGGACACGTACGTCTAGCGCCATCTGAAAAAGGGGGTTTTATTGGGGGCATTCGCTGATATGCGATAGTGATGACCTAGGCGATGCGACGATTGCAACGCAACTGACGGTCGAGGACGAGGTGGACGATCTGGAGCGGGAATTATATACCCATCACGCTCCCAGATCCTTCACTGATGCCTTTTCGCGCGATTCGAGCGATGAGGACAATGCTAGCGACGCGTCATTCGTCATTGTCGAGGATGACGAAGACGACTCAGCAGCGGCAAGAGGCACTGCGTCACCAGTCACGCCCGGCGCGCGTTCCACTCCTGCCACTACCACCACCAGCAGCATCCAGCATGCGAAAAGTCAACCGCACAGACCGCGGCCGCGTCTCAAGAAGAAGATTCCGAAGATGACGGACTTTTTCGGGAAGCAGTCGTGAAGTATTATTATCATCTGATTTCTCATCGTAAATATTAATCTTCGAACAAGAGTATCCTGTAATAATGCATCGATCGTGTCCATACAAGAAGAAAACGAAATTAGGAGGCCGAAGAGGACCAAGATTAGTGAAAGTGACCGGCGGGATCTCGTCTGGTACTCATGAGGACGTTGCCACTACCGGTAAACCGCCCATACTGCAGCGTACTGCCCTGATTCTTGGCGTCGCGCAACTGTTGTTCGGAAAAGGCGCGTTCCGTGGCGGTAGCCATCTTTGGACCGAGAAAGCGTGTCCCCGGTCGCAAGTGCCCCTGTTGCACGGCGTACCGGGACACGGTATGCAGTGCCGCGACCACCTGTAATGGCCGCTTGCGTTCGTAGAGATCCACTGTTTGAAATAGGTCGTGTGCGGGGACGCGCAGGACGGTCGTGCAGAATCCCAGAAAGGCGGCGATGTTTTCCATTTGTACGAAGGGCATGGCGCTGCGCTTGTACCGGACCCGATTGTCGGGTGAGATGACGTTGACTAATTCGCACAATGCCGTGCCGTCGCGCAGCGTCGTGCACAAGTCCTCCTCTCCGATGGCGTTGCCGTCGTGATGGTCAGAGGGTGGTGGTAAAGGATGACCTAGGATTTCTTCCATCCATTCGCGGGCGTCTCGCGACATTTCAGCGTACCGTTCGTCCGTTTTCGCTTTCTCTTTCGCGCGCAAGTCGCGGTCCAGCGACATGATGTCCTTTTCTTTCTTATTAATCAATTGACCGACCCGCCTTGTAAATCAATGACTTGGTAGTCTGAAGCAACTCGTGCTGTCAAGTTGAATGGTTGGTGAAAAGGGGTTGGAAGACGAGGACAAGATTAAGAGGTCAAAGGTGTTCGCGATCGAGCGAATATCGAATGCGCAACACGTGGGTGCAACGGTTGTTCATTGTGGAGAAAAAAAATGACGCGCGAAAAGTTGAGCGGCGGCTAAAGTTTGTATGGTTTACATGGTTTACATCACGTCTGTGAGCTGTTTATATACGTATACTAGAGTCGTTGTACAGAACCACTGGGTTCATAAATACAAAAATGACCGCCTCGAGACCGCTGAATATGAAACTGCTCTGGCCATGCACACTACGACTCACTGCCTTCTCGGCCATCCTGTTCTGTGCCGTCACAGGAGTCGGCATCTCGACGCAGGTCGGTGGCGAATCTGCGGCAACGACCTCGACGCCGACCTCGCACAAGCAAGTCCGACGGCCAACAACAGACACCGAGAAGGCATAGGATTCTGTGTACAGAAGTAAGGAAGGAGTTTGTTTGCTATGATATTGGTGTACAGAGAAGAAGAACAAGAAGAAGAAGCTCAATTTTAAGAGAGAAAGTAAATGCCGCCGTCGCCAATTTTGGTGATGTCAAATGCAAGGGCAGAATATACACATAAGATCACGACCCACAAATTATAGACCCAAGGGATTCAGGCCCTCCGTCTGCCAGTCCATCCGACCCATCTCATCGAGTCCCTCGATGCTCTCCAAGATGGTCCCGCCACCGAGACAAACGTCCCCGGAATAGACGGCCAGATGCTGGCCGGGCGTCACGCTGCGTTGCCGTTCCTGGAAAAAGACGCCGACGTTACCCGCTCCGTAGTGGTGCACGATACAGGGAATAGGTTCCTGGCGATGCCGTAGTTGTACGGACAATTTATCAGGTGATCCCGGATAGCTCGCCCAGACCCAATCCGTGCTGACTGCGCCTTGCTTGAAGAGACGAGGGTTGTCTGCTCCCTTGACCAATTCGATGGTGCCTTGACTCACGTCCTTTGCAGAGACGTACCACTTGCCTTGCATCTTTGCGTCTCCTTGTGGTAGTTGTACACCGCTGCGCTCGCCAATCGTGGACGACCAGAAACCACGATTGTCCTCGACCAGTGTTGTGCCTTGCTCATCGATATACCTGACCGGTCCTGGAGACAGGTACGAAGACAGGAAGTCCCTGAAGTGCTTAGTCTCGGGTGAAACAAAGCATAAACCCTGCGAGTCTTCCTTCTTTGCCACCTTCAGTCCTCGCTCTGCAGCCATTGTGCGGACTTCGGTCTTTGTGTACGGCCACAATGGGAAGAAACAGTGCTGTAGCGCGAATTGTTCTACGGTCGACAGAAAATAGGTTTGGTCCTTGTTGAGATCGACACACCTGATCAGGTGCGTTTTCAACGAGTCGGGCGCTCGCACCACGCGAGCATAGTGACCTGTTGCGAGCCACCACTTCTTGTTGCTCTTCGATCGCGCAAGGTGCTTCTCCTTGATTGTGTCGATGAGTGACCCGAATTTGATCTCGCGGTTGCAGGCAATGTCGGGATTCGGGGTATTGCCCAATTCGAATTGCTTCAGAGCTGGTTCAAAGACCTTGATCCAGTAGTCCTTCGAAAGGTCTACCCTTGTGACAAGTATCTCGAGCTGTTTGGAGACCGCCTGCACGTCTTTCCAGTCTTTCTCGGAGGAACAGCCACCTGGAGACTTTGAATCATTAACCCAGTTTCGCATAAAGATGCCTTCCACATCGTGCCCTTCTTCCTTCAGAATCGCAGCCGCTAATGAACTGTCCACGCCACCGGACATGGCGACGTAGATCTTGTCGCCTTTCTCCGGATATTGCTCCCTCGGTATGAAGGGCAAGACATCGCGACGACGACTTGTTTCAGTGCTATGTAACCGCGTCCATAAAGCGCCTTGACCACGGGCAAGCTGAAGCTGAAGCTGAAGCTGCCTTGCACAGATATGTGTCCTTGCAATGCCAAGCCTAGGAACAACAAATGTCATGGGCTGGGGGCAAATGAAGGTGTCCTAGAATCGAAGCACACGACAACTTCCAAGTCTAATAACCACTCTACCAACTCACTTTCCCAATTGTGTCCTGCCGCGAGCACAAACTTCATAATTATCCACAAAACGAGCAATACGAGAAAGAGCTCCGACAGCCGGGTCTCCGACATCGGAGAAACGTCGGATGGACGCATCCTCCAAGCATCTAGTAGCTTGGCTGCTGCATGAGCGAGCTAATTGCAAGTACACGCTTGCATAGGTCTGCAGACCTCTATGCTTCTTAAGACTGCAAAGGAGGATGCGCGTGTAAGAATCGATGTTCAGTCGTGCAACTTTACAAGTCAGGTCATGTACAAAAGAGTACGTGGACTACAGAAGACAGCGTAACAACTCTACGAGTGCTTGCCTCGAGCACCGAGCATAGCAGTTCTTGGAGCACTGTTCTATTTCACAAGTTTCTTGACTATAAGTGTATGGTGCGAGTTTCGGACGATGACGCAATCACAAGACATGAAAAAAGTTTGAAATCTGCGCGCGGGATGCGTCTCGAAAAAGGTGACTCACCTGCAAAACCTTGGTGGCTTTCAAGGACCAGGAATAGCATTATGAACCACGCAGAGATGGAGCGGACTTTTCTTCATTACAACTGCACCGAGGATAGCAATCTTATGCTTTAGCACTGTATAAAGACTCTTAGTACGCAAGGACGTGGTCGGAGCCATTGTCATTGTGTACTCAATGAAGTTGGCCAGGCGTGTCATCATACAGGCCCAAGCAGTACTGCACTTCGGAGCGGAATATGCTCAGCCATCCATGCACTAAATGACTCGCACAAGCATGTGCATGAAACCTGCTCGCTCACTTGCCTGCAAGACAAACTTCAATAGTGAAACAGATTCTGTGCGCTACGAAGGACATACACGTCTTTACAAAAACACAGAAAGCGTGATACTACGAGTGCAACAACATTCTCGGAGTATTTTTCATACCGACCGCCATAAACAGAAGAGATCTCAACAAGGAATGTGGTGTCTATAGTGTGACCAGAAGCGATTTGAGCAGATTGGGACAACGGTCAACGAAAAGAGGCTAGGCCACGGATTTGGTGGAAATGATATGACGCATCATATCGCTCCACAGTGGCCGGTGGGCTGACATCGACGGGAGGGCGGTCGTTGCCTGTCACGGACCACTCTGAGAAACATGACTGGTTGACCCGTTCCCAGAGGCTCTTCAAGGGAACGACGGCAGGCCGAGAACCAGTTTGTGAGCAGGTACCTCGATAGAGTCCTCAAAAGCCGGTCGGAAGCGATCGTCACTGTAGCATCATTTCTCGCCCACTCATCATTCGGGGCTGGCGGCCTGGCCGCATCGCCGGCGCGCTGGCTTTTTGCCTCGGAGGCCATTTCTGCGGAATTTCGTTTGCTACCGGGGCAACCAGTGAGATCGTCGGGCGATGTCCTCTTCGTCTCACCACTCCCGGTTGTGTGAAGCATTGCTGAGGAATTATGACGTCGGCTGCCAGACCCGTTTTCACTAATAAGTCGCCCATCCGCTCGCCCCTACTTATTGATCCTTCCCTCCCTACACAAAACACTTCTTCTTTCATCCACACTTCCCTCTTCGAAGCCCACAAGCCTGACCATATAACAACAATGGTTTCCAAGTACGACCGACCAACCCTCGCTGGACATGCCTTCCACTGGCCGATTCTCGCTCTGCAATTCATCTGCGGAGTGTTGATCCTGGCCTTCTCGGCCGCTGTCGTCGCTCAGCACAACTCCAACACCGCTTCAGCGATTAACTACGAAGTTTTCTTGGGAATAATCATCCTTCTCTGGGTCTTTGCCGTTGCTGGTGCACCATTCCTTCCAATTCTCGGACAGGAGTTGGTTCGAGCCCCAGTCGATGGTGTGCTCATGCTTCTCACTTTGGCCGGAGGTATCGCACTCGCCACGCGTCTCAGAGTCCACTCTTGCAGCAACTCCGACTACGTCAACCAGCCTCTGTTTGACGGTTCCTCTAACCAGTGCCGATTGCTGCAGGCCACCTGTGCCTTCACCTGGTTCTCATTCGCCGGATTCCTCGTCACCTTTATTGGTGCCCTCGTGTCATTCACCACTGGAGCACCGGCGACGCAGCGAGGATCGCGAAAGCCAAGAGGTCCATCAACCGTCTAAACAACACTACAGTGTTCTTTGGAAATCATGGTGCATCTGAAATGGCCTTGCGCGCGACACACTAGCATATGACTTGAGGAATGGTCTTACAAGGGACCGCAATAATCTAATAAGGCATGCTCAATTCTTTGAGCATCGACCAGCGACACTATATACGGAGCTGTAATATAAAATCCGGGACGAGAGTCCTAAGCTACTTAATGATAACAAACTTGAGATACAATCTTGCTGTTCTGCTTCACTCTGTGAACATTCTGTCAACTGATTTTTGTTGTTGAACCTTTTTCTTTGCTATGGCCGCATTCTCCCACATAACGACACAAGCCACTTTTATGCCGCATTTTTCCACATCACATCGCATCACAAAAGTCAGAAAAAAGCTGCCAACGACATTCCTCGAGCTTGATCCGTAACGTGGTTGAGCACCCTCTGCGAGAGTCGAAAATACATGTCAGAATCAAAAAAACGTTCACGAGCAGCATCCGAGGATGCGGCGGAAGAGCTGGAGATTGACGTCACGCTCGACGAGCCGCTCTCGAAAAGGGCCGCGAGAAGACTGAAAAAGGGTCGGACACTGAAACAGGCGCCTTCATCGCAGAAACCACTGCCCAAGGAATTCCAGGATGCAAGTGACCATGATGGTGACGACCAGGAAGAGGAGAATGACTCCACCAATGATGGAGAGAGGAAGAAGAAAGCACAGCGCGTAAAGGGTGAAAAGTCGGGTCGCAAGGACAAAAAATCCAAATCGACAGGCACGGATGGGGATGCGAGAACCACTACTGGATCCTCGTCGACGACACCCGGCGGCAGTACAGAGTACAAAAAGGGCACCAACGGCATCTGGATCGGCAACTTGAACTTTAAAACCACAGAGACGGACCTGACCACCTTTTTCAGCACCTTAAGACCACTCGGAAAAGCCAAACCGGCGAGCACCTATCCGACCATCGAAGCCTCCGACTTGGTACGTATTTCCCTGCCCAATGGGATACGGCCGGGGGAATGCAATCGCGGGTTTGCGTATATCGATTTCGCACGGCCCGAACAAGTCGAGACGGCGGTCATGTTGAGTGAACGCATCTTACTCGGCCGCAACGTCCTCATCAAACCCGCCGCAAACTTTGACGGCCGTCCTACCGCCGTCCCCTCTATTACTGCCGCTACTTCTTCAACGACCGCCGCGAACGCTGGAGGTCAAGGAGGCACGGCAGGGGAGACTAAGATCCTCTACGTCGGCAACTTGAGCTTCGACGTCACCAGCGACGACTTGGAGACATACTTTGGCGGCCCTTCCTCCTCCTCTCCATCACCTGGCTCACAATCACAGTCGGGACAGTCGGGACTGAAAAAAGTACGCATGGCAACCTTTGAGGACTCGGGAAAATGTAAAGGATTCGCCTTTATCGACTTTCACGACCCAAAGGACGTCCGACGCATCCTCAACGACCGCAAATTTCACGCCATGAATGGACGGAAACTCACGCTCCAGTTCGGCCAGGACCGATCCCTGCGCCGGAAGCCCCCGACCTCATTCAATGCCGGCGGTCCCCCAAAGAATGACAGAGCACGAAATGGTGGGATAGGTGGACGCATGGTTGGGGAAAAGGTTGATGCGCGAACCATCAAGCCCGGTCGCGCACTCATGGACGCGCCCCGAGCTAGTCACGCCATTGTCGCCAGTAAAGGTGAAAAGGTCAGCTTTGACTGAGTCAAAAGGTGTAATGCCCGTCGAGATTCCTCTTCTTGTTGATGATTAATTACTACTGTCTTCAAATGAATTATCCTAAGGCCTGCCTCTACGCTACAACGTTGCGTCTCGAAGAGAAGAAGAAAATGATGATGCACCTTGTAAAAAGTTTTCCAAATTATTTCAATGCCATGGGTCCATCAAGACCCTTCGCCTGCGATTGCATTTTAGTCGTAAATTTCAATCGGCTGCACCTTGTCGATGGTGTAGAGCCAGTTGTTTTTGTTGTCCTCCTCGACCAGCCACTCGGTCGGCCATATGACGAGATGGCCGCGTATTCCACACAGCATCTTCTCCATCATGGGTATGGTCGGAAGCTCAATGTCCGCGGTCGCCTTGTGTCTATTCTGGCCTGCAGAATCCCGGGAATTGGTCGTGCCTGCGGTGCCGGCCCGCTTGCGATTTGGCAGCGCCCCACTGCCGGACCGACTGTGTTGTGCTTTTGCGCGCCCGCCCTCGTCTCCAGACTTTTCCGATTCTTGTGTCAGGGGCGCGACTTGGTCCTCTGACGATGGGGAGGATTCGGACCCCGTCCGTGTCTTTTCTCCATTCGAGTCCTCATCATAAGCTTTGCCTTCCGCCAGAGTCTCGGCATTGGATGACGCGTCACTAGCTTGGTTTGTGGCATGGTTGGCAGAAGCCGCCCCTGTCGCTCTGTCGGCCGTGGCCTGCCCTCCACGATGGAACTTTGACGCTGGGGCACCAGCAGGTCCTCCTCCTGGAGCACTCTTTGATAAATCTTGTTGATCTCGATGACCACCCTGCATCTTGGCGAGGTCTTCAGAATACTTTTCCCACTTGTGATAATCTCGCCACGTCTTGACCTGATCATCCGGCTGACACCTGAAGACTTCTCGGAAGATGTCTGTATTGCTGATGGCCAGATGGCACCAAGTCTTGACGTAAAAGTCGTCGCAAAGAGGGTCCGCGAAACCGTTTGGGTCGACTGAAGCTATCGGCTTTCCCGTAAAAGGATTAGTGAAGGGCATTTCGTGAACCTCCTCAAAGGTCTTGGTCGCGCTTTCTTCGGCATGTGTGCGAGAGGTGAATGGACCAGCATTACCTGCACCAAGATGAATCAGAGGTGTCGTCTCCTTGCCCTCCTTCAGACCGAATTCCTTGAACAAAGACTCGAGCTTGTCCTGTGCGGCATCGATACGTTCTTTCGATGTCGAGTAAGGTTTGCCGTCAGCACTGATGTTGTCTTTATGCATGATCAGACTAAATCCAATGTCCGGATCCCTCTTCGCGTGCTCAAGCTCTTCCTCCTTGTTCGCAGTCTGTGGCATCGTGCTCGGAATTCCTCTCGCTATCGGATTGGCCGTGGTAGAGACCTTTCCGCGACCAAAGTCATCCGGGATTTTAATGTTTTCATGTTCACTGAACCATTCCTTGCTCACCGATGCCGCAAAATTCTCCTTGTTTAAGTCGCGATCGAACGACTTTCCCCCATGCTCTAAATGATCATTTGCTTCGAGAATCGTCCAATTCTTGTCTTTGTGCTCGGTGGCTCCTGCTGCTAGTCTGGCACCCATTTCACTCTTGTCATGCAATTTTCCAGAGCCACCAATGTTGGTAGAGTTCTCAGGGTCCCAAATTTCCACCATCTCGTCATATTTGCATGCTTTGGCTAGTCCGTCCATGTTGAATTCTGTCTGCTCACACTCATCCACATTGACACCAAGATGTTCACGCATAAGTCTAATCCTCAAAGTATGCGCGAAGCGACCAACCTGGAAGGGCTCACCGCCCATGGTAGACTCCATCATGTCCGTATCACGAATCACAGCGGCGACTTCCGAATCACGATTACCTCTCTGGGAACGCTCGTTGATGTTTGCCGAGCCAATGATGGCAGCCCTGTCATCCACAATCATACACTACTCAGCATTAGCACACAAGTCCCTTGACGGGAGATGGGAAAAATACCTTTGCGTGGATGTAGACCATCTCTGACACAAGCACTTTAGGATCTTCTCCAACTTTGCCCCAACCTCTTAGCCCGAAAAAGTTGATATAATGAGCGGGGTCGATACCCGCAGTCCTAAGTCTGCCAAAGATTGACTTTGGGCCACGAGAAATGGTGTTGAACTGACACTTCATGATGTACCGCAGAGCGGTGCCTTCGTTGCCGTCCACCGAACCAGGGAAACCAGGCATCATGGGAACCACGATGATGGCTTTCCAAAGTTCCTTGTTTCGGTGTGCCCGGATGATGCGCTCGACGAGTGCGTCGCCAATACCATTAATGATTTGAGTACCCTCGACTTCTGTGCTGGTGATGAAGAATTGATTCTCGATGTACACGAAATGCTCGCTCGCCTTGATCAAACCACAGTAAGCATCGTGTATACTGCACTCTGTCTCATCAAGCCCCAAGGACCAATTTCCAGATGAACGCAATAGCTGAAACTCGCAAGTTCCTGTGACGCCATGCTTTTCAAGATCGGCCGGCAGATATTCTGCAGGTGGCAGGAGCATTGGTACAGGTTTTCGAGGGGGTTTTGTTCTGATGAGGTAATTCCATCTCTGTACAAAATGACGACCGACATCTCTCGCTGCTTGACCAAGGATACACATCGAGATATCGTGCCAGCCCATACGCGGGATCTTGGAACGATCATACAATTCCGCATATGGTTTATCCAGGGTATGAAAATCCAGCACACGAGGGTTCGAATAGTCCTTGCCAGGCCAGACCTCTGGATCGTCCGGAAAGTCATCGATACTGCTTGGTGCTAATCGAACTTCATCAGGACCCTCGTGCTCATTCTTCGCCGCGTAGCGCCCATCATACTTATCATCGGTCAAGACATGCTCGGGAGTATCCCATCTGCCGAAGCATAGATCCAATCCACCGACGAATGCCAACTCGTTGTCAATGGCCAATATCTTTTCGTGGTGAGCCCAGAAGAATGTGATTTGCTTGAGATGACCCGGGGAACGTTGCACCATGATATTTGGATGCAGACCCATCAGGGAGTACTTTGTGTAGGTCGAATCAATGGGAACAGTCGTGCCGACGTTCTGGTAGATGATGATGAATATTTTGACCCCTTCTTGAGCCTTGCGTTGCAACAAACGATCGAGTCGCCACTTTTCCGCCAACGCCGGCGGCCTACGCATG
Organism: Taphrina pruni; assembly: GCA_005281585.1. Lineage (NCBI taxonomy): Eukaryota > Fungi > Ascomycota > Taphrinomycetes > Taphrinales > Taphrinaceae > Taphrina > Taphrina pruni. The sequence goes on along the minus strand of RHGH01000013.1, from coordinate 126,669 downwards.
TAGAGCTCGGGACTGAGCCACCAGTCGTGTATATAGATCACATCACGAGCATTATAGATGGCACGACTGACATTCCAGAAGTAGTCGCGACCATCGACAAGCCATTGGGCAGCCACGTTGGTGCGAACAGGAGCGAAACTTCCGAAGCGGTGCTTTTTAGACCACGGACTGGCCTCACTCAGAGTGCCGATGCTCGACGTGAATTGCCCAAGTTGTCGTCCATTCTTGGCAATGAGGCTAACTCGTCGCTCACAATTTTTGATCTTGAAGGAGTGATGGGATGAATGACTGTGACCACTCTGTTCATCTTGATCCGTGCTGAGCGAGAAGTCATTCACAAAATGACGTCGGGTCATCTCAAAATGGTGATCAAAGTAAAACACATCATACACCTCCGTAGCGCCAGGGTCTGCAATGACGGCAATGTACGATTCTCGAACCATGAACCACCGAGGCTGATGTCTCCTCTTGATCTCGACAGGATTGCAAGTGAATCCTCGTGTCGCACCCCTTACACTCTTGACGGCAAGATAGCCTTCCTTGCCAGCAATTCGTTCCTCCTTTGCCAGACGTATGCCCAGCGTACTGATCTCGAGAAATTTGCACAGCCGATTACACTCCTCACGAAATGTGAATGCGATTAAGCATTTTCGCAGCCACTCGCCAAGCTTGTGGCTCACGACTTTGGCATATTGTTGATCTCTATTCAGCATTGGAGCGGCGCCGCCCACGGACCCTGCGAGCGCACCGATGCCAGCGGCGAGACCTGGTCCGACCTCCTTGGCGAGCTTCTCGCTACGACTGCTCCGATCGCCAATCTTCCTTGCGCCCCGAAAGTACGGAACTGCCTCTGACGGGAAGTCAGGCACTTTCGAAGCTTTTCCAAGACGAAGTTTACGCCTGATCCCAAGCGCAATGTTCAGTCTCCAAAAGTCCTCGAGATCTCTAGTGATGGTCCATTGTTTGGCTGATGTGCCGGTACCATACCTCAACTTAATGGAGAACTGGGTATGCAAGCGGGAATCCTTGTCGTCCGCTGCCGGCTGGATCTCAAAGTCGAGCATGCTAAACAAGACAGGTAGACGGTGAGTCTGGCCCTTGTCATCCATGAGGAAAGCTGTGGCGGCCAAGGAAGCCGTGAGCGAACCCACCATGAGGAGAGTCGTGATGTCGTTGCTCATGGCGAGCTTCTCCCGTTTCGCCTGCTTCTTGAATTGTACGCGGTTCTTGATGCGATCCCATCGTTCTCGATTGCGCGAACTGGTCCCTGTAGTCATATTGGTCTCTTGTCTGTCAGCCACTGGTCGACGCTTGCCGTCACGAAAACTTCTCGTTCTCAGCGGCCGAGTGTCGCGACTTGGGAGATCGGTCGCTGCTCGATTGAGCTTTTGTCGAGATGCATGGCCACTCGTGTCCAAATTCTCTTGTGATAGACCCGCTCCGATTGCTGCATCTCCTGTGCGACTGACGGGTCGTTCCTGTGCAGTCTCATGTGCATGATGCAGACCGAGATGATCGAACGGATTGGGATGCTCTCCACTTCTATGCAATGGCGCGGTCTGCATGTCGCCTGGCGTCCTGTCGTGCTGCAGACGATCGAGAAAGTTCGTTCGGAAAGAATGAATCTTCTTGGGCCGCTGCTTGAGTTCACCTGTCCTTGGTTGTGGATCGGCAATGTGAACATGATTGTGTTGTTCTCCTATATCGACAGCGGCAGCTTCTTCGGTATGTCGCGCCAAAGGCGGTGCAACAACATCCTCAGTGACGTCCTCCAACCTGGCAGGACTTGAACCTTCCATCAGGTCATCGCTGGCAGCATGAGACATTTGTCAATTCCTTGCAAGACTGGTACTCAAGACTTTTGAGCGAAATGCTGGGGTCAATCGACAAATGACCGAATGGCTTTACTAGGTGCGATCTCCCGCATCAAGCTGGGATTTTGTCAAGCTTGACATTGTCGTGCGGCAAAGAACAGAACGATGGTATTGAGAGAACTATAGACCTAAAGAGCAAAAGTCGAAGCGAGAGACAAGAGACAGGGATGGAAGAAAGGTAGATGGAGGATAGGAGTGATCAGGGGGTAACATCTGTAAGTAAGTAGGCAGACAGCTCAAGCCCAGGCCAGCCAGAGACGGAAGCAAGAAGCCGATCGCACAAGGTGTGTACCTAGAGTGTGTCAGGTCTGAGTGGAGGGCAGCAGCAACGGGAAGCTTGAATCTCGTCCAGGTGCGGCTGGTGACGACGGCAGCTGGCTTTCAAGGTTGCAGGCGGGCTGCTGCTGCTGCTGCTGCTGCTGGAGATTCGGGTCCAGCGTGCGCCTCAATTGCCGGCGAGATCTTGCTGCCTCAGGTCCCGTTTCAACCTTGAGAACTTTCGTTCCAGGTGAAGCAAGTCTTCCCGCGCAACTTGCTTCCAAGGTTGGCAACTGGCGAGATCCGACCTTCCGAGCTGGGACGGAATGGGCACGGCTTGGCTTCCCTGTCCAGGTGGCGGCTGAGCGCATCTTCCACAGTCGAATCCATTTCGGCAACCTCGGCATGGTCATGCACATCTAGGTACTAACCGCACTGACGGTACGTCATTCCTCCAAGTCACAGGTGATTGTACACACAGAACGGAAACACACAAACAGAGCTTCGGATGTCAATGACAAGTCTCGCAGTTACTATAAACCGACACTTTATCGGAGTGCTGAAACGGTCATCCAGTGGGTCCAACCTTTCGTGTCGAGCCATGCCGATACACGACTGATGTGAAAAACTGAAAAGGGGAAAAGGATCGGGACATTTATTCATATAGGGTCTCCAACATTTTGCCGACGACTCGGTATGGATCTAGTGAGGTTAGTCAAAGATTGTCCATTTGTCGTTCAAAGATGCACTGCATACCCATAGAAGCAGAAGGTCTTCGGTCCTCAAAGTAGCCGCAACCCTCCCGGTCGACACTTCGTGGGATCCTGACTGAACAACCTCTGTTGGCCACTCCGTAGTTGAATTTGTCGATAGATCCAGTCTCGTGACGTCCAGTCAATCGCTTGACGTTGTCATCTCCGTAACAAGCAATGTGCTCAGTATGCCTCTTACTCAGCTTCTCAATCGCAGTGATGATGTGCTTGATGCCACCTTCGGCTCGCATCTCCTTGGACGAGACGTTCGTGTGTGCACCGGCTCCGTTCCAGTCACCCTCAAGTGGCTTGGCAGCGAACGAAACGACAATGCCGAACTCCTCGGCGATTCTCACAAGCAGGAATCGAGCGAACCACATTTGATCACCGGCGTCAATTCCAGTGGCAGGTCCGACCTGGAACTCCCACTGCGAAGGCATGACTTCGGCATTGATACCAGAGATTGGGACTTCACAGTAGAGGCAAGCTTTGTAGTGAGCCTCGATGAGGTCACGTGCAAGGACTTTGCCGGTTCCTACTCCGCAGTAGTATGGACCCTGAGGAGCTGGGAAACCGCCAGTCGGCCAGCCGTACGGTCGTCCTTGCTCATCCATAAGAGTGTACTCCTGCTCAATACCGAACCAGGTCTCGTGCACATCGTGCTTGTTAGACAACTTGGCAGCTTCGTGTCTGTAGTTGAACTTGTTTGGGGTGCCGTCGTTTTGCCAGCACTCAGCCATGACGATGATGTTGTCTCCACCACGGAACGGGTCCTTCCAGAACTTGACGGGTCGAAGGAAGACATCAGAGTTGTCGCCTTGGGCCTGTCCAGTAGATGATCCATCAAAGTTCCACTCCTTGAGATCAGCCACAGATTTGGGTCGTTCAGGCAAGGTCTATAGTAATTAGCACTGGATTAACGACTTTACAAGCTATCCCACCATTGTCTTCGATCGAAGATTCGAGTCGGCATCAATCCAGATGTATTCTGCCATGACCTTGCCGCCCTGGTCAAGACTCAGGTACTTCATCAAGCTGGTCGTGTCAGTACGTGGTGCACTCGAGTTTCGGCTCGACTCATCGTGTGAGACTGAGTCCGAAAAATCGCTTACTTGGCAGTGTAGGTGATGCGACCCGGAAGGTCCATTGTATATGCCATCCTTGTAATAGTGATTCAAGGTAATGAGTAGTGGATGGACTAGCTATAAGCACGAAGCTCAAGAAGGATGGACAATAGGGGAGGCTTAAGTGCTCCAGCGGTTTCCCTTTGGCTGGTCAGCGACCCCCATCGCAAGTACATATCTACCCGTCTCGGAAACCCCAGTTTGCAAAACTAGTTTTGCACGTTCCAGAGTGCCCGTTGTGGTATTTCGGTACGAATCCAGCAGCCTCAACTCATCCATGGATGCTGTGCCTCACCTGCAATTATCCGAACCTTCGTCGCACGGCCGATGGCCGGGAACCTGTCCTTAGCATGCAAGGATAGCCTTTACTCAGTTTGAGCAAGCCACTCGAGTGCATGGACAAATCCGCAGATTGTCCTGCTTGGATGCTACTTCATCTGCCGCGTTTGGTCCCTTGGTGCTTTTGCACACCTGCAGAGAGGGCTTTATGCATATGAGAGATACAGGAAGAGCTTCTGTGCGGGCCATCCAGCCAGGTTCCCGTGACCCAGGTGTGGCACAGCGGAGAACTTTTGCCTCCAGATAGATAATCGTGAGGGCAGCTGCAAGCGAGTGTGCCAAGCGAGTACAGTAGATCACATGATATTGCAGTCCCCCTCATTGCCTGCTATCCGCGCTACATCCTGCTGTCGGACGAGGACATTTCCCGTCACCACCGTACTGAGATACGACATGACAAGCTCCTCCTTGATGAGCATCTGTTCCATACTCGCCGGCGTGGGCCTGAGTGCCCTCTGCATGAGCTCGTCGACGACACCACAGACTATGCCACAGCCACCGAGCCCGCCAACACTCTCCAGATCACTCAGATCAAGCATGATCGGGATGAGGATCTCTGCTGATTCAAACCCGAGTAGCGTGTCCAAGTCAAATTCCGGCGCCAAATCTTGCGTCACAAGCAGACTTGGCGACGTGTTTGGTGCTTTTGTGATACTGAAGAATGCAGGCAGCTCCTTCTTGAGGAAAATTCTTGTCAGTGGAATCACATAATCGGCAAACTGAACTCTAGACCCGAGCATTACTAGTTTTGTGTCTTTAGCAATCCTGATTGGGATTTTCCCCTGTCTCAAAAACTGCAGTGTGTTGACTCCTTGTTCTTGTGCTATTCTGTCACTCAGACTTTCTGTCGATTGCTCCATCTCCGTGTCTGGCACATCCTCATAATCCTCGTCAAGATCTAGAGGTACAGGTGATGGTGATCTGGAGATGTCGCCCGTGCGCCGGCGGCCGGCAAGGGTTCCCGGCAATGCTGAGGAGATGAAGGACTGGCTCAGATGCTCGAAATCGAAACCTCTGTCCGCGAGCACTTTTCGAACTTTTCTCATCTGTCTCGATGCGACGAGGACATAGTCGCTGAAATAGGTGGTGATGAAGAGGATCGAGACCCCTGCTTGTGCCAATGGCTGTGTAAGTTCCAAGAGTCGCGATCCATCGCCCATCCCCTCACCATCGATTTGCATGCACACGTACTCTTCCCGTTCTATCGTTGCGCCGGATCCTGGTCGAAGATTGTCTATGATCGGAAGGAAGAGAACATGCGCAATGTCCTGTGGACATATGACCGACAAAGAGGTTGGCGTCAAGGAAATGTTGAAGAAGTCGGGCGAATCCTGAATCAGACGAAGGATGCCATTGGTGAAATGTGGAAAGAGTCGCAGGGGTATGTTGATCAAGGACAGAGCTGGGTCCAGAAAGACGACAGATGTCATCCCTACGCCTGGTGTGAAGGGTGCGATCTACCTGCGTCTACGCCGACTGCAACCTTTGTAAACACGAGTAACGAGCCACCGAACTGATATACGTGAACTCGTTGAACCTTGCAAAAGTGCCGTCATATGGATGGTAGAAGGAAGTGAAGGCGCGTGCTGTGAGTCATGGCGATCGGATAGTAAAGGTTTTCAAAGTGCGACTTTTCAAATGATCGTTGCCGGACGATAAGATTGTGCGGAATTCTCTCATGGTGCATATCCATGGATCCCTCCACTTGCCGGCCGGGGCGATGCGCACCAACCCACTTGGAGAGGAAAACTCGGAGAAAACTGATAACAAAAATGGCAAAACCGTCTCGAACGACCCGTAAAATAGGGCTAGTCCCATGCAAAAAGTGTCCCAGCCACAAGTCTTGTCGCGCGATGCTTGCACGGGTCCTATAGGATCGAATTGCGGGTCGTTTGTCACTCGCCGGGACGCGATCTAGAATGCCAAGCACACTTGATTCGTTTGGCACTACTTCAAGGTATTTTCTGAGGTCACTACCGGCCAAGTGCCGCACTCTGTTGAACGGAACTGCAAATGATATCGGGCGGGATCGCGAGTCATCGTGGGGCTGAAGATGCCAATACAGAAAAGTCTCTGCTTGACTTTTGTTATAACGTGTCTAAGAATAACTATGCTCGTACAATCCCTGGCCTGACATCGGCAACAATCAGGGCAACCTTCCCCACCCGTCGCCCGGACCGGGTCAATCAATGCCTACGCTACACTCCTTGTATTCAGTCTCGGGGAAGTAAAGGACAAGCAGAACAATGCGGTACTTCGTGCCAATCTTGTGTGTCTGATGGTTAATCCGTCTTGATGTTGATCTCTTTCGAAAGCCTACTGATTCATGTCGCAAGTTCAGCAGCCGCTTCATCTGGGGACATCTCGGAATAGCCCTCATCTTCAAATTTGTCCACGAGCAGGTTCGGATTGTCCTTGTGCTCAATCGACGCCCTCCGCTCCAATTCGCCATAAATGCCATGTCCCGGCTTGGTCTCGACCACTCCGCGACGTCGAATCGCCTTTTCCTCTGCACTGATGGTGCGGCGGTGAGCCTCCACATTCTTCAGATGAAGCACTCGAGCCTGCTGCTCATCAAGGCGCCCATTCGTGCTCGCCAGTACTGGCGTGGCTTGGCTGCTGTCATGCTCCAGCGGTGGAGCAACGTCCGGCTTTGTGTCTTGCGCTGTCCTGCCGGTATCATTCATCGGCTTGACTGTTTCAGTCCTTGATGGACGACTCAGTGACGATTGACGTGACGGCTCGCTCTCTTCTGGCAGGCAATCGAGTGACGTGGCGATGCCCGAATCGTGACCATCCACCTCAGGTTCTTCTATGACAGGCTCCGATGAAGTACTGCAGATCGACGCACGACGTGCTGGTGTGCCTTGCAGCTCGTCAAGACTTGCCCGACGTGCTTCCTGAATGCCCGCTGCCTCTTGAAGTCTGTCTCTCTGGTTGGAAGACACTCTTCTGCGTCTCGTAGCGCTTGCCAAATCATGATCATTCGCATCAGCGAGGGGCTGAGTGTCCACAATCGACTTTGGCTCGGAATCACCCTGACCTTCCTCGAGTACTGGTAGCACGACATCACCAGCCGAGTGATCTTGTGGCTGCATCACTGCCAGCGTCGTCTCTGGCTCCGGCGTTCGTGAATCAATGTGCTCGCGCTTCATCTCTTTGACTGCCTTTTCGAGGTTGACCGCACTTGGCGTCCTTTCGAGTCGTGCAATTTCAATCTCTGCAGGACTCTTAGTCATACCGGATACGAAATTCCTGAATCTCTGGGCGTAACGTTGTGGAGGCACCGCGCTAATCTGTTTCTTGTAATCCTCAGAGCGACCAAATCCCTTCACGATGTTCTCCAGCCTCTTGCGCGCTCCATAGTTCGTCAACAAATCGATTATGCCAACGAAATAGATCATGTCACCAGGCGTTCCATCTGCATTACGTGATCGGATGCCACCCTCAAATTGATAAAAAATATTGTGCTGCATCCCGACGCTTTGCTGTAGAATTGCCTCTCCTGAAAGTATTGCACGAAGGGGGGCGCACTGTGCCTCGTGCAGAGTTCTATCTATACTGGGAGACTGTGGCAGACCTGGCCCATGATTCATTGGCATTGCCAGTGCGTTTCCAGAATGAGGCATAGCGATCTGAGCCAGTGTCAAGGGTCCATCTCTCGGAGTCACCATACGTCGTAGATCCCGGTGTCGATAATTTTGTCCAGATACAGAGGGAGTCCTTGTCAGCGTGGTAGGAGGACTTGAAGGTACCATAGAATTCGTGGGTTTCTCGGGAGTGCTGGAGGTTACTGGCAAGGTTGTTGTAGTCTCCCCGATGTTGTGTACACCGAGAAGTAACGAATAGTCCATAATCTGCAGTCTAGCTAACAGTTCGACGTCGGCCTGCACTTGATCAAGAAACGCCTTTTTCTTTTCAGCATCGAACTTCAGGTATTGTTTCGAATTGAGCCAATTGAGATCTTTGAGTGTGCCTCTCGGATTGCCTCGTTTGTCGTCTTCTGTTGTTATGCGTCCTACTGTCGAACCTTTCACATCATAGGTCGAATGTATGTCCATGTGTGGTGGGAACAGATTGTTCATAACGACAAAGTGGATCTTCTTGCCAAAACTGGTCTTGACACGATGAAGTCCATAGAACTGGGAAATGAGCGTATTGGGATAAGTCTTCGTGTGATTGTGATATTCGGGAAGGATGCGCCGTAGGAATTTGTGCTCTGCGTGGTGCAGTGTTTTGATGATGAAGCGATAGTCGCGAGAAAAGTAAAAGAATGATCCGGATTTGCCAGGAGAGCCGAGTTCGCTCAAGATATATTTGCCCGTGAGGGAGACCAGATAGTCTGCAGCATCAATCTGGAATATTTTACGCAAGTCGCGGAATACCCAGGGGGCATAATCCTTGAACTTGAAGTCATAACGTGCAGACGGTGTCAACTCATTGCCTTGAATATCGAAAGCCAGCTTGTGACGAGCTTTGAAGTCCAAAGGTGTCAGGTCCCTATCCATCTTTGCATTGCATCGTGAAGTCTATTTCTCGTCAGAAAGGTCCATTACTTCTTGTTTTTCTTCTTACAGCAACACGAATTCCTGTCAACATATTGTAGGCAGTAACCCAATTCGTGTGACCTTCACTGACTCTTGTGCCGACCAATACTGCATCTTCGTCCTCCACGCGCTTTTTTCTCGAAAGTCGACGCTGTCGAATTGTCTCCGCCCATCGCGCAGCATCCTCGTCGGTCGGCACTTCGTCCATGAGATGATCGCTGTTGAGACTGCGCGTACGTCTCCGAGCATTCGACGAAGACCCAATAGAATGACTGCGTCGAATCAAAGAGCTACGGTTGTTCCTCTCCCGTGCAGCGAGGGTGGTCGTGGATAGAGGATCCATCATCTACCACGCTTCTTCCGGTCAACCCCAGAAGGGCGGGACAGCTGTGCTGTACTGTCTCAGGAGGACTATCTTTCAAGGTCAATCAAATAGGTATAGATTTTATCGAGACGCCGACCATAGAACGCAAAGGAAGCCTAGCCACGGAGTGCGTAGGCTGGAAGATCGAGTTGTGGCAGCGAAGACGAGCAGCGAGCGACTTGGTTGGCGGAAATGACACTTGCCGCAGCAACAATCTTGGGAGGAAAGCTTGGAAGGCAGGAAGGTCCAGGCAGGGAAGGACGGGAGGGGACAAGCGGGCAAAGGGCTGCCTGATTGACTTGCCCAAGCTACGGGCTACGGTAGGCGTGCTCTCAACCTCTTTTAGGGAGAGCGGCATTCGCTGCGGCAACCAAAGCGTCTACCCCGGCCTTGTATACAACCTTAAGTTCCCGTGCGTTCTGCGGCTTTCCCGCAGACTTCATAGGTACGGTAGGTACGGTACGTAACTTGCAACGCATTTGATCATGATCACCTTGGGCACTCTTTGGAAAGTTGACCGGGTTCAATTAACCTGATACCTGGTATGTATAGCTAGGACCAAATAAGTGCGGTAGATTCTCACGCTCGCACCCCTTGAACACACCATCAATGGTATGGCAACCAGTGGCGCATATCTCATGCAGGTGTCACTCATCCATCTCACAGGCTTGCAACAGCACCCCGAACTGTTCTCCCTGAATTCTTTCGAACCAAGCTGCTACACATGATGCAGTATTTCGGTGCTTTCGGACCAACTTGAGCAGACTGACTCAACCTGATGTTGTTGAGCGACTCGAGCTGCGGTCTATGAGAGTCCGGCGATAGCATTCTCTCCAGGCGCATCGAACAATTCGATGTGCGCAAGTCAATTCTTGCGATGCTCCTCAAAAGCATTTTACTGAGCAGTACTTGACCCGTGCCCAGTCGCACGGATCTACAGGATAATCGACACAGAATTCATCCAAGTCGGCATTGCTCTGTGGTGCATTTCTTGACCACGCAAAGTTACAGTTTGCTAGAAAGTCAGCACAGCGTTTGACAACAAGGCACATGTATCATACCCTTGAGACGAGGTGGTAGCGTGGTGATGCACCGAAGTCCGGCGAGCTCGGTTGTCGCACGAACCTGCAGCTCTTTGAGCTCCGTGATCATTCTACGTGCAAATTCTTTGCGTTGTAGAATGACGTTTCTAGCAGTCTGCGAACGCTTGTGAGCATCTTTGTGATGTGGTAAAGAGTCGTCGTAAGTCATCCTGGGACTTTCAGAGGAGATGTCTGTGCTGCGACGGAATTGCAAGTGATCGGCATCATCACGCAGGACTCGTTTTATTGTAGGTCGCAATTGATCAGGAGCTTTCAGTGAACGACGAAGTTGTTGTTGTGCCAAGCTCGTGGTTGTGACTAGGACTGCTTCTCGATATGGATCGCTGACACATTGAGACACACCGAGAAGTGCTGCTATAAGTAAAAAGAATGAGCGCATAGTTCGATCACTCAGCTTGTCTTTACCCGAGTGGATGTCATCTGTCGATTACCTGATAGGACCGTATAGAAAACATCTACTCGACATCCTCTAGCTATGCATCGCAGCAAAATCGTCCGTATGTGTGCCCAATGGTATCTATGTGCTGAGATCAGGCAAATATGCGTCCTCAGATCTGAAACGCGACACATGTTGCAAACTCGTGATAGGACGTGCTCAGCCGCGGGCTCGTCGCAAACTGAAGAGTCATGCGCTCGAGTTACATTTATTTGGTGTACACTGTCTAACCTCTTGATTTCGTCCTGTTGCATGATTCAGTCTCGCTCTAGCCAACAAATCGTCATCAGACCACGGATAGTGTGCAAATTAGTCCAACAAGCTGCACAGGGAAACATAGATTCATGACAAAATGTCAAAATTCAATTTCTGAACTACACAAAATACTGCCCATGTCTTGTGCTTTGTCTCATGCTCAGGGTATGCTTCTCCAGCAAAGTTCAAGGCACTGAACTCATTCTTTTCCCAGATCATGCAAGAAAAACTTGTGTTCCTCGAGAAACGATTATAAACCAATGAGTCGTTGGCGACCAGTGCATTTGAGGATGAGTACTTAGAAGTGCGTTACGTCCACTCGACAATTGCTACCTCGCGATAGATGCTCACCACGCAAAAGGGTCTCAATCCACGCGAGAACAACTGATCATGATCAATTGCAATATACCTCCGAAATCGCGCAGCCACGTGTCAGCTCTTCGGCGACGATACATGTGGGAGGCTCAAGAGCGGTGTTTAATTCTATTAGACAGGCATGCTCAGGCATTTCTGGCTTGTCTATCTTTCGTGCTACATTAGCTCGCGGCCTACATGTGTCTCGCATCTCGCGCATTGACGGACACTTTCGACATGTGTCTTAAAATTATGTCACTTAATGATCAATGATGAATGGCAAGCTTGCAAGGTTGTCAGTGCGAGTCAATGCCACCTGGAAGCCTCGGTCGGCACCCGTCGGCTAGATATCCGTGTCAACTTCGTACCTATTCAAGCAACTGAACATCATTTGTGGAGCGCATATTGACCGCAGACCTCACTAAGGCGAGACTACCGGCTATGGTGACTTTAGTTAAGCTGCACTGCGGCATAGCCATACAACAACTCGGGACCAAAAATATCGCACACAATGTTTGGCCAAGCACAGAATCTCTCCTTGGTCGCCGCGGAGACACTCAATAGCCAGCAGGAACTCGAGAATCGCACATGCTTCGCGACTAACCCAAGCACGTTGTGCTAGAATTGCCGCCACAGCGAACACGACAATTGCGAACCAATAAGCCTCCACTTGCAGGTGCACCAGCCCAAAAGGTGAGGACATGTCTCAGATTGGCCAGGCCCAGATCGGGACGCGCGGAATTTTAAGGTGTGCACAGGTACGAACAAGCACCACATTCTGCTAGCTGCAAGGCCAACAGGGACATTTTTTCTTGACTGTTGGGAATGTCCATTGTCAAGCTCTCTCTAATGCGATGGCACAATTGGTAGCATCAAGATACGACGTTGTCGGGAGATCTAATTAAGTACGAAGTGATGCAGTCAGCGCCTCTTGTAGGCTTAGCTTGCGAGCAAATCAGCTGGCACGTTGTCCGGACCGTGGATAGCCGTCTCCACAATTGGCACATACTTGCGACAGCAGCTTGTGTTAGGACAGCGTTGTTGTACGTCGTGTCGCATGGAGGCGACCACAGAAGAGATGGATGTCGTGACCTGCTGCAGCTGATGTGCAATGCAGTGTCTCATGGGTAAATCTGCAAGCATGGTTCCAGAGATCTGTATGTGCACCGCCGCAATTAATCGTAGCTGAAGCTGCGCAGGCACGTACCGCTCCTGAAAGACAGAAAACTATAGAGTGATTAGGTCACTATCCAAAGCTGGTTGTGGCCTCCCAATTAGCCCGTGGAGCGAGCCGGACCTACCGGGTTTCCCAGCAGGTAAGGTGGATGCCCAGGACCTGCCCAGATGATGAATTTGGGGGCGGGGGAAGAAGTGATTTCAGTGGCGCGAAAAAACATGATTCTCCACGTTCGGGCGGATCGCCCACGCAATTCGCCCATTTCGATCCTCCGTTCAACGCCACGGTTACGAAATTCCTCTCGACTCACGTTGTCCACCAAACGTCCAAGGCAAGTCTTGGTGGCCACAACGAAAGAAGCTGTCAGCCTGCAACTTCCAGCTTGATCAGGTCATCACGTATCGCCGCTTCCTATAAGACCTTCTGGTCCCCCTACAAACACTTATTCTTTCTCTTCACAAAACTCATCCTTACCGACATCTTCTCTCAAACACCAAGATGAGATCTGCATTCATTACCTCACTGCTCGCAGCTGTCGCTACTGCATCGCCAATTGAAAAGCGTCAGACACCGGATATTGATGCCGTCATCTTGAACTACGCTCTTACCCTGGAGCATCTCGAGGACACCTTCTACCACCAAGCTCTTGCCAAGTACAGCGCTGCAGACTTCGCCGCAGCTGGCTTCGCCGCTCCAATCTATGCCAATCTGCAGGAGATTGCTAAGGACGAGGCTACTCACGTCGCTTACTTGACTGCTGGTCTTACTGCAGCTGGTGCTTCACCAGTGGCAGCATGCAACTACTCTTTCCCATACACATCTGTCGGTGGGTTCTTGACCTTGGCCAAGATGCTTGAGGGTGTTGGAATCTCAGCATACCTCGGTGCTGCCCAGAACATCACAAACCCGGCCTACTTGACTGCTGCTGGTTCGATTCTGACTGTCGAGTCTCGACACGATGCCTACATCCGATCGGAATTGCGACTTTCACCATTCCCAGGACCATTCGACACTCCACTGGACTTCAACGAGGTTTACACCCTGGCTGCTCAGTTTATTACATCGTGCCCATCTACCAATGTCGCACTTCCCGTCAAGGCTTTCCCAGTCCTCACTTTCACTAGCTCAACTCAGGCCACCTCTGGCACTACTGGTACATTCAGCACGACCGCAACTGGCCTGCCTGCAACTGCTTACCTCGCATTCCTTTCTGGACCAGGTGCACCAGTCTACTCTGCCGCCAAGATCGCAGGCTCCACCATCACTGCTACCATCCCTCCATCTATGCTCGACGGTCAGGTGTACGCTGTTCTGACTGCTCAGTCTACTGGCAGTGTCATCATGGACAGCGCCATCCTTGCTGGCCCAGCCATTGTGGAAGTCGCCCTGCCTGGTGCGATGCCATTGGCAGCTTAAGTTCATCGATATGACTGCATGGTTCAATGCGTTGTAACATCATTAATCTCAGCCTATAGTTAATCAGTCTGTAGTTAATGACATTCATTGTCACGTTCAGTGTCCTATTTCATGTCATCTTGCAGTCTTGTCGTCGCTTGCTCTTTGCAGTTACGGTCTGACGGCCGGAGCTCATTATAGTTTGGGTAATCCTCGGGAGTACCCTGGCTGCGAGGTCTCCAATGTAATGTTTTATACGAATATTCAACATGAGTGCCTTACATGGAAATTCATTTCTCGTTATTGAAGTTCATTGTACAATTATTTATCAAGAACTTCTGAAGTGGCATGAGTGCGAAAATCAGATATCCCGTCCCTGCGGACGGGACTTCTGTGTCGATCGCAGGTACTTCTACGATTTTCTATATCGAGAGTGTAAGACTGATTAGACCTAGGTAGCTTTAACGGGTGGCAGCCAGAGGCCATGTCTCTTTCCAAGGACGGTCGTTACTATGAAAAGACAATTCTGTCAGGCTCGAGTGAGTCCTATTCGCATGAATTCAAGTTTGTCCTTGGCAATGGGGAGTGGATGCTAGAGGAAGGTCGGCCGACACATGCCAATCAGGACGGTGTACTCAACCACACAATACACATCGATAGCTCGACACTTGACTCTGCCCTATCCGATGATGTTGTTCTAAATCCACACGATAAAGAAAAAGATCACATAGCTCCTCCTGAGTCGGTGTCTGTCTCAAAAGATCTGGGTACCGAAGTTATCGACAAAACCACGAGGAACAATGAATATCCAGCTGAGCCATTACCCACCTCAACTTCAGGTCCGGGCTTGGTCGACCCAGACGATACCCGAATTCGTGTCGGTGATCGTGCTCCGTCGAATGCATCGACTGTGGTTCACGATAGTCATTTAAATCCTGCGGCGCCTGCCTTCAATCCGGTAGCCACGCCTTTCATCCCAGCAACGAATGGTCCAAGACACAGCCATTCGAATTCCCGCAGTTCGCATCGTCAGCGTTCGCAATCGCGCTCGAGGAACTCTCATTCACGTAGCAGTTCGATCGTCTCAAACCGACCGAGATCAAACAGTAGCATCCATCACGAAGAGCTAAATCCTACAGCCCATGAATTCAAACCACAATTTGCACAACCGACAAATCACATTCCGCATGCATCTGGGTATGCAGCAGCCCTTAAAAAGCCGGCATCGCCCCCTATTAAGGAGGAATTTAAAAAACCAAGCCTACCATCAAAGCAATCCGTACCACAAGCACACCAGGCAGTTGGCGCACAAGATTCAAGACAATCAAGTGCCAGTTCCCGAGCCAGTACTCCAAGCCAACCTGATGCATCCACTCCATTCTCATATGCTTCGATTGCCAAGCATGGCACAACGGATTCCGTCAATGAGTCAAGTCCGACACCAACCTCAGAGACTAAGACGAATGTCTCCGAAGCAAAACAAAGAACGGCTGTTGAGCAGCATAAAGATCCAATCTTGACCAAAGATGTCATACAAGCCGGACAGAAGAGCTCCGGATCCATCAATGGTACTTCGATGCTCGAGAACACAAACTTGTCTCGAGCTGATGCCCAGGATCTGCAATCGACAATAAAAGAAACTGCCAGCAGCCCAACGACAAATGCGGAACACGTCACAAATGCTGCCAAGTCAGAATCTGAACAAGCTCATGAGAAGATGCTTGATCCTGCCGTGGAGAGTCTAAAAAGCTTGCCATTAGCTCCACAGTCTATGCCACAGGGGAGTGCTCCGTCACCCACGTCGAATGATTCAGGGCATCAGACTGTAGCAGAGGCCGCAAACGCTAATGCTGAGCGACAGCCGAGAATGCACAAGGATATCAGTCTTTCACAGCACGACGATCAAGATGACCAAACGCCTACTCATCCGCAAGTGGTTGACGCAGTCGAAAGTGTCAAGTCATCCATAAATGGTCTGCAACAGCAGGCCGTGGACGCATCACAGATTGTGAAGGCCAATGTAGAGCCAGTAGTTGACCAATTGAAGGAGCAGGTCTCTGAAGTCCAGGATCATATTTCGAGCACCACAACTGCTCTACAGGACTCAGTCACCGCAACCGCAGGTTCTGTAAAGGAAGCAATCAGCACACAATTGAATATCAATCATGCAGAATCTTCACAATCGTCCGGACGTTCCACTTCAAAGGCGGGGATTGATACCATCAAACTTTCGACTGCCGACTACGATGCTGAACAGATACGGCTTATGGACGAAGTCTGCATATTGCTCGATCGAGATGATACCCCTATTGGCTCAGCTACCAAGAAAGATGCACATCTCATGAGTAATATTAATGATGGACTGCTCCATCGTGCCTTTTCTCTCTTCATCTTTAATTCTGAAGATAAATTACTCCTTCAACAGCGAGCATCGGAAAAGATCACGTTCCCCGACATGTGGACCAACACCTGCTGCTCGCATCCTCTAGATATATCTGGTGAGAATGCGACTGATCTCTCCGGATCTATAGCCGGGGTCAAGCGAGCTGCACAACGCAAGGTTGAGCAAGAATTAGGCATCCGCGCAGCAGAAGCCCCGGTGTCTGATATGACGTTCTTGACTCGAATACACTACCTTGCGCCTTCGGATGGAAAATGGGGTGAGCATGAAATTGATTACATCTTATTCTTGCGATCTTCTCCGTCGTTATCAGTCAACCCAAACGAAGTGAGAGATCACAAGTGGGTGAGCCAAGCTGAGCTGCGCGAAATGTTTAGTTCTTCAGAGTTGTCCTATACACCGTGGTTCAAACTCATCTGCGAGACATTCTTGTACAAGTGGTGGGACAATCTCACAAATCCGGATATTTGCAAGGATGAGTCGACCATACATCGCATGGGTATTGAGCCTGCACTCTTCGCCAAGATTCAGCATGTCGGCAAGTCGTCCGAGAGCTCGGAAGACCCCTCAACGCCACCCAAGGATGAAGATCGCGGGCTCGATACTGTGACTGCTATAACTGACGCTGTCAAACAGGAAGCAGCTAAGGTTGTGTCTGCGGTGTCCGACGGTGGTGAGTCAGTCATTGAGAATATTGCCAATGTTGCCGACAAGGTTGTTGAACAGGTAGCGTCACTAACTTCAGACACAAGCCAATCGACTGCGACCAAGGAAGATTCTGAACCAGCGGCGGAAGATTCGCTTCCAGTCGATTACAGCACACAAGAGCCTGATTTCGAGCCGTCAACGGTGAAGTCCACTCCAGCAATATCCAGTTCCGAGTCCCACAACGATCGAATCATAGAAGAATCCGAGCCTGCGGCGGAAGACAGCTCGATCGTCGTGCCGGAGAGCAAGGATGCGGTGGAATCAGAAATTCAGGAATCATTCAATGCGACGAGGACGGAAGCCGATCCGAAGCAGAGTACAAAGGCACCAGATGCCGTGCTGGAACTGTCGCCGGCCGGGGAGGCCAAAGCGTCAGCACACGCATCAAAACGCGACCACGAGGACGACGATGCCGTCTCCCGACCGAGTACCGGCAAATCGCTTCGCGCAAAGCAAAACTTCTTCTTTTACATCTTCAATTCGCTCTTTGGTGGCATATTCCGCGGCTTCTCCTCCATCTTTCACAAACTCGCATTTTGGCGCAACAGTCCACGTCAGCAACAGGACTGAGGAGTGATCTTTTTCCCTTTTATTTTCACAACAATGCTCTCTTCTGTTCCCCTTCTCGAAATTAGTTTCACGAATTCTCGCTCCGTCACTTTTTATAGCGTATGATGAGAGCTTGAGCATTGCACTGAAAAAATGTCATGAATGCATCGTACCAACTTGCAATGAAAGAACCATTCTGTTGAAAATAAAGCCATGTCTCATGGTGCTATATGAAAGGGATTTTTACGCACCTAATCCAAATAAATCGACGAAATCCTCGCCCTTGAACCCACGCTCCCGCTCGACCCAGTAATTGCCCTCGTCGACACCCTTGAAAGTCCACGTCTTGCCGTCCGCCCCTGCTGCTGCTGCGGCCACTTTAAAGAATCGCGGCTCATGCACCTGTCCTGCTTCTTCCAATTCCGCCCTTCGCTTCCGTTGTCGCTCCTCGATGGCGACTTTAGCCGTCTCCGCGGCCTCGAGATTGCCTTGTTCGCGGGCGCGCATGTCTGGTCTCAGCCGGGAATCCGTGCGTGGCAAGTGTTGCGCCTCGAGCGGTGTGATTTCATTCAATTGTGTCGCGAACGTGGTGAACCCACATCTGTTGCCCGGATCCTCCACCAGCGTGCCCACCGACCAGATGATTGACTTGTCGAGTGAGAGACTACCCGTCCACGTGCCGGTCACTGACTTGTTGTATTTTTTGTTCGCTGCATCGTATGCTTCGATGCTCACTTCTTCACTACGGCCGGCGGCCCAGCCTTTTGCCGGCAAAAACTTGACGATTGCAGCCTACAAAATAGGGTCAGTAGATTTATTTTAGAATTGGTTGTAGTGGATGCCTCACCTGTCCATTGACCAGATTGCGAATAATCATCTCCCCTGAGGGCTCTATAAAGCGCTCACCCCAGGTTATGCCCTTCAAATATACCTCTGGTTTCTCCCACGTATAGACGTCGCCAGTCCTTAATCGAACCACAGTTGCGCCCTCGGTGGTCAACAACATGGATTTCCCGTAAAACTTTTGTGCTGTTGCCTGGTATTGGTTGAAAGACCACTGGTCGCTTTCAGCATACGATGCCACGCCCACCAGTGGGCGATGTTGCACCTTTTCTGCGATGAAGCGATACTTTTTGTCCTCTCGCACCAATTCATATGTCTCACCAAGCATAGGATTGAAGGGTTTGCGCTTGGCTCTCTCCTTCTGTCTCATCGATGAGAATGCAGAGACAGCAAATGCTGCTATTGTGAGGATACGTGTTCCGTCCTCGAGATTTGCACTAGCTGCAGCGTCAAGCAATTCGCTGTACTCCAACTCCTCTGCAGCTCTCTGGAGCAGTCCAAGTGGTTCATTCGACGCAGCCGGAGCACTCATACTGGAAACATCACTACCGACCTTAGATGTCATCAACTTCAGAGCTGAAGGTGGTTGGTCTAGAATTTTTGGAATCGTGACACGCCTCTGTACTTTCTGGACTGATGCACGCTCAAGTGGATACAAGCTCTGTCCGAAATGATCAGACGTGATCTGCACGCCAGCTGACGATGATGCATGTCCGTGCTCAAAGTGTAGCTTTTGAGCAATGGATTCGTCATCACTAGACGCATCGTCTATCTCTTCCGGTTCCGGTTCAGTATCCGAGTCATGGTGGGCAAGAAGAAACCCTGCATCTTCGTAACCTGATTCTGCATCAACCCAAATTTCATCAACTGACCTGGTGGAATCGAAGGACGACCGATGCACATCCTGAGACCCGAGAAGGATTCGTGGTATTGCAGACTTGTCGCTCACCGCAGTGCCGCCCGACAGGATGTTTTCAAATGTGCGCAGCGCACCTTCCATCTGGGCTTCCAAGTTGAATAGAGATCCACGAAGGTTTGTATTTGCTCTGGCACTTGTGAAAACATCATCAGGAGACGTACCGAGTGACGCAAGCTCGCTTGTGCGCCGTTTACCCCAGAAACTTTTACGTGTTCCGCTAAGACTTTGTGCTTCCGACTTGTTGGAGTCCTGTGTACACGGCTTTGAAGGACTCGATTGCTTCGATCGATCTTCGACCGCTTCGACCACCGGTACGGATTCTTTCAGGATGACATCTCGAAGCTCGCTCCTGATTTTCTTAAGGTCGTCCAGAATGACTCGCAAGCTCCTTATATTTGCAATTTCTTGAACACCTCTGTAAGGATCTTTGTCAAGAACAGAGCTCTTGCCAGCGGAATGGAGTGCAGAACGCCTAAACCCAGGAGCCAAATGTGTTCGACCATCATGCTTCGAGTCCCTGCTGGCCGCTAGAGCTTGACACCACATCGAAAATGACCCCTCTGATTGAGCCCGCAAGTTCCAGACCTCTGCTCCACTGTCGATATTGATCTCAAGAGTGTGACGATTGGCGCTGAAGACAGCGACCTTGAGAGGCACTGCTCCTCGCAGTACAGTGGACTGCTGGTTGAGATAATAATTCAGAGTGTTGGACTCGAAATCCAAGACGAACCATCGACGCGCCCACCCTTGCAACTTTTTCCTCCTTCGCTTCATCAGTACACCGTTGAGATGCTCCTCAAAGACCTCCGGCACATGATCCTCATCATCGACCAATGTCTCGGACGGTTTGCGTGGTATTTCGCCTGCTGTAGGGTAGATTTGCAGGATGAAGGTCACCAGTTTGCTCTTCTGCTTACTAAAGGTATTGTCAAACACAATAGCGTACATCCCATCTGTCGTCACATCAAGGGCATCCTTATGCACCTTGCCTCCAATCAATTTGACTCTGTCCGAGACAGGTTCGAGCTGAGCTTGTCGCAATCGCTCTTCGAAAGTCAAGGATGCTGCAAGGGTCGGCGTACCACCGACTTTCGCGGTCTTTGCGATCGGTGTATTGGTCTTTCTGTTTGTCGACTGTCTGTAGATTCCATAATAAATACTGTTCTTCTGCGGCTTGATGGAGTAGGAGAGTGTCTCTCCGGCTTTGACAAACACATAACGACAAGCGAGATCCCTCGAATGTACCGAGACCTGCTCGAGCTTGAGGTCAACGTTGGCCATGCAATCGTCAATCAAGACATTCAGCGCTCGATACTCCAACAGCGAAAGTAACAGCTCAACAGTAGCATGCTGTCAATTATGTGGAAGCACATCCAAAGGGGGGCCGATTAGGACCATCTACAACACAAGCCAAGCCTCTCCAAAGGTTGAAACCGAACAACGGGACGCGGAACTTGTTTTGATGCGAACTCCCGCGCAACACGGAGTCTCCGTTCGACCACATGACCATGTTGGCGGTGACTACTCGAGTAAGCTCCACGTTCCTGCCGTGTCTGAGCAGCGCTCCACAGGCACAATGCTGAGATCTCAAGAGAACTGCGGAACGAGCACAGGAACAGGCTTATGATGTGAGGTGATTAACTTTTATTTGTAGTTATTCTAGAGTACAGGTGTGCGCTTCATTACGTTCGCTACTTGAATGTCATGATATATCTCGTACGAGTGGATCATACATGAGACACTTATCGTGAAGCTCCGTGAGTACCGACGGCGTTGGTGTGCTCGTGAGCACCCGAAGTGTGCGATCCAGTCATGGTTGCTGGCTCGCCGGCTCGTACTTCTCGGGCAACGGTCTCACCTCCCTGGATGGAGCCTCCCTTTGACAGGAACTGGTCCATGGTCAGGGTTGGCTCAACAGTGGCCTCGTGGACGACTGGCTTCTCGTGAATGACCTCGTGCACTGGGATAGTGGTGTGGATGACCTCTTGCTGGATGGTCTCTCTCTGGATGACTGGCTGGATGGTCTCGTGAACGTGGTGGTGAGTGACATCCTGTCCGACAGCAGCGACGGTAGAGGTCTGCTTCTGTGTTGGCAGAACGGTCTGCGTGTTCTGGTATGCGTTCTGCTGTGCAGCAAGTGCCTTCTTGGCACCCTCACCCATCTCGTGGGTTTTCTCTCGGTGCTCTACAGCAACAGTGTTGTGTGAGTGGATCTCTGGTGCAATCTGTCGGTCTGCAACTGGCTGCACTCGCTGTTGGTGGTGGTGAACATGGCTACTTGAGTTAGAAGGCTGCTATGGAATTCTCTCGTAGTACTCACTGTTCTCGGTCCTCAACAATCTGAGTCTCCTCTCGGATGTTCTTCTGGATGGTCTCTTGGACAACGGCTGGTGCAACAGTCTCGTGTGTCTGGGTAGTTCCGACACGGTTGTCTCCGAGGATCTCTCGTGCGGCAGCTGGGATGTGTGAAGATGATGAAGACATTATTGTTTTGATATGTTCGTAAAGTAACCGGTTTGAAGGTTGCTTGTGATGATGGAGAGCTAGAGTGCGAAGGGAAGGAAGGTCTTCTTATACGAGAGGGGAAGGCCGTGCTGCCAACACCGTACAGACAGTCTCCTTCAGCCATGTAGGTCATGAGAAATGTTGTCATAATGGCGAAGGGAGTGTGGCTGGTGCTCCCGACCGCTACCCAGACCGGTCTCCTTCATTGGCTGCCAGCTGTGATTTCACTATTGGTAGGCTCTTCTGCAGGTCGCCAATCTTTGCGTGCGGTATTCGCCCGCCATACGCGTGACACGGCTTTTTCATCCCTGAATCACAGGTGAGTACAACAGCCTACGCGGGATGACTTACTCTGTATGGCAGATCAATCTGAACTGTGGCAGATTTAACAGGTTGACAACGGACAGAGACGGGCCAGACAGCCACGCCAAGGTCGCCGACAGGCTTCCTTGTGCAAGGTCATCGACCAGTAAAAGTGCGCAAGGAACGCTGCCTGCCACAAGGAGAGTCTCGGCGGCAGTCGAGCCTTCAGACCAGTCAAGCCGGAAGTTGAGCACTGCGCCACAACGCAGCGTTGTACCTGGGCTGCGAAGGAAAAGGGAAGGGATCGCAGCTGGACCCACCAAGAAGAAAACGCCGGGTCGTCATCGAGGCTCTTGACCTGCGCAAGCAGACAATCTTGTTCATCCATGAATGTTCCAGTCTCTTCCTTTCGACCCCCGAGTCGCGCTACCCGGTCTCCTTGTGCCTTGCTGCAAGCTGGTAAGGAGCCAGCGCGAAGCGGCCTGATCTCATCGCGGCTTGTGCCAGTCGTCTCTTTGTGCGTCTCCTTCGCTCTCTCCTCTCCCTCGCTCTTCCGCCAGACCACTCACTCATAAGCTGCTCTGCCAGTCACTCGCACAAGTCCACATTCTTCAGCTACTTCAGCTTTTAGTCTCCTCTCCAGTCCACCAATCGCGCTTACCACATCCACAACACAAGCATGGGTATTCTTGACAAACTCAAGGGTCACAAAAAGGTACTGCTTGAGCATCTTCTCAGCGCTTCATGGACTTGTTGACTAACATTCATGTAGGATGAGTCTGTGAAGAGTTTCGATGACGTAGCAAATCAAAAGCACAAAAGATCATCCTCTGTCGGTCGCAAGTCGGTCGAGAAGTCGAGAACCACAAGGGGCGAGACGATACCTGAGCTTCCAGGACAAGCTGGTACTGTAGGACAGACCAGTGCCGTGCCAGTCGCAACCTATCCTGTCGAGGGCACTGCCACTGTCGGTTCGTCCACAGCTCAACACGGTTCGTCCACAGCTCATCACGAGTTGCGTCAGGAGCGCCCACAGGTCACCGACAATGTCTCTACAGCCGCTATCAAGGACGGCACCACTGGCGAAACTGAGGTTGATGGACTTAGCAGGGACATGCAGAGTCAAACCCTGAACACTACGTCCACGGAAGGAGTTTCTCACTCTTACACTCCCTTCTCCTACGATCCAAAGAACCTCTCTCAAACTCCTTTCGATCGTGAAGCATTCCACGCATCGCTCGGAAATAGGGACGTGACAACCGACTATGAGTCTGTCACTAGACCAGCGGTCGTTCAAGAAACCATCAAGCCACACGTGCTCGAAGAGCTTCATCCAATCTTCCATCGCGAGCATCATGTTATCCACCACCAGACAAGAATCCAGCCAGTTCTCGAGCAGGTGTTCCTCGCACCAAAGCACTATGTCCTGATCGATGGACAGAAGCATGAGATCACTGGTGACGCGGTCATGAATCACGTCGTCAAGGCAAGGGATTATATCCCCATGGCTGGTCACGCGCCGAAGATCACCGTACATCAGTATGTAGACAGCGCTCCTCTAGTTGGTCCCATCACTGGCGTAGGTGCATCTCTAATCAACAAGGATGTCATGCTGGAGCACCAGAGACTCATCAATACCAGCTACGAGCACAAAGCCGCTGGGCGAGAACACGGCATCCCGACTGGACAGATCACCAAAGTCAACTATATGCCAGGACAAGTTCCTGTCTCCACGGTCCCAGGAGTCGGGCCATCCACACTTGCTTCGTCCAGTGTAGCAAACACTGCATCAGGTCACAGCCACCACACGCACCATGAAGGACATCATGGCGCCTCGCAGGCTGTAGGAAGTACTTCCGGTAGTGGCCGATTGGCGGCCGACGATGCCATCGAGCGGACCGCTGAGCGACTCCCTGACCAAAGGGCCTCAAAGTACTAACAAGTACACAAAAATGAATGAGCACAAGGTTAGTGAACTTGATTCTTGTGGAATGTGTAAAGTAGATTAAGTGAATGAAGCATTTAAGTAATGAATGACATCTAATGTTTAAAGATAATGCCACGCGATTGCCACGTCACGAATGACCTTTTCTGATGGTGGTTGTTGAAATAAGCAGAACAATTCGACCGGAAAGACGGCTGATTATCGCGACGGTCTAACGGCATGAGGCATCAAAACACCAAGACTTCTTTGGTTTGTATTGAGATGTAAGTCGATTGTCATGGTGCAGGCCTGTATCGTTGCGATGGAATGCACATGGTGCGCAGTGCCTACCATTGATGTACACTGTGAGGGTGTGTAAACAGCCAAGGGGTTTTTTTACCTCATCAGTGGTTTTCCATATCCGCAATACAAATCTTGATTTTGCCCGTCCGAAAAAAACCTCGGCACCCACATTTTTTATTTTTTTTGGTTTGTGAAATTATCATGAGCGAGAGAAGGAGTGCGTGAGAAAGAAGCCGGAACCTTTAGAGTCACACGCCAAAGGCGACGGTGATGGCGCCGTGTAAATCACTCACCAGGGCGGTGGATGTACCGTGTCCTGCTGCTGCTGCTGCTGCTCCGGCACCGGCGGCGACGGCTAGTGGAGTGAAATGTTCAATGGTCGGGTGGGCGCGACGATAGTATGGGTGGGACTGCGTGACGTCGAGGATTCCCTGGGTGAGGTCGGGTCCGCCGTCAAGTAGGACGCCCTTGAGTTGCGTCTCAAAGTCCTTGTATCCTTGAGCGGCGGTGGAGGGACTGAATGCGCCAAAGTCCTGAAATGTATGGATGGTCAGACCGCCGGCGAGGATGAGTATGCCGTCGCCGTGGCCGTCCTCGGTGGTGGGCTGGGAGAGTTGTGAGAGGGCTTTGCCGAGTGCGAAGTTGGATTCTAAATCGGCGTATTGCGAGACTTCGACGATGGGGACAGGACACGAGTCGCCAAACATTAATTTGAATGGGATGAAGCACTATGCCTCGTTAGCTTGAAGATCGATCTAGACTCACACACCCGTCAACTACGACCGGCCAATGGTCGTGCGACGAATTGCATAGAAGGACGAGATAGACTTACGCCGTGATCGAGTCCCCTCTTATTGTGAAGCGTCTCATTGGGAATGCCGGCCCGGTCCAAGACTTCCTTGACTCGTTGCGCAACGGCCGAATCGCCGCGCGACGCAAACTTGAGCTTGTACATGGCATCGGGAAATCCGTAATAGTCGTAGTACAGGTTCTCCGTCTGCCACGCCTCGGTATTGTCGGCAATTTGGATCGCATCGCCCTTCTCCGTCTCCCAATGCGCCGAGATGACCACGATGGCGCGCGGCTTATATGTCTCCAACAAGAAGGGCCCGAATGCCTTGAGAAATTCCGCGTGTGGACCGTCGTGGGCACCAGGAAAGTCCGGTCCGATCGAGCGGCCGGACTCCTTCATCAGCGCCGGCGTGCCATGGGCAAAGAAGAAGGATGGAATCGGTGCACTTGGCTTATATGCTGGTA
Source organism: Taphrina pruni (assembly GCA_005281585.1). Taxonomy (NCBI): domain Eukaryota; kingdom Fungi; phylum Ascomycota; class Taphrinomycetes; order Taphrinales; family Taphrinaceae; genus Taphrina; species Taphrina pruni. The sequence continues at coordinate 100,979 of RHGH01000013.1, read as the reverse complement.
ATTGCGACAAGCCTGCCGTTGCCTCAGCGTTTGTACTGGTCGAGACCATTTTGAAGTCAAAAATTGATGATTGCTGATTCACGACGCAAATGACTGGCACTCTTGGCTCTAGATAGTTGACAGATCTTCTCTGCGAGGATCCCACCCATGTTTTATACCATTTCTGAGCGATTGTAAATACGGTTCAAGGGCCTGACAAATCCTTATGTAGTGCATCATGCTTTCGCCGGCAGTTGTCCCGGCTCCACTAGATGTTTCTGTGCGCCTTCCCTCGAAATGCGCCCAAGATTTCCCCCTCACTCCAGTTAGATGAGTCACACCATAGATTACTTTTCGTGGTCCAGGCAATAAGATCTCCAGATCATTTGTGTCCAAGGGAAGTCGTGCTCCATGTCTGGTAAAAGGTTGTTTCAATCGATAAAGTACCCGATCTTCGGTGCCCCGATGGCCAATGTCTCCGGGTCCGCCTTGGCCGTGGCAGTCTCACAGGCCGGCGGGCTCGGTCTCATTGGTGGCGGTTACTCGACCGACAAGCTACGCAAGGACGTATTGGATGCTGTAGACTTACTCAAGGATGGACCTTTTCAGATTGGATTTGGCATTCTGACATTTTCGATAAAAGAGCAAGACACGATCCATGCCATCTTGCGCGACGTCCGAGAGAGCGGAAAAGTCAATTGTGTCTGGCTCTTTGGCGGGGACGAGGAAAAGTGGATTCCGGCACTGAAGAAGGAATTCCCCGAGACGGCCGTCATCGTGCAGGTGCACAACGTACAGGCCGCGGAAAAAATGGTCGAGTGTGGAGCAGACGTGATTGTCGCACAGGGATCTGATGCCGGCGGCCACGGCGGTGCGGAATCATCCTCCATCATCTCCCTCGTCCCGGAAATCGTCAAATCCTGTCCTGACGTGCCCGTCCTCGCCGCAGGCGGCATCAGCGACGGCCAGGGCATCTTCAGCGCCATGTCCCTCGGCGCGGCAGGGGTCGTGCTCGGCACGAGATTCATGTTATCGCAAGAGAGCCTGTTGCCCGGAAAAGCGAAGCAAGTCGCGCGAGGTGCCGTGGATGGCGGCCGGACGACGGTGCAGACGCGCGTCTACGACGACATGCGAGGCACCACCGACTGGCCCATGAATTACACCGGCCGTGCCATCCGCAACAAGACCATCGAGGAATCACTCACGGGCAGGGAAGAGGCCCAACTCAAGCGCGATTATCAGGCCGCCACGGCCGCCGAGGATTACTCCCGCATCGTCTGCTGGGCAGGCACCGGCGTCGGCCTCGTCAATGACGTCTTGCCCGCCAAACAAATCGTCGAGAATCTCGTCAAGGCGTACAATGCCGCAGTGCAAACGGCACCGAAAAGTTGGACTAAATGAAGACATGAATCCGAGATTAACATCCGGCTCTATTCGTGGACTGTATAATAGCTCTAACGAAAACGATCTAATGCTGGATGCAGCTTCTCTCGCCGCGCCCGACGGCCAGATGTCACGTCAGCTTGTGAGGCCGGTGCAGTGGCCATTTACAACACTAGCGGCAGGTATACATGGGATTCCATGTCCATGTCCGTAATCGTACAAAATATACATAATCGTACAGAAATTTGTCGTACAGTGAGACCGACTTGTGTAACTCGTCTCGCTTCAGCGTAGTGAACGTGGTATCTAGGTCTCATGGTCGCTCAAGCAGTATTTTCTGAGAAATGGCGCACGATAGTGCTCAATTCACGATACTGATACGCCAACAACTCCTTCTCCCCTTCCTCCTTCTTTTCTTTGTCCTTCGTACCGCCAGCATGCCAACGCTCGACACGACGCACAAAGTCCTTGGCATTACCTTTAGCGTGTGCCATGTCCTCGCCACCATACAGGTCCATCATCAGGGTGGACTTGAGCCGTGCGATCCACCACTGCGCGTTCCAAAAGTCGCCTTCGCGGCGATGCAGGATGGCATGGAGCAGGTCAAATTCGGGATCGCCGTCGTGAGCCTGTGCGATCTCGTGACACGCGTCAATGTCGTCGTTCAAGAGGTGCAGCGATGCCTGTAAGTGTTTGTTTCCGACCGTGTTGATCTCAGCCTTGAGCCGTGTCGAGTATGGCGATTTCGGAAGCAGTGGCACATCACTCGCTGCCCTTTTCAGTAGATTCGCACTTATCGAGCTCGACATGATTACGACTGTGCTTCGCCGCAACAGAAGGTAGACTGAAGTGATGTGTCCTTTAGTCTGCAAGAATACATCGTCGTTGCCACTGACGTAGACGAGCCTATACGGAACCTCCGCGTGGAGTTGCATCCTCAGATAATTTCTGAAGCTTGAACCTCTGACTTGCTCTCTTGCTTCACACCAGACAAAGCTATTCCCCGATCCATGATTTCCCGCCAATCGAGCCTGTTTTGTGTCGCGAATCGTGACCATATGCCTGAATCTGGTGGCAGAGCCGACACGGTGTGTCGTTCGAGTCCCAGTTGGAAAGACATGTACGCGCAGTGTAGCGCTATCCCCTCGCCTTGTTGTTGTGTAAAAGCATTGAGTTGGGAGGACGACGATTGTGCGTCATTTGCATGTAGACGAGCGTAGTGCTTGTCGAATATGACGGGCGCACGGAGATACTGAGCGGCGTGAATGCGAAGTTGATGATTTCGTCCTTCGTGGGGTCGTAGCCAACAGAGATACAATTGTGATTGTCCTTCTGCACGGGCATGAGCTCGATGAAGCACATGCCATTGTGTCGAGCAATCTTCCGTGATAATGGTGCCGCTGTCTCCTCGATCCAGTGGTGAATTTGTCCCTTGATCCTTGCTCAATATGGCCAAGTACCCCTTCAGCACCGTCCGCTTGCGAAAGTTCTTGGCCAATTGTCGCGTTCCGTAGGCCGACGTGCCGTACAGTACACAACCAGTCACTTGGGCGTCCAGGCGATGCACTCCCTTCGGCGCATGAAACGGATGTTCCCGTGCTGTAAACAATTCCGGATTCTTCCTCCTGAGCAGATTTGACAGACTGGCGGGATTACCTGCTTCATCTTGGCATATGGTGTGGGCGGGCTTGTACACGGCAATGTAGTGCGGTGACTGATGCAATACTCTCAGATGCTTGAGACCCTTATGTAGTGTCTCCTTGACTGGTCTTGTCATGGTGGTCATGAACTCTGAGAGAACGACTGGAAGCCTAGTAAGACTGGTTTGAGAGGAGAATGAAGACGATTTGAAGGAAAGGAAATTTGTTGATATTGCTACGGATAGTCTCAGCTACTGCTAATCGATATCGACATCGACATCGACATCGACATCGACATCGAAAGAAGATACAAGGACAACTTTAGCATACCATCAGAATGTGCATAATCGACTGTATAAAAGGTGGTGAGGCCAGTTCGATGATATCAGCGACCCTCCCAAAGGGGGAAGATGGAACGGATGATTAGTCCGTCGACTGGATGATGTAAATCAGAAACCCTTCTTCACACGGTGTGTTAGTTGTGAAGAGAAGAGAATCATCGTCCACGAGGGAATGGGAAGGATTCCAGAAATTTGCGTCCCAGACAATCGAGACGCAACTTGCAACTGTACGAGGAGCTCCTGCCAAGGCAAGAAACATGTGCATCCCGCTTCCTTCCTTCTCCATTCATTCAATGGATTCGCTTCTCGCTGCGGAGACTTTACCCCAATTCGTAGTCAGTACTTCTTACCAGAGATTGAATCCAGCTCTGTCATCCTTCTTTCCATCTTCGTTCCGTTCGATTTGGTCCTCAGGCGACACTATACACGATTAGCCTGAAGAAGACGGTCGAGCAGCCATGTCGAAGCTGCGAATCCTCTGTGCCACGAAGCGGGTGCTCGATTATGCACTCAAGCCTCGCGTCAACAAGGCGAGCACGGGCATCGACTTGACGGGCCAGAAGCAGTCGATGAACCCGTTTTGCGAGATTGGCATCGAGGAGGCCATCCGGATCCGCGAGAAGCACAAGGATCGCGTGGAGGATGTCCTGGCGGTGAGTGCCGGCCCGCCGAAATCGCAAGACACGCTGCGGACGGCCATGGCGATGGGCGCGGACCGCGGGACACTCGTCGAGATTGGCGAAAACGACACCCTCGAGCCCCTGACCGTCGCCAAGATCCTGAAAGCCGTGGCCGAGTCGGAAAAGAGCAATATCGTCTTTTTGGGGAAACAGAGCATCGACGACGACTGTAATCAGACGGGTCAGATGCTCGCCGGCCTCCTGGGCTGGTCACAGGCCACCTGCGCCTCCGAAGTGGTGATTGATGGCGATAAAGTCACCGTCACCCGCGAAGTCGACGGCGGCACCGAGGTTCTCGAATCACAACTCCCCATCGTCATCACCACCGACCTACGACTCAACCAGCCCCGGTTCGCTTCCCTGCCAAACATCATGAAGGCCAAGAAGAAACCACTCGCCAAGAAGAAGTTGGCCGACTTTGGGCTCGAGATTTCGCAGCGCTTCAAGACACTCAAGGTCGTCGAACCGCCCGTGAGGAAGGGCGGCGACAAGGTCGAGGATGTCGATGCCATGGTGGCAAAGTTGAAGGAACTCAAGGTGCTCTAGCCTGTGCACAAGTCTTCTTTGGTTTTAATCGACGACAATATAGATCCTCTCGATGATGCTGTATGTTGAAGAGGATCGTGATTACGGCACACCCACAGCTTGCAAGGACAATGCAGGGTTTGTGCATACAACATGGAAAAAAGTTATTTCAACAACTGCTTGACTGACACCAAACTCAACTCGCATATTCATCCATTCATTCATTCATCCAGTCATTCTGCATCGCGTTTGCCTCTTGTAGCCTTGCTTTCGCCATTTGTCAACCTTCGTCCCGAATCGTCACACTCTCTCGAAACCTTTGCACTGTTCCGCCTCTACTTTGATCTCTACTCGTCACCTGCAAATGACTCATTGTCGAGCACGTCGTAATCGTCCTCGTCGTCGTCCGAGAGTACGACCTCACTACCAGACTCCCAGGTCTCGCCCTGCTGCGTACCCGCGGCGGAGTGGGAATCGATGCTGGACAATGGTCCTTTGGCCAACTCCATGGACGCCGAGGGAAAGATCATGGTGGACTCGCTCGTGCTGACCTTTTCCATGTGATCCTCCCCCATCGTCGTGCTGGCTGGTGGCGCCGAGTCGCCCACCGTGTCAACAGCATTGTCCTCCCTCTGCGATGCAATAGTCGACTTGACGTCAATGTCGACCCAGAGGCTGGCACCGAAACAAGCACCACTCGGAGTGAAAAGTCGGAAATACGAAACGACATTATCTCGGTCCTCCTTCGGTGCTTGCAGAAAAGCGGAGATCACCGCTGCTTGACCTGGGTGCACAACAGTTTCAGTCTCGGTCAAAATTTCTTTGCCATCGAATGCCGAAACAGCTGTCAATTGCACACCTCCCACGAGAGCTGCTCTGATGCCTGCCGGCCACGGGGTGGTGCCGTCATTCTTGACGAGCCATTGCTTGACAAATTGCGCGCCGACAGCGACTGTAGAACTGTCCGGAATGCTAATGTCCTCGACAAATTCTGCAGAGAGCTCAGCGACACAATCAAAGACCTCTACGGGACTTTCGTTTGGGATTGCTAGTGCAAAAGGGATGGTCTCTTGGAGAGTTGGCTCTTTTACATCTGCCGGTTGTCTCGATACAGGCTCTGCCTTGACACTCGATGAACTCTTCGAAGTTTGCGCCTGAAAGGTTGGTATGATTTGCATAGGGTGCGAGGTCATATGAGAGTCCTTGCAATCCTCGCAAGCATCATAGTCTTCGCAAACAAGACAATTGTAACGCTTGCCAGTCTGTGGCTTCGCGTGACATTCATCGCAACGGTACGACATCGTTCTTTTATCGTTGTTCTGCAGGCTGCCCACATCCACAGCGTCAATCTTGAGTCGTGGAGTCACGATGTTGTTGACAAAATGATTGTAGCGGACGAAAACGTGGCTTTCCTCGTGCAATGACTGATTGTAGCAGGCTTGACACAAGTCGAAGTCTGCGCAAGTAGCACACATGTACCTTGAGCCTCGAACCATCTGATTGCAGCTGTCGCATGCGACTGTTAAATGCTTCACAATCCTCAGAGAGTTGCTCTTTTGTGTAATTGCTTGCCGGACCTTGGCACCAATATTTGCAAAAGCGTCTCTGAATTCTTCGGTCGGTGTGACAACTCGCTTATTGAATTCTTCAAAGCTGAAATCCACGACCGGTGATGCACGGGCTTGTGCCTTTTCTTCAGGCATGACGTCTTTGTGGACTTCGTGCTGTACGGCGACAGTCACTTTCGAGATCGGTTTCTTCATCTTGATCATCGGGTGCGTAGGATTATGCTGGTTCTTCGGATGCACTTCGCAAGCAGCGCAGAGGTCGTAATCTGTGCAGATGGAGCACTTGTACCTGTCGCCAGAGATTGACCCCTTACGATCTTTGCAAAGAGGTCCATCACAAAGAATGCCGGCATGAACTTCCAATGTTTCATGTCTAGCTGCTCGGGTGATCGCATCGTCCGCAAGCTTGACGAATCGGTGCGTCGAGTGCTCTGCCATAAGCTGTTCCTTACATTTTCCACAAGAATCAAAGTCTGGGCAGCCGAGGCACTTCCAGCGGAAGCCGATGATCGGATCGTCACAGCCATCACATATGGCGTTGTGGTGATGGTCCTGTGATAGAGCCTTGTCAGCAGTTTCAAGTGTCTGCTTATCAGTCGGGTCTGATGTTTGAGCGGGCTCGAGCGGCTGACCGAGAGTCCTTGCAAACTCGGCGAGCTTAGCTTCGATCATTTCCCTGACATCGGCGCGAGTCACGCTCTCCGTGCTCGGCTTCGGGAATGGTTCACTCAGCTTTCTTGAGAATGACTTCCACTGATCTGAGGCACTTGTGATCGTGGGCGTTGTCATACCTTCCAAGGATGAACCCTCCATAGAATTTGTGACAGGAACTGGCTTTTTGAGGACAGGCTTGGGTTCTGCCGACTTTGAAGAACTTCCGGCATCCAGAAACACTTTCAGCAGATCCGGGCAGCTCTCGGAGTCTGCTGCAACGCCGCTATAAGTGGAAGCGTTAGAACTCTTCAGTGTCGGTGCCTCGGATGGAGAGCACACATCTTTTGTCTCCACGACACGTAGTCGTGCTCTGCCGGCCGTCATGGTGCCACTGCGATGACGCCTGTCCAGTTTCTCGTAATTCTTGGACCCCGGCATTCTGATTTCGATGGCCACGGCGCCTGGCACCGTCTCCCAAGTCTCGACACCAAGCGGAACGGCGGTGGTAGCTTGCAATTTGGAATAGATCTAGGAAGCGAGATAAGTATAGTAACCAAGAGGTCAGGGCTTTTTGGTCATACCTCTCCGTGTACTGGCTTATAGCAGGTGGTGGGATCGAAGAGGTCATCGATCGAAAGTTTCGCTCGATAAGTCTCCTTCTGAGACCATTTGATGGCGATAGAATGTTCCATAGTGAGCGCGCAGTTCGTCTCCCTGCTCAAGAGACACGAAGCAGCAATCTGGCCGATGGAGAACAAGTAAGAGCAGAACCTGATAGCTGGGCCGTCTGGTCAAGTGGAGGGGCAGAGTGACGGAACCAGAGTCGTCGTAATCGCTGTGGAGATTTAGGGAGCGGAAGGTGGAGGGAAGGGAAGGCCAGCCGGCGATTTAGGACAACTCGGCTACTTGCAGCAGCTGATCGTCCATCTCGCTCTGCCTTCCGTCTCGCGCTCCCGGCTTGAGAACGGTTCACTCCGGCACATACGGTATACATGCACGCTTCCCATGGCTGGCATAGCGAGACATCTGATGCTATGTATGCCTTGTGCATATGCATGCTGTTGTCTCTATCGAATGGATACTCTTGCATCTCAAATGCTCGCTACCTAAGATGCTTTTTATGCAATGCACTCGCTGTCGCTATAAACCCTTCAGATGCTGTGACTCGTCCAGTGTCCACATCCCCGTCGTGTACCCGATCCTCATCAGCACCAGATCCCATGCCATATTTAGGCTGTCCTTCACCAGATTCATCTTGCTCCCCTCCACCTCGTGCCATGTGATGGCAACCTCCTGCACTGGGATGCCGAGCATCTCCGCTATCAAGTAGAGCTCGACATCGAATGCGTAGCGCTCGATGTGCATGGCAGGGAAGATTTTCCGGCACGCCTCACGGGTGAAGAGCTTGAAGCCGCACTGCGTGTCCTTGATGTGACTGACTCCGAGCAGCCTGATAAAGGTGTGGAAGCCGTGCATGAGCAAGTTGCGTAAAGGTGAGCGTTTCACTACGGCATCGGTAGAGACCATGTGAGCCCTACTGCCACCCGCGATACCGAGACCGTGCACCTCGATGTCCTGTACTGCCGCGAGCAGTAGAGATACATCCTCGAACCTTGAGGCACCGTCTGCATCTGCAAAAATGGCATACCTGCCACGGTGGTGCTGCATCCCGTGTGTTACTGCCCCGCCCTTTCCCCTGTTGACCTCCAGAGTACACACGCGTAATTGATCGTCCTTCAGTGTCTTCTTCTCTATGCGATCCCTGGCCCAGTCCAGTGCTACTTGTGTGGTTTGGTCTTTCGATCCATCATCCACAATCAAGATCTCCCAGTCTCCTTTCGGGTGGTGTGAGTTGAGATGGTCCACTGCCTCTGTGAGCATGATTGGCATTCGCTTGATTTCATTGAAAGCTGGAATAATGACGCTGAGGTAGAGTTCGGCATCTTGTTTAAGACATGGCAACCGACGTCCAGCCCGTATCTCCCCGTGCTCGATGGTTTCGTAGGTCTTCTCCGATGGTAGAATCTTGCGAGGTCGATGAGATACGCGGTATAGGACGAAGAAGAAGGAGAATCCAACCAGGACGCAGGCTATAGAGAATGCAACACGAACGAATTCGGGAATCGACTCGATATATTCATCAAATGTAAGGTCGATCAAGCCCTCCATCGGCGCCGTCCGGAGCTGTGGTCAAGGGACCTCTAGACTCACGATGCTTATGATCTTACTTGTGACTGACAAGAGCTGAAGGTGCACCACGTACTGATATGCCTCAGGAGTGCATTCTGTACACAGACCGAGCTGCTGGAACATCTGCTGCTTCACGATTTCAAGGTCGCGGTCAGTTCGGCTTTCTGGTGATCTCGCGATCCCGGCCTTTAGCCGCCCAGGGATCTTGTGGAGAAGGATGCAACGATGAACCTTAGGTTGAGTTGGTTGCAGAGCATATAAGCAACGATGTGCTGAAACATACTGATGCACGGAGTACACGTATCGATCCAGCTTCGAACTCTTCACGTACTCCAGACTCAGATACATCTGTACTGGATTGACTTGTCCATCGATAGCCGGAACAGAAACCTATCGACACAGTTCGGGACTCGTTAAAATGAGCGCCTACCAAAACACTGCTCGTGGTGGAGACACTGACTTTCGACGCAAATGGGATCGAGAAGAATATGCACAATTGGCGAGCGAACGAGAGGCTCGCGAGAAAGCAGAGTCGAAAGCGCGATATGAGGCGAAGATGTCGGGAAAAAAAGTGAAATTGGACGACGCGCCGAACCCGGACGCCAAGGCCATCACGGCCCGAAAAGCACAGGACTGGAGCGAAGTAGTCAACAAGACGTACCTCGTGCCCTTTGGCGCCTCCGTGGGACGCAGGGGCAAAGGCGCGGGTTTCTACTGCGAGGCCTGCGACGAGACGTACAAGGACAACAATTCCTGGATCGACCACATCAACTCGCGACAACACCTGAAAAAGACTGGCCAGACATTCGACCAGGAAAAGAGCAGCTTACAAGAATGCATCGATCGCCTCGACTTGCTCAAGCAACGCAAGCGCGAGCAGGAACAGCTCAAGGTCTACGACATCAATGATAGCGTGGCCGCAAGAACGGCCAGGGACGAAGCTGAACGCGCAGCCAAGAAAGCGAGGCGGAAGGAGAATAAAGAAAAAGCCAAGGAGGCCTCACACGTCAAGAACGAGCATGGCAGCGGCGACGAGGAAATCGCCTCAATGATGGGATTCGGTGGGTTCGTTTGATTACGATGGGAAAATTCGCAGCGAGTGATTGTCTTTCGAGGCTATAGCGAGGGCAAGTGCGAGCGTCTTTGCATGTCCGAATCTTTTGTTACATTACTGCATACTACAGGCCGATACAAGCATACATGCATGCCATCATTAGATCGCCAACTAGATTCTATGCTTTCCTCGCCTTCTTCGCGCCCTTATTTACAATTTGCGGCGCGACGATGGCAGGTTTTTTCACTGGCGCTTTGGACTTTGTCGCCGCTTTGACTTGTTCGTCTTCTGACTTCTGCGACTTGTCCTGTTCTGCCGTCTTGACCTTTTTCTTCGGTGTGCCCTCAGACACATCTTCGATGGATTCGACAGATATGCCAGGGACGTTCTTGTTCGCCTTTCTCTTCTTGTTCTGTTTCGCTCCGTCCTCGATGCTCGGACCATTGCCCTCCTTCTCCGTGACGACCTTGTCTGTTTCCGGGTCAAAGATGGCGTCGGTCTGCCAGATTGGCAGTGCGACCGATGATGAAGTTTTGATGTGTAATGAACGGACGCCGGACCACTTTTGCGGTACGTACTGGTCAATCACTCTATTGGCCACTATTTCGATATTCTCTGCCAATTGCTCAGCAGTCTGTCCAGCGACACCGACGCGTATCATGGTACAAGTCCCGGGAGCTAGATGCAGGCTGGTCGATCCAAGTGCTTTGTTGACTTCAATCTTTAGATTTTCCGACTTTTCAGGCTTTGTCGGTACAGATATAGGCAGGGGATTCTTCTTGGCAGCATAGAACGTCTTGCCGAGGAGGGATGGCAAGAGTGATACCACACGGTCATCGGCCATGAAGACATCGTGAGAGTCCCTTAGTGCTCTTTTCGCCTCATAAGACTTGTGCTTCTCTTTGAGTTTCGAAATGCCAACCACTCTAGTGACGACAGAATTAAGGCCAGCCTGATCTATCATGTCCTTATAAGTCCTCTGCGGATCCTTGACAAACAAGCAGACGGTCACATCAGCAGGCGTGAAGGGATGAGCTAATGGCAGTCGAGCGGGCTTCAGTCTCTTCTTGTCGACAATGAACTTCTTGGTCGTCAGGGAAAGCCAGATTGCAGTGTCATTCTCAGGTGCATCGACATCGCTCGCCAACAAGTTGGTCTTCTCGGCCTTTGGTTTCGTGGAGTGGATGTGTTTCAGTAATGCTTGACTCGCCTTGGAGACTTGCTCCAAATCGAGCTTGCTTGCTGCAGGCGACTTTTTCGCCTTTGCGTCCGCCATATGAATTCAACTGAACACCCTGTCTGCGCAGTCAGTTTCCACTTCAGGCGGCACTCTATATGTGTCCTGCAATATATCGTCAATTGTTGCAGGAACGAGAAACTTTCGATGCATGAATCGCAACTTTTGCAGCCCGCAGTTTTATCAGTCAGCCACGCGGCAGCAGATGAACTTGTCGCGCTCACAAGCCACATTTGTGGGCGCACCTTTTCAGATTTCCAGGTTTTGGGTGCTAATTAGTGCTAGTACTAGTGCTAGTACGTATAGGTATATATATACCACTACCTACAATTTGTGTACCCGTGACTCACTGGCACTGCTTGCGGTTCTGCCAGCACAGGCACCGTCTGTGCTCGAAAGGACGACTGAAGCAGCATCAACACGCATAAGAACATGGCAACGACCCTGCAGCACTTTGAAAACCAAAAGGAAAACCCATTCGTCTCGCTGGTCAGTAATCAGAAGCTTGCAAAGTTCGATCAGGTCGTCTTGGAGTCTGGAGCAGTTCTCGAGAATGTGCCGGTAGGATACAAGACATGGGGTCATCTCAACGCCGCCCGCGACAATTGTCTGGTCATTTGTCATGCGTTTACTGGTAGTGCAGATGCCGAGGACTGGTGGGGTCCATTGTTCGGACCTGGCAAAGCTTTCGACTATACGAAGTACTTTATCTTTTGCGGAAATTCCTTGGGTAGTCCTTATGGAAGCGCATCAGCGTGTACGATCAATCCAGAAACAGGTTTAGCCTATGGTCCGGAATTCCCGCTGGTCACTGTTCGTGATGATGTGCGTGTACACAAGCGCATCATCGACGCTCTGGATGTGAAACAGATTGCTTGTGTAGTGGGCGGCTCTATGGGAGGTATGCTTGTGCTTGAATGGGCGTTCTTTGGTTCATCTTTTGTCAAGACGCTCATACCCGTGGCCACAAGTGCACGCGCTAGTGCATGGAACATCAGCTGGGGCGAGACACAACGGCAGTCAATCTATTGCGATCCAAAGTATGAGGACGGTTATTACACATACGAAGACCCGCCCGTCGCTGGTCTCGGTGCAGCTAGAATGTCTGCACTGCTCACGTATAGAAGTCGCAATTCGTTCGAGATGCGCTTTGGTCGAAATGTTGCCAAACCTTCAACACAGCCATATCCAGACAAGCCGGAGAGCAAGACGCCGAGTGATGAACATTGGATAGCACACAATGAAGGTCACTCGAAGCGTCTGTCAACGAGACCCACCAGATCGTCTTCTACAGCCTCAAGTCCTGTCTCGCGATCATCGAGCTTTGACGGAACTATGGAGAATTCTGTGTCCAGTTTGAGCAACTCAGCGGCCTCTATCGTTCCTCCACGCAAAGCAGCAACACAGTTCTCAGCACAATCATATCTGCGTTATCAAGCACAAAAATTCGTCAAGAGATTCGACGCAAATTGCTACATAAGCATTACGAGAAAGCTAGACACCCACGACATCACCAGGAATCGGGCATCGAGTCTCCACGAGGCTCTCGCAATGATTAACCAGCACGCTCTAGTGCTTGGCATAGAGTCTGATGGTCTCTTCACATTTGGCGAGCAAGAAGAGATAGCCATGCACATGCCGAACGCCAAACTCGATCGCATCATCAGCCCGGAGGGTCACGATGGCTTCCTCTTGGAGTTTGGCCAGATGAATGAGAAAATCATTGGCTTTCAGAAGGAATACTTGCCGGAAATCATGCAAGCAGACGCAGACGACAGGATAATCATCAATGGGGTGATTAGCAAAACCGAAGCCGACCACGCAGTCAAGCCAAGCACGTTTGGCGAGGTGGACGACAGTCCAGGAGCCATCACCGAATGGTGATCCGGTCATAGGCATGATCACGTAAAGTTTCTTACCCTGGGTAGCCTCCGACAATCTATATCGTCGTGAGGACAAGGACGAGGCATATTGTACGAGGCTCAGTCATACCAAGAGTCACAATCCTGTGATGCCGTTCGATTTGTAACGCTACATCGAGCGGTAACGCGGCAAGTTGTTGGCTGATGAACATGTACAATTTCAATGGTTCACACACTTTCCACGGAGAAAGGAGAAGCTCAGAGTGATTGGCAAACTCTAATCAGCGGGGTGGCTGGATTGTGGCTCAATTTCTATCTACCAAATCCACGGGGCGACTGATGAGAGGGACAACGTTAACTTGCAATTGCCAGAGAGGCACTCACGTAGCATCTCCTGCTGTGACCCCGTTCATGAAGTCTCCTGTCATATCTACGCAACGCATTCGAGTCAGCATAGCCCTGTCAATAGCTCGTAGACCGTTCGTGCCAGTGATTGGCACGATCACGTATGGTATGAGCGATTTTGCGCCCACAAACATTGCTTTTATGGCCAATTTGATCCCACTTGCAAACGTGAAGGCACGCAGTACTTGAGCATATATCCATCGAAGAGACTCATGGCGAAATGGACCGATGGCGATGGCCAGGAAGATGTCGCATATCCGAATACTCGTGCGGCCAAAGTCCAGGTACGCGAGCATGAAGCCAATGAAGCATTCTATAATGTATCGAACCTCCCGCCGGCAGATCAACAAGATTGGGAAAAGAGGATGATTTATCGTGTCTTTCTCAGAAGCCCTTATCCACCGGCAATCTGGCGACTCGACCAGTGAGGATCATTGAGAAAGCAGCATAGAGAGAATATTGAGGACTGATCTTTCGTGTAGGCGGTACAGTATACATCTCGGACTCGTGAATGAGATGTCCCTTTTCCCGCAAAACGCACTACAAAAGGGCGTCAAATTTGAGTGTTATGCCGAGCCGGTGTCGGTCGATCGTCCGGACGAGCAAATCGCCTCGCTCGACGTCACTGTGGGTGCTCTAAGTGAACAGGAACGGCAATGGACGAGTAACACTGATTTGTTGTGGCCGGGCTACTCTGGAGGCCGTGGCGGATTCACTATCGAGCTCAAGAGTTCTTCAGGACAAGTTCCGGCTGCTTTTCTGCTCAGAATTGGTATAGTCAGGGGAGAATTCGAGGACGGCCTGTTTGTGCTTCCACTGTTAATCGGACCATTCAGAATTGCACAGGCGCCCGAGGAGACTCTGACTGGCGAGGAGATGCTCTACTTTTATCGACAGATCGTCTTGCCCGATGCACTGGCTAGACGAGCCATTCTGATACGAGAGTCACCGGAAATTGCAATACCCGGCAAGATTTGGGACTCAGCACTTTTTGCATCACAGGCTGCCTTGAACATATTGCAGCAACACGAGACGAAGAACAACTCGCCAGTGGTGCTCGATCTTAGCTGCGGGACTGGCGTCTGCGGAATATGGATGGCAGCCGTGCTCGGACAACAGTATGCGAACGCGAAAGTGATTCTTAGTGATCTCGAGGAAGCTGTACCCGTGATACATGCAAATCTATCACTTAACAAGCATCTCTTACCGGACAGCATAAGGACAGAAGTCAGAGTGCTGCCATGGGGCAAGAATCAAGCCGTCCACGATCTAGGCATTCTAGACCTGGTAATTGCATGTGACTTGATTTACGAGGCAGACTTGTTGCCACTACTGATGGAGACGCTCGACATACTCACGACTGCTGGGAGAACAAGTGTCATCATAGGATACAAGCAAAGAGGACTCACGAAAGCCGAAAAAGATGGCTTGTGGCTCAAGTTTGGAGAGATATTCAGCATCGAACGACTTCCCCCAACACTCGGGAGCATGAATCGAGAGTGTCCGAGTGATCGTGTGGGTGTAGAACTCTGGAGATTGTGGAAAGACAATGTCCCCGGCAGATGAAAAAAAAAAGTGTAGGACTACATCGAGTGTCCTTATGCAACTATGACAACCTTGAAAGCATAATCTCCAAATTGGAACACGAGCAATATGGCACATCACAACTTTGAACCTTTCGTGGACTTTTTCTGCTTCACGTCATCGGTCAGATTTGCCTGTCCAAGTACAATCTCCGGGTATGGGAAACTGCTTCGCGAGGTGTGCCACGAGCCTCCATCAATGATCAATATCTGTCCAGTGACCCAGGCGGCCTACAATATTAGTGTCATAATTCTATTGACTGTGTGTCTGGCATACCGCGGGCGAGAAGAGGTACACAGTGCCGTCCGCAATATCATCGGTCGAGCCTTGTTTTTGCAGAGGAATGGACTTGTTCATGGCATCTTTTTGATCCTTTGGCAGCAATCGATCCATCCCCTCCGTGCCTGCAATCGGACCTGGCGCGATAATGTTACTGGTGATACCAAGCGGCCCGTATTCGACGGCGATCGACTGAGACAGGGCATCGATGGCGGCTTTCGCTGCTGATACGTGAGCCTGTAATGGCGTGCCATAGTAATGAAGAGTCGCTGATACAAAGAGGACTCGACCACGCGATCGCTTGAGTTCCTGACTGGCAGCTTTGAAGGTATTGTACGACCCGAGAACGTCGATGTCCATGACCGTCTTGAATGCATTTGCACTGAGATTCTCAATGGTGGCCAGGAAATTGCCCGCCGCTCCACAAATGAGATAGTCGAGACTGCCCAATTCCTTCACGCACGTAGCCACGGCACCTTCCATCGCCTTGACGTCTCGCACATCGGCCGAGAGACCAATCACCTTTGCACCGGACCTCAAGTTGCACATTTCTCTCGCGCGTGTCTGTGTCTTTTTTAGGTTGCGGCCCGTGATGACTGCATTGCAACCCAATTGCACGAGCGCTTCGACTTGACGTCCACAGATCGTACCTGCTCCACCAGTACAAAAAACAACTTTACCGGCAAAGAGACCATCCTTGAAAGTCTTGTTCTTGTATGCGCTCATGATGCAGTCCTTCGCAGAGAACGAGCCTAGGAGGAGACTCCTAAAGATGTAATACGAAAGCAAAGACTGTCAATGAATGTTCGGAGGTCTTGCCGACTGATGTGCATCACATGCGAAAGTGGAGAAGCAGCGGCTCCGCACATGTCAAAGTCTGTTCAGTTGTATCCGTATACAAGACGATATACACGACGGTGGCTTACATTTTCTAAAGCGAAAGATGCGGCGTGTGCAAACAATCTCGGTGATACCCTGCAGTTATAAGTACTGGAGCTACGTAGTTGATCACGTTGATTGTGACAAGAGTAGCCTCCCTTGTGGGATGAGCAGTCGAGAATATCTGGCTCGTTAAGGTTGAGGGCATGTAGCCAGTACATGAACAAGCCACCATCGCTTCAGTGCCTTGCATATCTTCGACAAGCACTCTCACTAAACACAAGAAGTGCGGTTTCTGGATGTGTAAGAAGAGCAGGATGCAGGTCTTTGTCCACGACAGCCTCGGGGCAGACGTCTGCAGACTCAGCGAAAGTCAAACAGCGTGGCGGTCCCGCAGACTGGAGTCCAATTCTCGAGGCTGCGTACAAGACAGGAACTCCTCGCAATAAGCATGCGAACATCGATTTGTCTGTCCTGCAGGCTCAAGCCCACCAGCCGCCGTCAGCTATACAGTCTTTATCAACGACGAAGTTCGAAAGGCTGCTCAACTCTTGTCGACGTGTCGAGGCCTGGCAGGAGTTGGTCTCAATCTACCAAAAGTATGTGGAGCGACCTCAAGCATCAGTCGTCCTGGCACCTTCTGCTCTCTCATTACATTATTATGTCCTGGCGCAACACAAACTCAAGAACCACCAGTTCATGCGTACCTTCATGGCGGAATTACTTGCTGGCTTTCCTCAAGAGCTTTGCAAGGTAGAATCTCTCAATATCGTACTCCATCATCTCATCAAGCAAGGGCGCCTATTCGAAGCTATTGCATTACTCAGACGCCTCGACAAGAAGGGTTTCTCGATCGATGTAGTGTCATATAATACGGTGCTAAATGGTGCTCGGGCTGGAGTCGTCAATGAGAAGTACTTGAATAATGTCTTGCACGACATGTCCTTGAAAGGCATTGCTTTCAGCACGGAGACTTATAATATTCTCCTATCCGCGTATCATGATCTAGGCTTGTACAGCACAGCCCGTAAATGCTTTCGGGAAGCGCTCGACACAAACAAGGCTTCCACTTCAACGTACAATACTATCATTTCACAAGAGCTTTCACGCGGCGTATTTCAGTCGGCCTGGTCTATTCTGCTGACAATGAGAAATCGTGCTATCGAGCGCAACGAAAGGACGTATTCACCTTTCTTGCTGTTCTTTACAAAGGACAACAGTCATTCTCAACGTGTTGCAGAGCTCATGGAAATGATGGATTCCGACTCGATCGCCTTTGGATCAGCTTCGTACAATACAATTCTGCACAGCCTATTGTTTTCTGGCATGTACGACAACGCGCAAAAAGTTCTCGTAGCGATGAAGGAAAAGTCTGTAACAGTCACCGAACGCACATTCAACGTGATTCAGCACTTTCTCGAGCAATGTCCCAAAACCTTTCTCAACCATCCCTGTCATGAAAGATTGTTGGAATTTACCACTGCAGAAATGCAGCTCAATCCGAATGTCCTTGCTTATGATTCGGTGCAGTCTATACAGGGCTTACAAGCAATAACGGAACAAGATACGGAAATAAGAGGCACAGCACATGGTGATTTACACCATGCACTCGACTTTCGAGCGACAGGTGAGCACATACGAGAGCTTATGCACGATGGTGCATGGGCTTCTGCAATGACTTTGTACCAATCATTTAAACCTCGCGGTATCATACCGCCAATGCAGATAGCTATTTGCGTCCTCGTCGGTCTCGTCCGTAACAAGAGATACTACGAGGCCCGAAAGGTCTATCGGGAAGTGAAGGCGCGTCATCCGGCTACTTCCGACATTCGCCTGCAGACTGCCTTTCTCGATGCCATCTCGCCACGAAACGTCGTCCGTGATATTCGAGACCTGCTCAAGTTCTTGGTGGAAAACGAATCCAGAATCGATATCGTCTTTCATTCGGCGGCATCGTGGCGACTGTATCGGGAGCAGAAATACCCGGAAGCAATCGCCCTGCTGCGGTACGCCATCGGGTTAGGCATCCTGCTGGATCTCGCGGCATGGGTCATCCTGGTGGAATGTTATGCCAAGACGCGAGACCTCTTGAGCACGGTCTGGTGTCTGCAGGCCATGAAGGACAATAAAATCATCCTGGACCGGCAGGCACGCAAGCGCTTTAAGCGCGTCATCGGCACGCTCGAGACACCGGACAATACGGCGCAAGTCGACCACGCCATGGAATTGCTCAATGACCTCAGGTCCGCTGCTGCGGATGATAGAGCCAGCAAGTCGGCTGGCACGGCACGCAAGGAAAGACCATTTGTCAGACACGTCGCGAGGACGCCGCTCAATCAGGTTGCAGATGTCCCTGTAGAGGAAGAGGAGGAAGAGACACGGGTATTGCATTCCTCAAGCATATAAATGTACCATAGCTACCATAGCCAATCGCCCAGCATAGCGACGAAATAGATGTGTGAGAGAAACAATCAATTGATTTTTCTTACACTATATTACCATGATATGTGACCTACATATTGCCAACCGCTAATTAATTCACCGAAAAGGCCGAACTAGAGGAAAGCACAGTCAGTCCTCGAGCGTGAGATTACTCGTTTCTTGCGTGACGTGAGCGGTAGGAGCGCGTGCTCTGAGATACTTTAATATTCCCGGTGTATCGAGCCCGAAACAGCCCCTCATGCGCGCAGGATTGCCCTCCCATCGAAACTGACTCAAGTTCTCCATGAATCCAATTTCATGGGGAATGATTTCGAGTGCATTATCACTGACGTCGAGAAACCGCAGCGTATCGAGTGAGAAGATGGTCCGTGGTAGCACGGCGAATCTGTTGCCTTCGAGGTTCAGGTTGATGAGACTCCCTGCTCCGTCGAGGAGTGCGTCAATGTCGGATAATCGGTTCTGCATGAGTGATAGCGTCGTCAGATGAGGCAAGGACAGAACATGCGACGACGGGTCCTCTTGGAGTTCCGAAATCTGGTTGTGGGACAAGTTGAGGATAGACAGGCGCGGGAAAGAGTGGGCCATGTCGATGAATGTCGATGAGATGTCGTTTCTGCTCGCATCGAGTTCCACTAGTCCCATCTGCTGCGCAAGTTGTGACACTTGTAGTCGGGTGAGCCGATTGCCGCTCAGATTCAGATATTGCAGTTTTGTGCATCCGGTCAACGAGTAGTCTATAGCCTCTAGTCCGTTGTCTGATAGATCCAACCTGCCTAGTTGATCCAATTTACTCATGGTCGATGGTAAAATGCCGGACAATTTGTTACGACTCAAGTTGAGGTCTGTCAGAGTGGGCAGAAGCGTTATAAGGTCTAAGATGTTCGAGCCGAGATCATTGTCAGACAAGTTGAGTGTTGTCAGTAGCGATAGCTCGAGCAGACTTTGTGGCAAACTAGCCAGACGATTGTTGTGCAGATCAAGAGATGTGACAACGCCCATGATGTCCACGAGATCCTCGTCAAACTCGTCAATCTCGTTGTCAGCTATATTGAAGTACGTCAAGTCAGTATAATCATACCAGGACGGACCGGAGCTCATAGAAAAGTCAATGACATGAGAGGGATCTGGTTTGTACATGTCAAGGACAGTTCGAGGTATTTTCTGCAGCTGCATGCTCGCAATAACGAGTCGACCATCCGCGCGAGCTCTTTTGATGGCTTCCTCCACTCGTAAATCAACGACGGGTCTATTCTTTGCTTGGTTGAACGGATCTTTTATGGCTGAGAAAGGATCATCTGCGTTGTCGACGTCAAAGTGCGGATCCTCCAGAGTGATTGCACGGCTAGACTTTTGCGGCGCCCCTGTTGAAGGCTTCTTCGCGGACTTCTGCAGCTCAGCTCTTGCCTTTGCTATGTGTTCTCTTAGTCCAGCCGAACTGCGAGCTTTGTGCAGCTCTGGCACTTTCTTCACGGCGGTATGAACTCCCGTCGAAGGACGAGGAGTCACAGGTTGTACCGCAGAAAATTCATTACCTGAGTGTGATGGCGGCCGCAAAGTGTTGGAATTAGTACTAGTAATCTTGTGAGCAGCCTTATGTATGGCTGTGCTTGTCGGTGGGACCATTCTCCGAGGTCTCGAGGGAGTCTTGAAGACATCGGTGTCTCTTATTTCAGCTCGGGACGGCTTGGTTTGCCGAGAGTCAGGATGATGTCGATATGCTGTATACTGTGGTATCGTGGCGTCTGCTTGGGTTTCATCGTCCCTGTTGCGTGATCGTGAAGGTGTTCGTATTGGTATGCGACTCATACTTCACCACCAAATTTCGTGATGGTTGACCCACTATCGAAAGAAGAATAGACTTAGTCCTAGCCTGAATATAAAAATGTCCAAGAAGTCATTGCAGAGAACTTATCGGGAAGATTGGCTGTCCTCTTCGTCGGCGCATGTCGACGCATGACGAGAAGAAGAGTAGCCCTCACTCGAGCTATATATACAAGGTTTGTATCACCATGAATTGTGTTTTGATAGAGTCGGAGCGCGAAGCAGCACAAGCAAGCAGCCGCCGGGCGGATATGAAATCAGGCTGGCGATCATGGCTCGGAGCTCCGCGTCGTCCGATATCTCGGAGGAATCTCGGCAAATAGTGGCGAAGCGACTCGCTTCGCCTTCGGGAGCAGAGATGCACAGTTGGACACGCGCGGGCACAACACACAGAAAACACACGCAGCTGCAACACACGACACGCCCAAGACCCGCGGCTACATAATAATTACCCAAAGCCAGCTCAATTGGTCATTCTCAATTCTCAATTCATGTCGCGTCTCGTAATCGATCCTTGATTATTGCCTGCAACTTGTCAGCTCGTCTGTTTGAGGAGTCCTACGGGACGAAAGCTCGTCCTGGCTCTCTGTCAGTGAGCGGGCCAGCTGCCTACTCAGATGGCGGAAGAAGCGTCGCCGCCATTAGTTGAACTACTCGACTCTCCGGCGGATCTTCTGCAGGCTCCTGATGTGTCAGAAAATCTGCTTGAGGTGAGCTACCATGTTGCATTGTCACACGGACTCGGAGTATTAATATCGCCAGAAGATGGAGAGCACGAAGCAACCGAGGCGAGTCAAGGTCTATGAGATGAAGGGCGACGCCTGGAGCGATCGCGGAACGGGTTTCTGTCAGGGTCTTGTGAGAGAGGTGGGTTAGCTGAAGCAGGCTAAAGCCGCCGAGATTGACAATGTTAGCGCGAAGCGGTTTTCCATGTCAATAGCGAGGACACCAAGGATACGATATTGCTCGAAAGCAAAATAATCAAGGACGATCTCTATCAAATTCAGCAAAACACACTCATTGTATGGCAAGAGCCAGATGGTACCGATGTCGCTCTGAGCTTCCAGGAGGAAGAAGGTTGTATGGAAATCTGGAATTTCCTTCAACACGTTCAGAAACTTCTCAATGGACAGGAATGGCTCGGTCCCGAGGATCCAAGAACATCTGCTGCCTCTCGCAACGACGACGACATTTCGGACGACGAGATAGACCACGCGGGACTCGATCCTATTTTCCTCCCTGAACCCTCGCTCGCGCGACTCGAAGAGGTCGAGGAGATTGTACATGTTTCCATGGCTTCAGTCGGACGACGTGAAAGTCTGGCAAAGTTTGTGCTAGGAGAAAACTATATTCCAAAACTCATAGCTGCGCTCGATATTGCAGAAGACATGGAGTCGATTCGTGATCTGCATCATCTATGCAATATCATGAAAGCGCTAACTCTGCTTAATGACGCGGCCATTTTTGAGTGCATCCTCAAGGACGACATTTTCCAGGGCGTCGTCGGCATACTCGAATATGACCCGGACTTTCCGCAGCACAAGGCGGAGCATCGGAAATACCTTAACGATGGGAGCAAATTCAAGGAAGTGGTCGAGGTCAAAGATCCTGAAATCAAGCGCAAAATACGTCAGACCTTTCATCTTCAGTATCTGAAGGATGTGGTCCTTGCCCGCATCCTCGACGATGCGACCTTCACTTTATTAAACACTCTCATTTTCTTCAATCAGGTGGATATCATACAACACTTTCAGCACAACGAGGAGTTCCTGGTTGCACTTTTTGGACTTTTCGACCTCAGCACCGATCATGCCGAATTCAGTGAGAAGCGAGCGGACGCGGTGGCCTTCATTCAGCAATTTACCGGTATCGCCAAGACACTGCAGGCACCTGCGAGAACCTCACTCTATAAGACATTCATCGATTACGGTCTCTTCCGGGTCCTGGTGTATTCCTTAGGCGAAGGCGCTCCTCCCGGCGTTCGTTTGGCAGGGGCCGACATTGTAATGGCAGTCATTGATCATGATCCAAAGTTGATACGAGGATTCATCATTGAACAGAGCACAGGAAAAAGGTCCACACTATGCAGCACTCTGGTGAGTCTTTTGATCACTGAGAAAGACCTCGGGGTCAAAGCTCAAATGACTGAGGCCATGCGCCTCTTGGTTGATCCAGCCGCTGGTCCACCTGCCGATGGTATAGGCAGTTCGAGACCAAGCGAAGTCGTTTTGAGGCACAGAAAAGATGATCCAGAAGCAGAGAAGTTCTTGGAGCTATTCTATTCTCAAGACATCAATAACCTTATGGCTCCTTTACTGGACACGGACTTTTCACGACTAAAGACTATCACTTTCGAGCAGACCGCACTATTCACGCATTTATGCGACCTCTTGTGTTTCTTTATTCGTGCACATACTTTCCGATCAAAGTTCTTCATCTTGAGTCAGGGCATTTCAGTAGCGATATCGCGAATTTTCTTGACCAATGAGAGACATCTACACTTGGCAGCACTTCGGTATTTCAGGGTCTGTATCGGCATGAACGATGAATTCTACAACCGACATTTGATCAAGAACAACCTGTTTGAGCCAGTGGTTAATCTTCTATTGCACTGCTCGCATCGTGACAATCTGCTCAACTCAGCTATCCTGGAATTTTTTGAGACCATTCGACGGGAGAACATGAAAGCCATAGTCTACAATCTGGTCGAGAACTATCGTGGGAAACTCGAGATGTTGAAATGCGATACAGTCAGAAGTCTGATCTACAAGTATGAGCAATACGAGGCACCACCACCGGTACCAGACACAACAATCGTAGATGAAAATCAAAATCCGAGAGATGGTCGATGGTTACAACAAAAAGAGTCTGAGACCGTGCAGCAGGAGTACTTTGAACAGGATGAGCACAAAGCTGCCGAATCGATGCAGACTGTACCTGCAAAGCGGCCTCTGGTCGATGCTGACTATGATGACGAATTTCAGACTGCAGCTGCTACCGCAGTCTCCGAGAAAGACACGACATCCACTGTTGGTAGCACAAAAGAGAAACAGGACTCTCTACCTGACGATGCTCGTCTGAGCGAAGAGACTGCTTCTGAGTTACGAGCAGTGGCGGCTTCCGTGGACGATAAGATTGGAGAAAAACGTCGCCGATCACATGACGACGAGGAGAATGGAGAACTTCTGAGGTCGAAAAAGTCGACTGCAGTGGAGGGTAAGCGCAACAGCGGCAGTCCCGGTGGTCTGGCCAGTGCGGTGAAGAAGAAGATGCTCTTTACGTTTGGCAAGAAGGAGAAAGAAAAGGAAAAGGAGCGGGGTTGAGAAGAGCGCAGAAGAGAAGAAGGGAGAAGGAAGGAGAACAGGACTACGGCTGGGAGGACGACTGAATCTATAATCATTCCATCGGAAAAAGCGTTTGGCGTTGTCTGCAGCATTTCTTCTTCATAAATATCGGTGGTCGTAGATATGAACAACGTCTCAAAATGGAGACATCGGCCTTCCTGCATGGCTCTTTAGCTAGCTTTAGCTGGCAATATATATGCATATACACATATCAGCTGCTGCAGTTGCTGATGCATCTCTCGCCATGATCTTGCATTGTAGTCATTTCGTTGTGATCACGATTTTTCAGCAATGCTCGCCTCATCTTCGGAACGTTCCGCTCCACTCTACCTGGCCATTCCCCACTAAATCCCGCACGTACTGACATCCATGACTATGACTGGACAACTACTGTCCGTTAGAGGGTGTAACAGTCAGTACCTTCGAATCGTATCACGACAGGATACAGCTGTTACAGCAGACAAGGAGCGACACAGATTGACATTGATCTGCCCAAGATGATGAAAATATGGAGCATGAAGCAGAATGCGGCGGCGGAGGAAAAGAAGAAGCCAAAGGTGTCGGCGGCACAGATTCGGGTGCAGAAGGACTTGACGGAGCTGAGTCTGCCGTCGACGATGAAGACGACGTTCCCAGACGCCGAGGACCTGTTGAATTTCCAGCTCTCAATCAAGCCGGACGAAGGCATGTACAAGAACGGCACCTTTCTCTTCACCTTCTCCATCAACAACAATTACCCGCACGATCCGCCAAAGGTCAAGTGCACGCAAAAGATTTACCACCCGAATATCGATCTCGAGGGCAACGTGTGCCTCAATATCCTGCGGGAAGACTGGAAACCCGTGCTCAATCTCAATTCCGTCATGGTCGGCCTGCAGTTCTTATTCATCGAGCCTAATCCGGCCGATCCACTCAATAAAGGTAACGTGCACGTATATACGAGGCATGAGTCGACAGGAGATTAATTCGTTGTAGAAGCTGCCGCAGATTTGTCGCGTGATCGGGAGAAGTTTAGGAAAAATGTCAAGAATTCAATGGCGGGCGGTCGAGTCGGCACCGAGACCTTTGATAGTGTAATCTGAGTTTATCTGCGCTTCAAACGACAGTTGAAAAAGCTAGAGACGATAGTACAGGCCGTGGTGCGAGCAACAGCAAGAGCTACGAAATTTAATGATGACAACAAGAGCATGACGATGACAACAATGCGATATGTCACGATCATCGACTGCAAACAACGAGGATCGCTACAGCAGATTAGGCTCATGCATGGCGACACAGAGGATGTCCCACACGCAAGCACACACATGAGATTATGCACGTAACGATTGCTGCAACCACAAACACAAAGTAGAGCTCTAGTCCTTTGCAATTGGCATACAAGGGGTGGGAGATTGACGATGCATCACATGCATGTAGACTGCATTGGGAACAGAAACCATTCATCATCACCGCACGGGATAAGTAGAGGGAGAGACGAGCATGGGAGGCAAGAGTGTGTGTGCACAACAGAGTGTGGTGAGAGAGAGAGAGACCGGTTGAAATGGAGGACCACGTTGTAGTAGAAGAGCAAGACTGAATTAATTAGATTGACCAAACCGATCAGATCAGACCAACTGCACCTGGGCTGCAGGGTGAGACGCGGATATCGATGCAGCTCGTGTGCGCGTGTGTAGATCTGTGCCGCTGATAAAAATGCCCGCCGGGAGAGTCCTGCCTACTAGTGAGTCGGTGTTGAGTTGTTGAGTGCCCAGGTGGGTGAGTGAGCGAGCGAGCGCCCGGCCTTGGCACGCGTTTCCGAACTGATCGTGATCATGGATGAGTCACGTCTGGCGGCGGCTGCCAACCAAATTTTTTTTCGACAGTCCAAAACACTTTTTTCTCCGTTTGGCGTTGCTTCCGTCTGGTGCTTTCACCTCTTGGGCTCCCCGGCAATTGCTGCACAACTTCTCACATTAACTCCTCTCTCTCTCTCTGTGTGGACACTCTCACACAACGCTCACCACCAGCATTCCATGCTTTCCCTCTCCCTTCCTTGCCGTGCTCGACACTAGCTGCTTTCACTCCCTCGCACCTCTCTGCTGCTCTCTTGCCCGCTTGTTCATCTGACTTGTCTGCCCCATCCCCTTTTCCGTCCAACAATCATGTCTGCCAGATTCGCTCGACAGGCGCTGCGTGCTGCTTCACGCAATGCGACAAAATCTCAGGCTCAGCCTTTCTCTGCCCTCGCTCGACAAATCGCTCCCAGAGTGGCCTCGGCTGCCAAGGTCGCTCCTGCCCACCAGACTCGAGGTGTAAAGACTATCGACTTTGCCGGTACCAAGGAGGAGGTCTTTGAGCGTGATGACTGGCCCAAGGAGAAGCTGCTCGATTACTTCAAGAACGACACCATGGCTCTTATCGGTTATGGATCTCAGGGTCACGGTCAGGGTCTCAACATGCGTGACAATGGATTGAACGTCATTGTCGGAGTCCGCAAAGATGGAGAGTCATGGAAGCAGGCTCAGGAAGATGGATGGGTGCCGGGTGAGAACCTCTTTGGAGTCGAGGAGGCCATCAAGAAGGGAACCATCATCATGAACCTTCTGTCCGATGCCGCTCAGTCAGAGACCTGGCCGGCACTCAAGCCCCTCATCACCAAGGGCAAGACCCTCTACTTCTCCCACGGATTCTCCGTCGTCTACAAGGAGGACACCAAGGTCATCCCACCCACCGACGTGGATGTCATCCTCGTCGCACCAAAGGGTTCCGGACGAACCGTCCGATCACTCTTCAAGGAGGGCCGTGGTATCAACGCCTCCATTGCTGTCCACCAGGACGTCACCGGTCATGCATTCGAGAAGGCTCGTGCCCTTGCCGTCGCTGTCGGTGCCGGATACATGTACAAGACCACCTTTGAGAAGGAGGTCTACTCTGACCTCTACGGCGAGCGTGGAGCCCTCATGGGAGGTATCCAGGGAATGTTCCTCGCCCAGTACGAGGTCCTGAGGGAGCGAGGCCACAGCCCGTCCGAGGCCTTCAACGAGACTGTCGAGGAGGCCACTCAGTCCCTGTACCCACTCGTGGGAGGTAAGGGAATGGACTACATGTTCAACGCCTGCTCGACGACCGCGCGACGTGGTGCCCTGGACTGGTACCCACGATTCCACAAGGCACTCAAGCCAGTGTTCAACGACCTTTACGATGCCGTCCGAGACGGTTCCGAGACTCGACGATCCCTCTCTTTCAACAGCTCAAAGACCTACCGACAGGATCTGCAGGCCGAGCTCGATGTCATTGACAACTCTGAGATGTGGGTTGCCGGACGAGCCGTCCGCAAGCTCCGACCACAGAACCTCTAAGTCATGTGCATACAATAGTGGTCAACTAAAAATGGTCGACATCAAAATCCCATCATACCTACCTTGTCTTGCATATGTCAGACCTGTTTCATGTCTTTTGAATGGTATTGATGATAGATCTAGTCCGGCCACAAGCATTGCTCAGTGTATGCCGTATGTTTTCTTGGAGAAACTCAATCGCACGTAAATTTAGCTCGCTTAGGAAAACACGTGAATAATGCTATCTGCCCGCGCGCGACCTTGCTTGCTTGCTTGCGCAACGGAATTCATCATAAACGGTTATTGGCATGTATTGAACTTGCTTTGTTGTTTTCCTGCTGCTTGAACAAGGACGTTCTTCCATATACCCACAGCATACCATAGATCCGGTTGACGAATAGTCTGACCCGTGGACAGCGATGGCTGAGAAACAAAAGCTCCAGGCACTGATGAAGGTGCCTGGCAACAACAAGTGCATCGATTGCGATGCGCCATACCCACAATGGGCGTCGGCAAACGTGGGCGTCTTTATGTGTCTGGAGTGCTCGGGCGTGCATCGGGGACTGGGGGTGCAGGTCTCTTTTGTGCGGAGTTGCACGATGGACAAGTGGACGCCGGAGCAGGTGAAGCGGATGGACCTTGGAGGGAACGCGCGGGCCACGGACTTCTTCAAGACGTACCCGACCTACCGACCCAATATGCCCATCAAGGAAAAATACAATAGCGACTTTGCGGAGGATTATCGCGGCAAACTGGCCGCCGAATGTGAGGGCAAGGAGTGGGTCAAGTCTGCCAGGAAACCAAAGACCTCTGCACCAGTGTCGCGCACGGCCAGTCCGGCCTCGTTTTCCTCATCCTCCGCCGCTGCTGCAGCGACGTCGGGTAGTATCAGGCCGCAACAACCCGTCTCGGAAGCGCAAAAGGCACAGAATGAGAGCTTCTTTGCGACGATGGGATCGAAGAACGCGTCGAGGTCGACAGAGGTGCCTCCTTCGCAGGGCGGGAAATACGTCGGCTTTGGATCCGCGCCGGCCGAGCCGGAAAAGACTGGACGCACGGCACTCGACGGCCTGACGCAGGCGGACGATCCGCTGGCGATGCTCTCGCGCGGCTGGGGCTTCTTCAGCAAGACGGTCGCGAGTACGGCCAAGACGGTGCAGGAGCAGTACATCCAGCCGGGGCTCGAGCGTATCCAGGACCCGAAGTTCAGCGAGGACGCGAAGCGGTACGTCGACGGGCTCGGGCAAAAGGTGCAGGAGGACGCCAAGTACGCGTACAGTTCCGCCAGCCGCTTCGTCGTCGAGGGTCAGTCGGCCGGCACCACTACCGGCACCGGTGCCGCTGCTGCTGCTGCTGCTCCTTCTTCAAAGGGATATCAGTCAGTGGCCACACAACAGACCAAGCACGAAGAGGAAGCACCGGGGAGGAGTTCTTGGGACGGGGATAATTGGTGATCATTCTTGGTGGCAATCTATGGTTTCGAGGGGAACAGACGTTGTCGATAGACGGAGAGCCAGGACAATAGACAGCAGAGTGTGTGTAATATAATGTCTTTTCTTGCTTCTAGCGTTGTTTCATGGAGTCCCATAACTTTTGTGCTGGACGATTTCTCCACATATCCAGACAATAATGAGCTCCTCCACTACTCCGTGCAATCCGAGTCGCCAAGTACCATACCGCGCTGACACTGAATCTACCAAAGACCAAGTAGGGTGAGTAGGGTGGAATTACCCCTTCTCGGATCAAATAATACCCCCATCTATTACTTTATCGCTTGACAAGTTTGTCAACAAGTTCGGAAAAGTTGTGACTATTGAGGATAAGTTTGTGCGGAAATCTCGGAGACTATCTCACTCTACATTACCTACTATCACCCTGAGACAAAAAGAGATCCAAGGTTTGCTAGACTAGCATGTCTGTTCCATCGCAGGCAGCCACCAAGGCAGCGACGCAATCCACCATCACACGACTGTACGTCGCCATTCTCCTCTTCCTTTCCTCCCTCCATACTCAATGACGGTTTCGCGAAATCCTGGCCCTGCGTAGTAGGCATTCGCGCGGAGACTCCTCTCGTGGGGAAAGGGAAGGAAGGTAATGTAAAGGGTGCAAGGGACTAACGATACTGCAGGACGACATGGATGAAGACGCCCGATTTTCGGCAATACTTACTCTCGACACACTTTTGGGGCCCAGTGAGTAATTTCGGGATTCCACTGGCGGCAGTCATGGACCTCAAAAAGGACGAGGAGATGATTTCGGGCCGCATGACGGGTGCACTGATCATCTACTCCTCCGTCTTTATGCGGTACTCCATGGCCGTCACGCCAAAGAATTATCTCCTCTTTGGATGCCATTTCGTCAACTGGTTCTCCCAGTCCGGTCAGTCCCCCTATTCTTCACGTCCCCATAATATTGAGGAAAGCTAATATGACAGCGCAAGCGTATAGGTGGGTCAATTACTGGAAACTCGGAGGCAAAGAAGCACGCGTCGCCGCGAATAAAGCATGAGTCAGGAACGACGCGTTTGTCTTGTGTATATATAGTCTCTATTCTATTCTATTGCAGGTTCTCTTGTATGAAAAAGGTGCGTCTTTAATTATGATACGTGAAGGTTTGCCGCCTTGACCATCTCACTAAACTTACTGCCGGGATCGCGCAGCAAATTGGCCGGCGTGTCTAGCTCCAGGATGCGGCCGTCGCCGAGCACCAGGATGCGATCATAGTCAATGATGGTCTCGAGCCGGTGTGCAATGGTGAGCACGGTCGAGTCGACGAATTCCCGCCGGATGGTCTCCTGAATCAGCGCATCAATCTCCGTCGACACGCTCGCCGTCGCCTCGTCCATCACGATGATCTTTGTGCGGCGCAAGAGTGCTCGTGCCAGACAGAGCAGCTGTTTCTGGCCCGCGGAAAAGTTGGCTCCACTCTCAGTCACTTCCGTGTCGAGATTGGTAAAGACGTTGCGATTCGTGCCGTTGCCAGATGTAGGGTCTGCCGCGGCCGCATTGTCGTCATCGTCCTCGTCACCGGTCAGGTGCACACGTCGAAGGACATCGTGCAAGTCAGCATCCGACGCGTCCGGCGACAAGTTTGACCGCAATGTTCCCTTGAACAGTGTCGGCTCCTGAGGCACGACCGTCATGCGAGAACGCAAATCGTGCAGACCCATCTTTGAAATGTCCAGGCCATCAATTTCGATGCTGCCATGTGTAGCCTCCAGGAACCGGAACAGCGCAAGCGTCATACTCGTCTTGCCTGAACCAGTACGTCCCACGATGCCAATCTTCTCGTGCGGACGCACCGTGAAGTTGATTCTGTGCAATACCGATGGGAGCTCGGGTGCATACTTTAACTCCAAATTGTTAAACTCAATCGTGCCCTGAGTTGGCCACGCCGCTGGCGGTGCTTGACCCGGGCCACTCTCGTGATCCGCTTCAGTCGTAATGTCTGTATATTCAAAGATTCGATCGACGGAATTCATACTCTGTTCTAAGGCCGAATAGGATCGCAGCACCCAGAGGAGACAGTCTTGAAGCTCTAAAGCGAATGACATGATGAAGCCCGCCAAGCCTGCATCAATCTGATCAATGTTGAGCAACAGAATAAGGGCCATGCCACAGGCATAAAAGTTACCGACTGTGCCGAAGCGGACGCCGAGCCATCTGTTGGCCACTAGATTGTAGAATCTCGCAGTCGACACCCTCTCGACGCCAGCATACATTCCATCCATGAAGCGCTCACTAGCTCCGAAGGCACGGATGGTGGTGATACCTGCTAAAGTGGATGAAAAGATCTCGTACAGCGGCGATTCATTCACAGAGTCCAGTCTCTTGAAACTCCTGGCAGCAGCGGTGTACTTCATGCCAATATAGACACCAAAGGAAATCAAGACTGCGGCAGCCAGCAGAAACCATGGTTGTACTGATACGCATATAACCAGAATCATGATGAGATGAAAGAAATACTTTACCAGGAAGATTATGTTGGCTCCAATACGTGTGTCCACCGTCGTGGCGTCTTTCGAGAATCGATTGAGTAGGCGTCCGGTCGGCACGGTGTCTAAGAATCGAAGAGGGGCGTGCATGATGGTTCGAAGCATATCGAGATAGAGACGTCTTCCTGCCGACACAGTGCCCCAGAAAGTCAATCCGGTGGCGGAAAGTGATGCTACCTGCGAGGAAAGCATGATTATGGTGTAGGATGCGATCCAATATGTAGTGGAGTGATCAGAACCCAGAATGCCATCGTACAAGACATGCGGCGCAGTCTTCAGCAGCTTCTGACCCCTCACTGTGAACAGACCCAAGGAGGTTTCTCGTTCCGTTGATGACCATGCTCGAATCCAGTACGATCCAAGAGTCGACAGGCCGAGCTCTACAATGGACAGAAGAATGATCAGGAGGATGAATACCGGACTACCGTAGGCTTTTAAGTAGCGCACATAACATTTCAATGTGACATGGCCTTTGCTCTTAGTCTCTTCGTCGATCAATTTCCTGGGTGTCTTGACTGGAGTGACGGAAGTGGCAGCTGCAGGATTGGATGAATCCTTGTTGTCATCCACCTTGATAGATTCAATGACAAGTTCCTCTTTCGCTTTTTGTGGAATGTCCTGTTCATCATGCAGCTCTTTCACAAGATTTTGGAGCAAGCCCTTTTGACGCAGTTCATCAGTCGACCCAACGTACTTGATCGACCCGTTCTCCAGTGCAGTCACGTAATTGGCAACTGGAAGGCAAAGGTTGACTTGGTGAGTGACCAATATTCGTGTTCGATTTTTCATAATAGCTCCATTGATACAATTCTCAAAGACGTGTTTAGAAACATGAGCATCTAATGCCGAAAGGACGTCGTCCATCAGCACAATTGACGCCCTCGAGTAAGCAGCCCGAGCTAAGGAAATTCGAGCTTTCTGTCCGCCAGACAGATTGATTCCTTTCTCTCCTATCTCGGTCTGATCACCGTCCTCCAAAATGTGAAGATCAGGAACCAGTCCACATACAGAAAGGGTTTCCTGATATCGAGCATGATTCATCGGCTCGCCAAAGAGAATATTTTGTTGTATGGTCTTATTCTCCAGCCAAGCGCTTTGTGCGACGTATGCTATTGTGTTTGGGAGTATCCACGCATCAAGAGGACTCGAATTTGTGGAAGCTTTCTTTTTCGCTGCTCGCGGGACATCCACGATCCCTTCAAAGATATGGGCCTCACCGAGTAGACTATTCAAGAGCAAGGTTTTTCCCGAACCTGTAGCACCAGTGATGAGAGACAACTGGTTCGCCGGGAAAATGGCAGAAATGTTACGAAGTCGGAATCCATCCTCAACATTCTTCGCCCCTGCAAATCCAGCAGTGACATATTCGAGCACGATTTGATCTGCTTTGAGTTCCGGCGTTTCAACTAGTTCGATATCTTCGCCCTGAAGGTACGACTCGATTCGCTTTAGAGATGTCCATGCACTAATGAACATGACGACACAATCTGGCAAAAAGTTTAAGGAAAATCGCATCTGATTCATGATGACTAAAGACGTGAAGGCAATTGCTGGAGTCAGGTCAGCGACAAATCTAGCATATATGCCAAAGATGACTACTGTGATAACCACTGGGCTGACATTGAAACAGAATTCCAAGCCCACAAATGCCATATAGGATATGCCGACCTGACGTAGCTCTTGATCACGAACAACACCAATCTTTTCGGAAAAGTACTTCTCATCCGCTTGAAATTTGATTTGCCGGATGTTCTGGAGTATTTCATTCATAGAGCCAATTCGTTTGTCCTTCGCGCTCATGAGTTTTTCTTGTGTCGTTTCAAAGATACTGGAAATCTTCGCGGTCAGTGGTATGAAGAGACACATTGCAAGAAACCCGGGAATGGCGGCCCATCCCACCAATTTGACGAGGAAGGTCATGGAGATGACAAGCTCAAGTGGTGCAACCAGTCCCAGCGCATTGTTGAGTGCGACCTCGGCGATTCTGTCAGCATCAACGTTCATCAAATTCAAAACATTCTCCTTTGAGGAAACATCCTCTGTTGATTTGGAGGAGTCTGCTTCATTCACGTCTTTTACATCCTTGTCGACTTCGTTACTCGAGCTGCCTTTCACGACAGTGTTCTTCCTTTTGAGGGTTTTGTCGTATATCTCGAGATTCAACTACGCTGTTAGCACAAGACGTGTTTGACACGGAATTGGTCGTACGGCTGCTCTCGTGTTCGTTTGCAGAATTGTACCACCGAGTTGGTATAGTTGCGAATCAATGATAGTGAAGACTTGGTCGACTACTAACATGCCAAAAACGTATCCGAGACCTGGATATATGCTGCGATCGCCCTTCACACGACTTTGACTCTTGTATTCCTCTACGAATTTGAGAAATCGTAGCAGGAAGAACGCCGGTCCGTATGAGACAAAGGCTTGCACGATAGATAGAGTCCACTGGCATATCAGAGGTCCTCTGAGCGTGATAAGCAAGCGCCGAAGTAGTCCATAACCTTGACCTCGAGTGCGCGCAAATTTGCTGAGAAGATATGACGAACGCCATTCAAGAGGCAGGCTCTCAAGGTCCGACTGTTCTAAAGACGCATGCTGATGAGCCTTTTCAGTCACTGTTCCGATGTAAGCAAAACTGAGCACGCTCCAGATCGAGCCGTTTGCCAATCCAATCACTTTGCGATCGCGATACTCCAGTTGTGGTCCGCTGGGAATGTTGATTGATGTGCAGAAAACAAGTAATGCAGATAAGGTAGAGATCGCTTCTGGGATGACATCTCTGTTTGACAAGATTTGTCTGATTGTCCG
This sequence comes from Taphrina pruni, assembly GCA_005281585.1. Classification (NCBI taxonomy): domain Eukaryota; kingdom Fungi; phylum Ascomycota; class Taphrinomycetes; order Taphrinales; family Taphrinaceae; genus Taphrina; species Taphrina pruni. The sequence continues at coordinate 66,993 of RHGH01000013.1, read as the reverse complement.
TTTGTCTAGTAATTCGTGTATGTCGTGAGACAGCAAGAAAAGAGCAAATCCAGACTGCAGAACAGAAATTGCGGCAATGTGACATGACAAGCGAAAGACAATGTGATACTTTGTAGTGGCTATCAAGATGCCAACGAGAATGCCGATATAAGCCCAGGTAAGGAAGTGACCCGTCACCTTGATTATGGTCTGTCGCGAAGCATTCTCGATAGACCTCGTGCCGATGAGAGGTAGGAGTATTGCAGCTGCAAGACCTGCCGTAGCCCAAAATGCCAGTAAGAATTTCTGGTATCGCACATCATACTCTGCGTCGGGTGCAATTTCTTCTGAGTACTTTGTATAGTTTGCAAACTTGCGACTGACCAGAAGCAGCAGCAGCGAGACCAGAATGGACCCAAGGGTCGCGATGCTCAAGTAATAAACGATGTCCATGTTTGAGACTTCGAGTTTCACGAGTTGAATATGACTGGTGTAGACAAACTCCGATAAGTCGAGGGACAAAAAGTCTGGACAGTCGACCAAGTTGTCGTTTCAGATTGATGCAGGCAAGGTATCTACACCTCGATACGTGAGGAGAGATCTGAAAGCGCCAGCGCAATCCCTCGTGAAGCCAATCGTGTATGCTTCACCAGGAGAAGACATCAACGCGCTGCAGTCCATCTGTTATAGCGGTCGACGTGTGAACGGTGCCGCCTTGTCTGGATCTGCAGTGTGGACCCCAAGCCATGGATGGATCGCAACATTGAAATGTCACCACGCATACGCGTACGGTTCATGAAGCGGGACAGCGATGCCAAGGAGCGGCCACCCACGACAATCTCCACAATCTGCCTGACGCCCCCAATCCGTGACTCACTAATCAAAACTGCCCGAGCTTCGTACCTGCAGCTGATACTATAGCTAGTGCCGACGACGCTGATGCACCTGCAGCTGCACTCGCTCTAATGAATGTCGTCCACCAGCGTGCCTCAGCTGTGCTGCTGGCAGGTCACATGTAAGGCCGTCGAATAGGGATGGCATCTCGAAACTATGACGAATCAAGCACCACCATTGTGCAGGAATGTTTCTGACATTTCATGTATACAGGTTGCATAGCGCCATGGTTTCGCACACTGCGAAGAGTACATTTCTAGGTCTATCTCCAATCCACGATAGCCACACGTCGATAAGAGTAAGGTAGTGGCCATAAAGCTGAAAAGGTCACATACACTTGGTATGTATCAATTCTGGATTCTCATTGTACTCCTCAGCACTGACCCACATCTTTCTGAAAGTACTCAGACTAGCCAGGATACTGCCTCCGATCCAGGTAGTAATTTTGCGCTCGGGCGGGGCATAGATTTTGATCTTGACATCCTTGACTGCCACTTGCTTGACTTCACGCAATAGTCGGTCACCAAATCCCCTGGTCATCGTGGTGCCACCAGACAGCACAATGTTTTGAAACAATTGTTTGCGAAGGTCCAAATCGACTCGATTGATACTGTTGACGACCACTGAATGCAGACCTTCACTCTCGCTGCCAATCAGTTCTGGATCAAAGAGGATTTCATTGCAATTCCATCTCTCGCTGCCAAGCTCGACGATCTGTCCATCAGGCAGTTTATACTCCTTTCTCTTTTGACGTGTCAGCCATTCTCGAGTTTCCTTCTTGTAGTCAGATGTGATGTAGCACTCCTTCTCTTTTATCTCTTTGACAATCTCACTTTCTGCAGACGTGGTCAGACGGACCCCTGTCTCCTTACGAAGGAGAAGCTGCAGATATTCTGTTACATCTCGGCCCGCGAGATCAATCCTCTGTATCGCATTACCTATAGAGAAGCCTTCGAACACTGGCACGGCATGTGTCACCCCATCTCCTGAATCAAGCACGATCCCTGTTGTCCTTCCGCTAGCATATAGACTCAAGACCGCTTGTATCGATACGTAAAGTGCTGGCACATTGAAAGTCTCAAAGAATAGTTGTGCTGCTGTATCCCGGTTACTGCGCGGATTGTGCGGAGCCTCGGTCAGCAGGACTGGATGATCTTCGCTTTGTATCTTGAGTTCTTCAGCATAAATGTAGCTCCATATACGTTCCATGTCATTCCAATCAGTGACGATACCATGCTCTAAAGGGTACTTGATCTTCAACAAGCCCCGTAATTCCTGTATTCTCGAGCCAATGAAACAATCCCCCTCTAGTGATCCAAGCATTATCTTTGAGTGCTTAGGTCTGCCAACACTGCCATGATCAGCTATTTACGAAACGTAGGCTGGCATACTCACGCCGCTGGAAAAAGACACTGAGGCACGTCTCCGCCTGCGAAGCCAGCTTTGATCAGGCCAGAGCCGTTGTCTATACATATCGGCTGATTTGATTCCATAGCGTAGTGCTACTCTCGTATCGCCGCTCCGATCTCAGTCACCGAGTCCATACACGTCGAGAATCATTCGATTGTATCATGTTATTCGTACGGCATCAGTCGTCGCTTGTGACTTCTCCTTCACGTTCACTCTACGCGCTGTACCAAATCTGTATCATGTAGCATATACGTGCACGGTAATTGAACAATCATCACAAAATATGGAAACGGCTCCACAAACGTCAATTCTGCCACTGCGAATCTGGTACCGTAACTCTGAGCTCCAAAAATCAATCTTGCTGCCAGGCCTTCCATGGTTACATTCGTGATAGTTGGCACAAGCATCAGGTCAGTCGTGTATTTGAGATTCAGCACGGCAAGGATTCGCATTACTCGAGCATTGTCACAATTGACCCTCAAAACTCGTTCGACACCAAATCTCCGAACTCTCCTGCAATGGCTGTGCAGATCGAGCTTCCTGCACTAGCAGACTACCATGTACATCTGAGACAAGGTGAAATGATGAAGAATGTAGTGCCTTCTGTACGTCGTGGGGGTTGCAACATTGCATATGTCATGCCCAACCTGATACCTCCTGTCACTAGCGTGTCTCAGGCACTTTCGTACAAGCAAGAGCTGGAAGCGCTCGAGCCCAATGTACGATTTCTCATGACACTCTATCTCTCGCCCGAGATCACCCCAGAGGTCGTCCAAGAGGCTGCAAAGGCCGGTATTTCTGGTGTCAAATCGTACCCAAAAGGAGCAACAACCAATTCACAAAATGGTATAGAGAGCTACGAGCCGTTCTACCCCACGTTCGCAGCCATGGAGAAGTGCGGACTAGTGCTGAATATACACGGCGAAGTCCCCCCTGCTTCTGCAGGCGGTGACGTTACTGTGATGACTGCGGAGCATGCTTTCCTTCCGACTTTACTGGATCTGTCCAAGCGCTTTCCAAACTTGCGAATCGTTCTTGAACATTGCACGACAGCCGCCGCAATACAAACAGTACTTCAAGCTGGTCCTAATGTCGCCGGCACCATCACCGCACATCATCTATTCTTGACGGTCGATCAATGGGTTGACAATCCCTTTTCGTACTGCAAGCCTGTCGCCAAGCTGCCCTCGGATCGAGCAGCTTTACTCGAGGCAGCCGTCTCGGGCAATCCCAAGTTCTTCCTCGGCAGCGATTCAGCGCCACACCCTCGCGCCGCAAAGGTTGGGGGCAAAAGAGTTGCGGCGGGAGTGTATACACAACCTTACATTCTCCCTTATGTCGCAACTGCCTTTGACAAGCTCAACAAATTGGATATGCTCGAAAATTTCGCTTGTAAGTATGGTAGAAAATTTTATGGTCACGAAGACGTCGGAGTACAGGAAAAGGTCCATCTCATCAAGAAAACGGCAAACGTGGAGGAGGAGATTTCTGGAGTTGTGCCTTTCATGGCCGGAGAGGAACTAGCATGGCAGATCGAGTGGGCATAGTTCCAGGCCCAGCCAGTACAAGCACTCACGAGAAAAAGCAAATTAATCATTGTAAAATCATCTAGCACAAGCATGCTGTCTACATATATACCGCAATATCCAATTCTTAATGTATGCCGAAATACCAATCATCCAGACAGCAGCAGCAGCAGCAGCAGCAGCAGCAAGCGGCAGCAAGCAGCTTCCTCAGCATCCTGTGAAATGATCAACTGATCAGCAGCACTTGTTTGAAAGAAGCAACGCGCTGGTCCACCGTATCGAGGCTTAGCGCGCGATCTCCTCATCTCGTCCGGGTCAGCGTGTTGAAAGCAGCTGCATCTAACATCCATCTATTCCCGTGCACACACATGTATACGTTTCAGGTTAGAAGCGACCTTTCCAGAACATCGTCGTCCCTTTTGCCTATATAATAGGCTGTAGCTGCAGCAGAGATAGTTCCTTAATCACACATTCATCAAGGGCTACCCAACTGCTCATTTCTCTAGCTGTGTGTAGTGAACTAGTGGACTCGGCGCCAGCGACGTGTTCAAATCGAGTGGGAGCTGTTTCCGCAAGACCACGTCAAGAAATACGTCAAATCCATGCCAAAAGGATTCACGAGTTAGTTACAGCCCAAGGCGGACTTACGTCGTGGTAGTTTGACAACTATTGCCCTGTTGTTCGCTTTGTAGCCTTGTGAAGCGACGCGTAGTGCTTTGTAGCGACGACTTTTGAACACGAATTGAACACGAGCTTTTACGATGGGTCCAAACTAATGAAAGATATTGGGCAGCGCCCACATTCATACTAATACCAGGCCTTCTACCCACAGATACTGTCTCAATCCCATCGATGAGCGTCGACCTACTTACGACGTTACATTGTTCATTCATCTCACACGTACAGTGCTTTCTGCATCGTGTGCAACACCAGAGATATGGCAGGCAGCAATACGAGTCAAGCACGCACAAATACCACAACAAGGTACACTCCTGGTATGTTACTATGATCATCGACAACCTCGTTTGTGCAGTAAGGTTGCGATGCCAGGTTATAGGCATGCTCTCAATCGAAACGGTGTCGTCTTCATGAATGGCTTTGAGCCATCTCGTTCTAAATTCTTTCATGAACAAAATCGAGCTGGCTGGCTACCTTTCATCGTTGCGTCCGATACAATCCATACATTGCACAGCAGCTACGAACCACTTCTCAGCATGCACGATGTACGCATGCGGTTTAGTGACGATGGCTATAAGTGCAATGATCTGGTGCAACACGCAGTTCAAATTGTGACAGACGCCAAAAACCCAGCGATGGCTACTGAAACGGAAACAACGGGCTGGAGAAGATTTCTTGACAGATTATTCTTCGAACACTTCAAATTTTATGATACTTTCAGCTACAGGTATGGATCACACCGCTGTGCACAATGTTGCTAATTCAACAGCGGAGACCAGCAATGGGCTTACGACGAATGGCCAAAAAGTGTCGCGCCAGATAGAGATATGCTCAGCAAGCCTAAGCCTGACTTTGCCTTTGGTCTTCAAATCACATCAATGAACGACATCTTGGCGATAGAGCGATTACCTCAAGTCTCCAAACCAGTCGTATCAGCGGCTTGTGTCCCGTCTGATTTTCACAGGCTGACATTCCCTTTTTTAGTACTGGAATCAAGGGACGGTCTGGGCACCTTCATGAGTGCAAACCATCAGATGGCCAATGCCATGATCAAAGTGCTCGACATTATCGCCGCAATTGGCGAAGAGGACAATCTCTGCGCAATGGGAATTTGTCAGGTTGAATATACCTACCGAATTCTAATTGGATGCGCTTCTCCTAGGGTACAATCAGGACCTGATGATCGGATCCGTGCTCCAAGAGAGGTAACATTGAACCCCAAATTGCGAATTGAGCTCAAAAGTCTAGTATCATATTCACTTGCTCGGAACCGGTGATCTAAGAATAATATCGGACGTGATACGATTGCTTCGCTGCTTGAGAACGGTGCAGCATTATGGCTCGAATTGCTTTCGAGAACGGGTGCTGGAAGCAATTAGCATTGTATGCGCCGATAGTCCACCTATTCCTGATCTTCCCTGAGCTATCGATAGGGACATCTCAAGCACTGCTGGTCTGCCTCACCAGGTCTTTGGTAGCTGGCGGAATTCCTCGTTTTGGTTCATACATTTTACTATCATCACCACTATACTAACCACTATACAATCATTACCACGATAAGTTTGCGCCGCTGTAGTAGCTATAATTCAAAGTCGTGCAAATGCACACGAATTCGTGCGAATCCAAGTCAGCTTCGACGTCGTGCGAATTCGAGTCAGCTCCGAGGTCGTGCGAATGCACACGAATTCGTGTGAATCCGTGTGGATTCGTACGAATTCAAGCTGGCTCAACGTCGTGCGAATTCGTGTGGCTCGTTTGGATTCGAGCGGGCCTCAAAAGTCGCGCGGTTTTGTGTGAATCCGTGTGAAGTCGAGCCAGCTACGACGCGTCGTGCGAATTCGTGTGGATTCGAGCCAGCTTCACATCGTGTGAATTCGTGTCCGCTCCGGGTCCCGGTGCCGGTGAATTTTTCAAGTCCGGGTCCGGGTGCCGGAATACGAACCATCAGTACATAGAGAACTCGCAAATATTACCTACAGTACCCTACGCGTACCAAAAGTATTGACGATTTCACGTGTCAATTGTGCTGTGCGAAACGTTAACGTCAATACTTTTGGTAGGTACGGGAGTATACCGTAGGTAGTCCATCCATCCCTAAAGCTTCCGAATCGAGTATTCGCTACACGTGCCTACACAACGCGCCACGCACACGTGTTTCCGGAACCACGCGAATATTAATCCTCCTCTTCCCTCTTCCTGCGCCTACAGCTCAATACAGCGGCCCCCGTAAATACCAAGCTTTCCTCGCAGCTGCTGCATATAGATATCTCTATATATAGACGCTTCACTCTATCTCCTACAAGAACGATTACTTTCCCCTCCGGTGTCAAACAAGGAAGGACCCTGCACTATCGACCATGAATTATAACAATTACGGACCGCATCCGAACAACGGCTATCCTAATCAGGCCTATTCTCAGCAACCACCACAAATCTATAATAGTCAAGCCCCGCATATGCAGCAGGGATATCAGCCGCAAGGTCAATACGGCGCACCTCCTCCGCCTCAACAGCAGCATGGAGCAGGTCAGCAAGGGTACGATCAGAATTACCAACAAGGATATGGTGCACCGCCAATGCAGCAAGGGTATAATAATGCTTACCCACAGCAACAAGGCTATGGTGCCCCGGCGCAGCAAGGTTTTCCGCCGCAGGGTAGTGCGATGCCTCCACAACCACAACAAGGCTACGGTCATCAACCACAGACATGGACACCGCCGGCACCGCCTTTCGATCCGGCATATAATGCTGATGCGGACGTCGAAATCATCAGAAAGGCGACGAAAGGCTTCGGTACTGACGAAAAAGCGCTGATCAATGTGTTGGCGCACAAGTCTCCGGCACACACCCTGCAGCTGGCACAGCGCTTCGAGCAATTGGTGGGCAAGAGCCTGATTGCCGTGATTGAGAAGGAGACGTCCAAGTGGTTCTGCTTCGGCCTGGTGGGCTGTGCATCGGGTCCACTGGACTGGGATGTCGCCCTGCTGCATCGTGCGATGAAGGGCATGGGCACGCACGAGGACCTGTTGACGGAACTCTTGATTGGTCGTTCGAACGGGGAGATGAATGAGCTCAAGTATGCGTATGAGCAGAAATATCACCGGTCACTGCAGACGGCGGTACAGGGCGAGTTGTCGATGAAGACGGAGCGCATGTTCAACATGGCGCTGACGGCGCGCCGTGACGAAGAGTTCGTACCCATAGATCCGGGCCGCGTCCAGGCCGACATTCACACGCTCTACAATGCGTCCGCGAAGCGACTGGGCACGGACGAGATTCAAGTCTGCGGCATCCTGCTCTCCCGCAGCGACAACCACTTGCGCGCCGTATGCCAAGGGTACGCGATGAACCACCGCTCCACGGTACCGGAGATGGTGCGCGCCGAATTCTCAGGCCACATGCGCGACGCCCTCTTGCACGCCGTCGAGGGTGCCATCGACCGCCCTACCCGCGACGCTAATCTCCTCGAACAAGCCATGGCCGGCGTCGGCACGAAGGACGAACGGCTCACGTATCGTGTCGTCCGTATGCATTGGGACCGTCCACATACCGCGCAAGTCAAGGCCCGGTACCAGCACATTTATCGCAAGGACCTCGTGTCGCGCGTCAAAGGTGAAACCAGTGGTGATTTCGAACGACTCTTGGTGGCGTGTCTGACGTAGGACTTGAGTCTCTGATTGTGATGGAAAATATAATGTAATACACAAATTGTCGTATATTGTTATTCTTGGGTATGAAATAATGGTGTATGACCTGTAACATGATGCGAGTGTCGCAGGAAAAAGGGAAACAGGATGGTCTATGACGAAACATACATCAATCAGTCAATGTATTGATGACTTGTCTTACTTATGAATGAACATTCTCCTGCTGCAATGCTTGTGTCGTGCTGCCTTTATGCCAAATGCCAAATGCCAAGTGGTTTGCTACTTGTATATAAGATGTGCGTGATCGCCGGGTATTGAGCGACATCTCTATTCATCTCTCTCACAAATACATTCAATCTCTTCAATATGGTTTCTGCAATCCTCATTCTAGCAATCTTCGGCATCGCACTGGCCGCGCCAGCACCTCAATTGCCTGGAGCGAAAGGAGCTGCCGCCGCAGGTGGAGCTGGTGCCAAGACTCCGACTCCTGGGGCGGGAAGTGCAGGAGCCGCCGCTGGTGCGTTGGGCGGACTGGGTGGTGGTGCCGGTGGAGTGGGCGGAATACTTGACGGAGTCTTCAAGACTGCAGGGTAAGAGAAGACACCTTGGCGATGCATCAGAAAGATTTGAAGCTGATGCTGGATATAGAGTGGACGCGCCCATTGATCTGAGTGCGATTGGGAATCCGGCTGGAGCTTTGGGTGCAGGAGGGCCGGCGCCCGTCGCACCAGCCAACAATTTTGGGAATGCAAAGAAGCCATGATGAAATGGAACTTTACACGATGTCGCAGGCCGTCCAACAAAGGCGTGTATATAGTGAAGTCGCCATGATCAGAGTCGAGCTCTGTTCAAGGATCCCAGGAATCACTGTTGTGAATAAGCATGCTCTTTCTCTTCTTCTTCTTGCTTGCTGTGCCATTTTGATCCTCATCCGCATCCGTTCGTTCTCGCTTCTTGCTGCCTGTGCCGCGAGCAGTCACCTTGCGCGAAGTGGGATTGGCACTTGGTGTCTCGACCGCAGGGACGGCGGTTGCTGAGGCTGTTAGTGCTGCGGCTTTCGCTAGATCCTCCAAATGCGATCCCGAGAATGACTGCAAGTCCAGGTTCCATGGTAGAGAATCAAAGTGCTCGGGAATCCCTGTGGAATAATACTCATCATCAAGGACATCGCCATTTGTGTTGCCATCAATCGTTGATTCGTCGTCAATGCCATTTGTCAATTGCTCCTGCACTGTGACGGGCGACATGCCAGGATTCAGCTCAACCAGCAAATCAAGCAGTGTATCGTTTTCGGCAATTAGTTTGAGCGCTGTCGTAGTTGCAGCATTAAGATCTTCCTCCAGCAGTGTTGTAGCAGCTTGAATTGTCGCGAATCTACTGTGCAGCTTCTTGTATTTGCGCTTGAAAGAACGTGGTAATGGTTGAGGCGGCATTGTGTCCGCTCGTCGTGCTTAATCAGTAGCTACCTCGGGCCCCCAACCACGAAAGCTATGAGAGTGGAATCCCTAGTACGAGGAACAGTCCAAGTGCTATCGCCAGTCGTCGCAATATCTTGGTTCTATTGCAAGAAATGGAATGCAGTCAGTAACGGCAAGCTCATCTGGAAGCATAGCAGACTCTGCAGTGAGGTGAAATCTCACTGCAGACCGCGTCAAGGTCTACCGTAGAAGGGAAGCCCTGGGAGTTGCACACTAGAAACGAAAGCAGCCCAATTCAATATCAGCGGGTTGTGCGCCACTGAAGCACTCGGCACCTCGAATCTCCAGCGCTGTGATGCACTTTGAATTCATATCTACAAATACATGCACACTCACCCATGCATACATACAAGTAGAGAGTGGCCGTCCTCTTGTTGCACTTTAGCAGGAGAGGTGGGACAAGTATACGATAGCCTCTCAAGCTGAGCCATATGGCAGTAGGCTACTAGAGTGGGATGGCAACCAGCAATCCTTTTGGAGTGCTCTCCGACCAGACATCGTCTTGGAATGTCAGGTCTGAGGAGACAGAAGAATACACCTCGGCAAAGCACGGATTCAAAGCATTGGCTGGAGATGCCGTCTTACAACTTGGAGCGGCATATCCAGAAAGTTTCCCTGATGCTCGTGTCCAGCTCCTAGCTGTTTCGCAGGACAAGTATGCGTATGCGACCTCGGACAACAAATTATGTGTGGGGCCTATTTCACAAATGCAAGAGAGGCTCACATCGCTTGCCAACAAGGATAGCAAGGCTACAGGAGAGGTCTTTGTGCCAGAGCATGAGGTTACGATGCCGGCTTCGATCTCACATCTTGCGTTTTCCGCAGATGGCCAGAAACTATTCGTCTCCGCATCGGACGGTGGTGTACTCGTCTGCTCCAGTAGCAATATTCAAGGCGCTCAAGAACAAGTAAACTCGCCCGCACTTATCGACCTAGTGCCAAACCCGGTCGATGCAACAGTGGCGCTATTGTCTCGCGATGGAGAACTTCGCTTGTATAGTGAAAATGGTATCACCGATATAGCTCTGGGTATAACTGCCATAGCGTGGTCGAAGCGAGGCAAACAGATCATCGCTGGGTCCGCTGATGGCTCTCTGAAGCAATATACTCCTAAAGGCGAGCTCAAAGCTGAACTATCGGCTGTCAACGAAGAAGTCGGTAAAGTCAATGCCGTAAATTGGCTAGAGAACGATCTATTCGTCATTGCATATGAGAATGGTGAGCAGGAAATTGCTTTGTATGTTCTACGGAGGGATCAAACAGGTGACACACGAACACTGGTCTACACATCTATTACCAACCCTTCAATTTCATTTGGCGATACATCTCACCAACCACACTTCTCATTCGTGGCTCTTTCGAAGGATCTGGTTCTGACCTTGTCAAGTGTCAGTGCTGATGTAGGGCTCGTCTCGCTCTCACGTTCTGCTGCTATAGAGATAGATGTGGAAGAGCAAAGAGCCGCTGTTAGGTTCAGTTCCGAGCGTGATACGGACGTCAGTATAATTGGTTATGGTCTCCAGGTCGACGTGGAGAAATCCTCAAAAATCATTTGGTATGCAGACAATGACGGAGGATGCACTGCATGGCAAGTTATAGATGCTGAGAACACCTTATTTGATGCTGGTACGTTTAGTCAGGACTACCGCCTCATTTCACTAATCTGATTATAGTTGCTGTGCCAGCTACCGCCCCTGTCACTGGCTCAACTGTTGGTATAACCTCTTCTCCCTTTGCTACCCAAACCTCTAGTCCTTCACCATTCGGACGGCCTGTTGCGGCAGGTTTCAATCAATCTGGAACAGCTTCCCCATTCAGCTTCACGAGCGCGGGATCAACACCGGCTCCCATGTTTGGAGGAGTCACCTCACTCCCGGCGCCGACTACGAATCCAATGAACCAGCCTGCCTTCGGTACCGCTAGTGCTTTTGGATTTTCTGGTTTCGGTGCGACGAAGTTTGACTCTTCTTCATCAGCCGTTTCGACGGCTTTCAAAGGCTTTGGCAGTTCCGCGTTTGGACAGTCAAACTTTGGTGCCACCAACATGACCAGTAATAATGCTCCTACTGGAACGCCAGATACAGCTGAGTTGTCGAGCTCATCTCGCAATATGCCCAGCAAATCGCTTGAAAAGTCCGGTATGAGCGATTCTGATGAAGACGAGAAAGACAACGACAAACTTGAACAAATTGATGAAAAAGAACCTGAAAGTATAGGTGGAGCGCTCGACTTCAAAAATAGTGCTGCAATGGATATCTTGTCTGACGTTCCGAGCGCAGATACCCAAAGAGCGGACCCCGAAGAAACAGAACCTTCCACCGATCTTTCTGCGGCCACCGAGAAAGCTACCACTGGCCTGTTGCAGAGAACCGAACCGGCAGGTACATCGAGCAGCGCATTTGGCAGTTTTGCATTTCCTTCGGCACAATTTGGGGGATTTGGATCCCATGCTACGACGAGTACAAGTTCACAAAAACAAGAGTCCTCTTCACCATTCCCATCTCAAATCCCTCGACCACAAGTATCGACTTCTCGCCCATCTTTTGGTTTTGGAGAACTCGCCAAAACTTCAACCACTCAAAATCCGGTCGTAGCAAGCTTTGGATTCGCGGCCACAAAACCCTCATTTGATTTTGGAAAGTCGTTGGCAACATCGACCTCTTCACCATCAGATGGCGAAGGTCAGAAAGCAGCACTGGAAGGAAGTTTGGCAGAAACAGTACCAGAAACAAAACCAGAAGTGAAAACAGCAGAGAAGACAGAAGAAGTGCTACAAGCAGAGTCTGAGGTGAAGGCAGAGAAAGCGCCAGAAGAGGAGCCAGAAGAGGAGCGAGAAGGAATGCCAGAAACGAAATTAACAGAGCAAGCAGAAGAGAAGCCGGAAGAGAAACCTGAAGAGAAGCCTGAAGAGAAGCCTGAAGAGAAGCCGGAAGCACAAGTAGAAGAGAAGCAAGAAGATACGGCACAAGAGAAATCAGAACAAAGTCTACAAGCCAAACCTCAAATAAACGACGGAGCACAGCACGAAGAAGAGAAAGGCGAGAAGTCTGCAGCCTTGGAGAAGCGAGACATCACTATTGACGCGCATACGAACTCCGGTACCATTGATGATGAAGTCAAACACATTCCGCCTTTCGACTTCAGTCTTGTCGACAAGGACGAGTCCGTACAGAACTCAAAAGCAACCGCGCAGCCTTCGGCCGGCAAGCAAGAGTCCACCTCAGATGAAACAGCGAAGGCCATAGCTGCAGTCGATCGTGATGGTTCCGGAAGTGCTCCATTTGCGAGTTTCTCAATAGAGGAGCATGACAGCGAATTTGAGACTGAAGATGATGAGGACGATGAGCAAGATGAGTCTGATTGTTACCTTGAAGAGCTTAGTGGCTCGGAGGCGAACGACGTCGATGAGCGTGCGTCAAGCCACTCGCAGGAAGACGGCTCGGACGAGGATACTGATTCACAATTTGAAGTGGCCGACGAATCTGAATCTGATTCTAATGGCGAAGACGTACGATCCATTTCAGACTCTGCATTTAAGCCCAAAACACCAGCATTTGCTTCTGTAAAACCAGGTGACTCTTCTCGATCATCTCCATTCGCAAGCTCCCCAGCAAATTCACCTTTTGGCTTCGCTCAATCGAATGCTGCCACCAAAAAAGCGCACGCCTCCTTTGACTTCGCACAGGCAGCAAACATATCAGACCACACTTCTCAGGCCGATTCCAGCAAAGTTCATGTTCCTGCATTCTCATTCAACCCAGTCCCTGAAGCTGTCAAGGTCAAAAGCGATGCACCATCGCCATTTTCTTTCACAGCAGATTTTGGTAGTGGCCAAAAGCTTTCGAGCGAAGTCAACAGATTTAGCTTTGGAAGTGATGGCAAGAATGCGACAACCTCAAAGACTAGTGCGAACACGTCCCAGATAAGTCCTGCTATTAAGGAGGATGATAAGAATTCGAGTGTGGCAAAACAGCAGCAGCAGCAGGAGGAGGAAGAGGGAGAAAAGTTGAGACAGGAATCGTTGCCCTTACAGAGTGGTGTACACACCTCGAGCAGAGGAAGTACCGGACCAGTAAGCTCGGATCCTGCCAGGATGCTTGGAGAAATTGCTACCAAGAGTCCATCAACTCACAAACTTGAGCAAGCACGATCAGAGCCGGTGCCGGCGCCGCAGCCAGAGCCAGAGACTTTGGAATTGCCCGAGTATGTAGCGCTCGACTCGAAACCTGTGACAACGACGGAGAAAACACCGATTGCTCGCGAATTGCATGTCTTGTCTGCAACATTGGAGTCGGAACTAGAAATCATGCGCGAAAACCTCGATAGGATGACAAGCTATATACAAAAAGCACAAACAATACCCGGTTCTCTGCAGCACATTGACAGCTTCATGTCTCAAGTCTCTGACTCTTCACAGACGACCCAGACTTATCTGACTGATTGTGTCGCTAGCGAATCACAGATGTCAAATATGAGGTCGTCTATGCTTAGGCTCGAAGCTCAGAAGACCAAAGTTCAAAGGCTTCTTCGAGCTCAAACTGATGCATCATTTGCACGAAGCTTAAAGTTCTCCGCACTCGGACCAGAACATGCTGCACAGCAGAAACAGATCCGTCAACTGCTCGGAAATGTTGAAAAGGACTTGGCACAATTACAATCGTCTCTATCCACGATCAAGGCCAAGAATGCCTCATCTCAACTCCACACGGCAGCACCTTCAGCGGAGACAATCGCTAGAGCGACAGCCAAAATTATGCAGGTCGCGGCGCAAAAGGATCGCGAGGTGGATGAATTACAGAGGACATTTGTTTCACTCCAAGTCACGAGTCCAGACGCCAGTTTCCAGTCCACTACCCATCTCGGTCATCGTAGTCGTCGCTCGCAAGCAAGAATGTCAGTGGACGATGCATTTGACCTGTCATTGTCGCGACTTTCACTGTCACATAACGGTGGCGGTGTTAGTAGAGGAGTCAACGAAAGAGTGCACGGTTTGCAGGCTCGTGCCAGTGTGACGGCCAAGGCGGAACAGAAACGACATGCAATGGAGGTCTACCGAGAGGCTCGATCGCGAGGTCAGCCCATCAAGACCATACCGATGTGATTGCATAACAACAAGAATTGTCAATTTGCACAGCGATTCACTAAATTTATTCCGCACTGGCGAGCCATTCATACTTCCTTTTATCTACCAGATTCGACACTAAACTTTTGCTCACTTCACTTCATTCCATGTTCGTGCTTTACCTATTGTACCTTCGTGACACTTCTCAAGCTCAAAATCCAAGATATGACTGCGCTCGACTGCCACATGAGCTCTGACCTGTCAACTGAGACTTAGCATTGCGTGCACGTTTTGACAAGGTCAAAACAAGCCTTTTCGAGGGGTCCTGCAACGGATCGGCCATATCCGTCCCGTTGGTGGGAGGGTTAAATCAAGGAGTCTGCATCACCTGACCGGCTGAGCGCACTGTGCCAATGACAAGGCGGGCGGGAAGGACACAGACCTGCCAGTGGAAACGACTTATTACAACCAGATCTGGACGAGCCTCCACGTACGATGGAAGGGGAATTGAATGGGAAATAAAGAGGGAAGGGAAACGCGGGCTGAGTTTTTGTCCAGCTGACCAATGGAATGGCATAAAACGCGGAGAATAGGTCCCTGACGAATCATATGGCGCCATCTGCTCGGCCACCACCCAACTTCCCCAGATTTTCACATTTCTTGTTTCGTCCACCCGCGCAAATCCTCTTATTCTCTCTCTCTCCCTTCCCTCGCCCGCGACCCCTGTGTCCTTTTTCTTCCCTTTCCCCACCCTTTACTATATATATATCTTGATCATCTCTTATAGCCCGTTGCCGATCCAGCCTCGTCGTTTCACAATACTACTCCTTCATTATCTTCAAGCTCTACATCAGTCAGGACTCTCAGCATTCGAGCGGGTATCGACGCAGACATGGTGAATGCCCCAGAGACAGATAAAATCAGACACGTCTCGACGGGCAGGGGCGGTGCGGCGAATTTCAAAAAGGCGACGAATCTAGCCAAGAAACAGCAACAATCAGCAGAGACATCGGCGGCTGCTACCGTGACGGTCGATTCTCAGACACCCGATGCAGGAGAGACGGATTGTGCGTTGACGCGGATCGCGACGCGCGCATCGTTGGGTGCGAGATTCGCTACTGGACGAGGCGGGGCGGGCAATATTCTGCCGACTGGGCAGGCACCGCTCCCGGCACAGACGGAGCCATTATCTGGTTCGCGGTCGCGGACGAGTTTCAGTACGGGACGTGGAGGCGCGGGCAACTTCAAGTCGTCGCAGAAGAAGCAGGGACAACTTGCGATCAAGGGTCGATCAATGTCGTTGCAAAACAGTGGCGATGCAGTCGCGAGTAATGGTGCACATACGGGATATGCGCAGCAGCAGCAATCGGGTAGACCGACATTTGCGTCGCGTGTCCCCCGTATCGATGCGGACCTCGAGTCGGACTGTGCCGTGGACGACGACGAAAGCCTTGGTGATGCCGCGGCAAGGAGATCACGCAGCGACAGTTTCGTGTCGACCAAGAGCGCACCTGCCAACTTGTCCTTGTTTGGCAAAATGCGCAGACGACTCTCCTCTTTCGGCAGCACACTCGAGTGATCATCTCTTCGGCTTTGGCAAAGGACTTGGAACGGTTGTATATATGGTCCTTTGTCCTCATTTATTTTTTCTTCTGCGCAGTTACGATTGGAAATGATATGAGCAAGGTCATGGGGCGTAGTTGTTTTCGAGAAATTAATGGTACCATCATCGTATGCGAAATAGTCTAATCGTTCAGTAATGTTGATAACAAAAAAAGTGTCATTTGCCTATTATACACTCTGCCTACTGCTTTGTGTATGAATCAATGAATCAGTCGCGGATGAGATGAGCACGCTCGGTCCATAAGTGTTTTTAGGATATCTCAGTACGTATACAGTCGTGGAGACTGTTGTCGTTCGAGTAGATAACGCAGTAGAATTGTATTCGTCACTGCGATGCCGTTCCGCATCGCGATCGATTCATCGAGTCATTCGATCACCCTTGTTAGCAGTTTATAAGCTGCGAGCTTCACTTGGCATACATATGATATTATACATGGTAGTTGAGCTCGAGCTTAATTACCAGTTGTCGCGAAGATTCTCGAATTTCCGGGAGGACAATTTCTATCCGCCACAATGATTCGTGTGGGATCTTCCCATTATGCATGGGTCATTGAATTTCTAAAGAATTCATCATGATTTATCAAGAAGTCGACAATCACAATCCCTCGCTTGTCCAGTCTATAAACATCAAAATGGTACCCCTTCGTCATTGTATGCTTTAAATAATGGTTGGCTGATATTGACTAGTCGACCGCAATCAAGTCTGCGAAATCGATCCAACCATTACTAAACCGAATCCTTATATCCCGCACGAAACCCGAACTCGTAAGTCTCTCCCCCGTCGTTGCGATCATGCGATGAGTAAGAAGACTGACGGAAGATTCAGAGAACTGCATCGGGTCTGTTGTTGCCGGAGAAATCCGCGCCGAAACTGAACGAAGGCACCGTGCTGGCCGTTGGACCTGGAGGGATCGACGACACGACGGGTAAAGTGGTGAAGCCGAGTTTGACGGTGGGTCAGAGGGTGCTGTTGCCTGCTTTCGGAGGGACTGCCGTGAGTGTCGGTGAGGATGAGGTGGTTCTGTTCCGTGAGAGCGAGATTCTCGCCATCATTTCGGAGCAGTAGGTGTGAAGGCACGGGAGCAATGTTCCTGCCTCTTCCCTGTTCAGAATTACCTGCTTCAGGCAATGATGTATGCTACTTGTGCATCGCGGACACGTAGATGGATATTCACAAGACGACGCACTCGTTATTCGATAATGTCACTCCACTCAATCATGTAATTATAAATGCATCAAGATCAAGATCAATATTTATGTGCCTTTCAGATTCATGAATCTTGCGATTCGCAATTCGTTTATTTCATTAAAACAACTAGTCATCCTCACCCGGGACATTCATGAAGCTTGACTCGGCCGCTTTGGTCTTCCAGAAGACACCATCAACATCATCAAAGCCAAGCTTTTGCCAGCCTGTCTCCTTGACAATGTAGCAATTCAGGAATCCACCAGAGTAGGCATCTCGATGCGTGGCAGCCAGGATACTGCGGCGTCCCAAGGCTATGGCTTCCTCGTCCGACAAATCATAACTATATGTCGCATCAAGCACACCGTATGCAAAAGTGGCTCCGGAACCGACACAAAAGAGATTGCCCTTTGATCTCGTGCCATCTGAATCCACATAGAATAGTGCTGGCCCCGTCTTGTCCCAGCCCGCCAACATCGTTCCCATACTCAAACCCATACCCTTGTAGTTGTAGACGATATTGCTCAGTATCTTGCTTGCCGCAGCCACAGAGATCAGTTCCTTGTTCTTCAACTGATGCAATCTGCACTGTATGCCCAGATATGTCTCCCAGTATTGACAGTCCGCCGCTCCTCCAGCCATGGTTCCCAGCAGATACGGGTTGATTTCAATCACCTTCTTGACCGTCTGTGAGGCGATCCAGCTGCCGGCGGATGCTCGCGAATCGGTACATACCACGACTCCTCCTTGAAACCTGAATGCTAATGTCGTGGTACCGTGTGCAATCTTGATTTTACAATTAGGATCGGCGACACTGAGCACATTAGCTGTCTGTCGACACAAAGAGGCATAGACTTACTCATCTGTATGAGTTTTGAGGAATGAACTGGGATTGGCGAGGTTCGGGAGATCGTACTTGAGGGAATGAAGCGATTGTTCTGAATATGCATCCTCTTGTGTCCAGTCGTGATCAGGATTCGAGTACCTCGAAACCAGGGTGTCCATGGTTTGTCTATAGTCCGAGCTTCTGTCGTCCGATGTCAGTACCACAGGCTACGGACTAGGTGCGGTACAGTCGAGCTATTATGTCGCATAGTTCATGGCTGTACTCACATGAACATCCTTGGAAGCTAAGATGGACGCGAGTTCGTGGATCTTCATCGTATTGCTCGGAGTCCGCACTTCTTGGCGGAAACGATCTCCACAATGTGGTCTTCTTCTCCTACGATACCGGATTGCTGCTTGAATGCCCTGGTACAATGGTTCCCTAACTCTCAATCTACAAAACATTCGTGAGTAACGGTGGAATTGCTTTGTGCAAGGCAATAGCTGAGAGGCGGAGACGTTTTCCTGCTCACTTATACAAATCTGTCTCAGTGCGTCGTGTGACAGGCATGAGGAGACAAGCACATCGAAATGTGCTACTGATGGTCAATTATCCCGGCGGTTGTGGCATCAGACGAACGAATGTACGTCAAATGCTCTCTGCCGCTCACAATAATCCTCAGATCACTCGAAATCTAGCTACTGAGGTAAAACGACCATCGGCTTACGGCTGGCAATATCACATGGACAACACTATTCAATTTATTCTATGGGCCTCATTCGGCAGTGCCGCAATTCATCTCTTGAACATCAAGCAGAAGTATGCCGAGAAGGAGCGAAAATTGTCAACAAAAATTGCAATCCTGAAGGATGTCATTCGTCGTATAGGGAATGGCGAAGATGTAGATATAGCTAGAGAGCTCAAGACCGGAAAGACTGAGGAGGAGAGAGAATGGGAGGAAGTGATGGACTCCTTCCGAGAAGATGCTGGCGTCCTAGCAAGAACACCGGAGGACTCGAGGAACGGCAAAAACGTCACGACCTCGGAGGACTCTAATCTTAGAAGTGCTCAAGTGCCAAAAGATCAGGTCCCAGACCAAGCTCGCGGGACGTCGCAAACAAGCACAGTAAACACGAAGTCTCCTACAGGGTGGTTCTGGAAGTCTTGAGTAGAAAATGGTTTGCAGCTCGAGTCTGGCGCACCCCGGTGGCTGAAGACATCTATGAGATATGAACAACACATGTACTACTCGAATCCATATTACATCACGCTTGGCTCTCGAGCTCTTTCGGTAAAGTAAAGCCGCTAAAGTAAGGCCGCGCGATGAGCTGGCCTGTTTCAGACATCGCAGAAACCTTGAATGTTTCAGATTGAGCAATAGACGAATGAAGCACATAGCCCGTGCAGTCGCCAATTGTCATGAGAAGGAATATAGCGTCGAGTCAGGCAAGGCGCGAAACATCTCTGGCAATGTCAAGCTTTATGAAGTCACAACAGTCGAGCGAAAATTAAATCGAAGGACTTTCCGTGGACTTCGTTGTGGTCGAAGGCAGGGCGCTTCATCATCCCTCTCCAGGACAGATATCTGGCATGGACTCCTATCACAAACAAGTGATCTCAATAATAGAAGCAGTCTCGTTGCTAAATGTGACGTACCAGGAGATCAAAGCTCGCGATCTGACAGATCCTTTCCTATTCCTGCCTTTCCGTTTGGCATCCTCCAGTGCTTCTATAAGCAATTTTGTCAATCTTCATTTCTCAAGCACGGCATGTGATTCGGAACGTATTCGGCAAATAAAGCTTCTATCAACTCTGGATCTTATGAGTATCGTACGATGGACTTATTCGAGGTTGCCTCAGAGGCTTGTCACCTGGGCTGAATATGAAGCATTCCGCAAGTTCGAATGTCGGTCTGGTGACAACAGGAATATGTACAAAGTAATTCTTGGCGAGATCTTCGCTGGCACGGAGCGTCAAGTACTATTCTATGGCTTAATGGACCTCTTGCTTGCATTAGCAGCGCAAGGACACCACAACGGTCACTCGATCATGCAATTGGCAAGCCTGAGTACAATATTAGTGTTCCCTCTTGATGAGAAGTCCGAATTCAAGAGCATCTACAATTCTTGGATAAGATCCGTACTAGCAAGTCAGCATCTACTTCTGGGTTATGTCAAAGCTCTGATCAGTGAGGAACAAGCGGGCATCTCCGCCATTCCTCGGAGTCTTCATGCGTTCATGCATGCAGAGCTATATCCACCCCGATCACCCTGCTCCAATGTTCTTTTCAAAGGTCTGAAGCTCAAAATTGCCGGCAGAATCATGTCTCCCACGCCACTGGCACTCTTATCTCGTGCCTTGCTACATGCTCATCGCATTGACAGCCAGATTCTTGACATGCTGTCTACAACGGCAAGAGACTATGGACTGGACGCCGAGTGCTTTCGCATCCTTAAAGCTATTCAAGCCGTCAATAGCAAAGAATCCGAGCGCATGCCAAGTGATGCCCGGGATGCTGAGTGGCTGGAGTTTGGAGTAAGTGTACAGAAAGCATTGAGGTTGAATATCACTAATGTGTGTTAGAATCATGGTTTTCAGCACAAACATACAGGCAATCCTGTTGATGACTCCGGAACCAATACAGTCTACAAAAGGCTGACCCCAAATTGGAGTCAATTTATGCTTGCTGGTTTCGAGAATGCACGGGCGTCATGTGCACCGCAATTCCTCCCTATGCACTTACATCTTCCAGACGCCTGTGCCGATCCTAGCACAGCTGGACGACCTTTACCAAGTGACCCTGGTGTCTTGTCCGAGGTCAACACCATTCGTGTTGACAAAACTCTGTGGTTGTCATGGGTACTCTCGCTCGCAGATGAGATGTCTGATGAAGTCAAGGGGACATTCGGACGGGTAGTGATTGTGCAACCTGCTGCTTGCAACGATTTTGTAATTGTGGAGGAAGTAGCGCTACCATCGGATCGCCCAAGCGCGGTCGAGTCCACACATGTCAGAGTCGCTCGACCCTCCATTTTCAGGACGCTTACTCGTCGCTTGCGAACGCCGAAGCCCATAGTGGAGGTTGTTCAGATTGCTGAGGAAAACAACGAACCGCAACACTGCGGGATCGAGAAACGCTTGAGCGGCGCTTTACGCAGGCTGCGGATGAGTGATCGAAAGTCAAAAGAGTGTCTCGAACAAGGACCGACGCAAGTACCAGAGACTGATACTCGTTCCAGCGAATCTGACCGTGTTTGTCTTGACCGGGACGAAGACGTCAGTGCAATGATTGAATGGACAAAGACATATGATCAGAGTCAGGATGATGAGACTCACAAGCCAGGTGCAGGTACGAGCGCGGTCGACCTGATGCACACCAGGACGGCGACACACTCTCAAAAGGCATCGGACGCGTCACAACAAATTGAGTTGTGTAGATTTGGCCGTGCCGCTGATGTTCAAGCCGAGCAATCATCAAGCTTCCCCGAAGCAGCTGACGACGCTACACACCACGAGATGCCGATCGCGATCAACCAAGATGTCATGGCATCACTCGCTGTTCAATTGAAGAGTCCCGAACGGGAGAGGTTCGAAGCACGGCCACGGATGCTCAAAAGACTTCTCACGCTTCGTTCAAAGACGAATCAATCACTCTTGAGATGGAAATCATCGAGCCAGCGAAAGTCGCATGCATTGGCAGCGCAGATCACACAACCCGCACAACCGTGCACGATGGCTGATGACCACGGGCTGGAGCAAGGACAGGCAGACACTAGATTTATGCATCTGAAGACGAAAAACAGTTTCGTCACGATACCGGTGCAAAAGACAACCACAGTGTCGAGTCTCGCATCCACGAATCTCTCCACCATCTTCCTGCCAACACAGAGAAGACCATCGGTGGCGACTATTGAGCCTTCCAATTCACGGAGTGCTTCTAAGGGAGAAATACTCGTCCGTTGCGATGTGGAGGTTGTCGAGGAGATATCGAGGATTGAGCAGAAAGTGATGGAACTGGCAAAGTAGTGTCCTTCTACTGTGGGTTTCATAGAAACACAATATCAATCGCACTTGTTCCGATTGCAAGTCAAACGACTGAAAATCGCATGACGTGTACATATAGAGTGGAGAGTCATAGTCAAACCCTTCATTCCAGACACTTGTTTTTGTCAAGGCATGAATTGCATCTAGAGCTTGAGTTCCTAAATGAGCTTCTTTCTCTGGAAATATTGTCGCAGGTAAAAGACCTCTGATCAAGATTAGCCTGCGAATCTCCTGTAGAGGTTGTGATTGACTTACGCCACGCACCGCTACCGACGAGCGTGACCATGCCGAGGATAGCAAAGCCCTTGATTCGCTCGTTGGTGCTCTCGTTTGTGTCTCTGAGTTTTTGCTCGCGGGTCTTGAGGTACTCCATCTCATTGACGACTTCCTGTAAAGTCGATTCGATCCGCCTCAACTCGGCCTCCATGGGCTGCAATTTTTCCGCCTTTTGTATGGCGTTCCAGTCGAGTGCGTCGGCACCAATGTCAATATCCAGCTCGACGTGACGACTTGCGCCCTGCGCCGCGCCGGCCTGCAGTTCGTTCCGGAAACAGACTGAGATGTATGTATTTTCGTGAATCGTGAGTGCCATGCGTTGTTCGCCAGCGACATTTCGGGGTTTCCCGTATTGGTTGCCATTCGTGTCGCTGATTTCAATGTCTACTTTTTGACCGTCCCCTTGTGAACCACTGACCCACGCCGTGACGACTACCAGGGTGTCTGCCCCGACATAGTCTTTCACACAACGAGGTTTGACATAGCCCGGTTGTACCGCTTCAAGATCAAATTTCACTGGACCCTGATTAGTACATACACAATGAGATGATCGATATGTGATGCATTACATGCAAGTGTCGCGGTCAGGAAGCTCAACAGCAGTAGTTGAAGCATCATCATCCCTTGCAATGTACCGACCACAAGAACGATTCGGCTGTGAGACCGAGGAACAATTGATGTTTGATCTGTTGTGTCTGCAAGAGAATACGATGAGAGAAACCTCTACGCACGCACAGCTTACAGTAGCAATAGTCCAACAGTATAGCGTGTACACATTTCCGCGACGTACTCAGACGTGTATCGTATTCCTCGCATATGGTATGCGCACGGACCTCTCACGTGCTGACAGATCTTCGGATGAATGTCGGCAGAAATGAGCTGCAGAGGCTGAAGTTGAATCTGCTCCACAACTCAAGTCGGTCATCGTCTTCAGCACTGCATATCACTACTTGGGTCACTTTTACTTTTGGACTACTAGAAAGAGCGAGCGCGACATCAAGTTTGAGTCCCAAAGTCATGACTGGTACCGATATTCCCTTCATCAATAGAGTACTGCACAGAACATGTATCTCTCGACCCTATACTAATATGGGAAATAGACTCTTGGTCAGGTGTACACGGACCTAGGCTACCTCGTCGACGTTGGCGTCATCTCTGATGCGGACTACGAAGCCATCACGGCAAGGATACCGAGGAGGCACCGCGACTCGAAAGCGACGCCTGATGTATCGAAACTCAACATCAGACAGGATTCACCAGCCATCAGTACTGCTCCCGATCATGGACGACAAGTGCCTGCGGCGCCACTGCCTCCGCGCGAGAATACTACCCCTGCACCGCCAGCGTATACTGGTGTCGGACAAGCTGAAGCATTATACGATTACCCGGGACCGGATCCCGGCGACTTGAGCTTCAAACTGGGAGATAAAATCGTCATCCTCGAATACGTCAATAATGGTGCGCCCAAGAATACACAAACACTTCCCAGTCTTCGTTACTGACGATATTTCAGATTGGTGGAGAGGCCAAAGTAATGGCAGGGAAGGCCTCTTTCCGAGCAACTATGTCCGCAAGACGTCCGATACCGGCCGACCACTAGAAAAAGTCTCCTACCAAGAAGCGACCAAGTACCCGGCCCTGTCGGCGAACCAGTACGATCCCCAAAGGTACCAGCCAGTGCAGTATGCGCCCGCACCCACCAATAATCAAGTGAATTATGCCCAGACCGGCGTGCAGCCGCCGCAACAACAGCAAACACAACCACAACAACAACCAGTCACCGTGGTACAGGACAAAAAGACTGGCAAATTACACTCCATAGGCAGTAAACTTGGCAATGCCGCAATCTTTGGTGCTGGCGCCACACGTAAGTCATTACTACAGAATGCGCGGGCGCAATACCCAGGACTAATGATTGCAAGTGGGAAGCGACTTGGTCAATGCTATATTGTAAGAATTGTCATATCCAATCGGGGATGACATCTCAAGACATTGGGCATACTACAGTAGTCATTGGTTTTTTTGTGCGTGAAGGACATCAATGATAATTAATTCCACATCAAGTACTCAGCGAGTGTGTTACAATGTCATGGTGTATGTGCGTACAGATTGCGCTATACTTGTCATCTCAAAACTTGTACATGTCAACATTAACCGTTGTATACATGCATCCATACACGTGTACAGAATGTCATGTTTCTGGCCGGCCATGGAGTACGTTTTGACCAGTGTACCATGTCGGCAACTAATCGAAGCACGTCAGTCCCTGGGAGTGGGGCACAACTCGATGACATGTCGCGATGTGTCTCGCAAGACGGATTCAGGCGACGATTCTTGCCCCCCGAAGAATGAACGGGTGACGCGCAACGAGCAACGCGACGATTTGAGCAGCTCTACACGTATGTATATATGCATATGCTCGAATATAATCTACCGTATACGTCGACCGGTAAAATTGCGGATATGCATATGGTGGGCGAGAAGGTGGAATCATACGTGGCGTTCTCTAGACCCGATCTCTTGGATTTGTGGCGCTCGTCGATGTGCATGGCTTCCAAGGTTCTTTTCACCCGGGGGTCTACATCAACCAATCAAGGAGAATATTTCCGACTTTTGTTCAGGAGCGGGTACCATACCGTGGACCGGTAGCCTGGCCGGGCATCTGGACGAATTCCTTCCGACGGGTCGCTACAGGATTTTATTCGCTGACAAGGGACAACGGAAGGCGCGGATTAAACCTGGAGTCCTTCCGTCGGGTGTGCGCCGCATAACCTTTTTAGCCTGCGTAGCAGCCTGCGTAGCTCGCCTAGTGACATGCACCGGGACCGCTTTCAGTCTAACCACAGTCTGGATACGAGAGTCCCCCCCGGCCGTAAAGGGGACCCGCGACGAATCATAGTCAAGCAGCGACATGTGCACTGTCGTCCCGGCGTATTGATTCATGGGGGAGAATTCGATGCATGTCTGCTTTGCTTGTCTTTTCAAATCTGTTGCGGTCTCTCCGTCTCCCGACGGGGCGTCATCTGTCCTGCTTCTCGCGCGAGTAATGACAAGAACAAGCCGGTCGCACAAGACTGGTCTATGGTGCTTGTCTTCTCGACAGGAAATGCTCCTGGAGTCAGTTGTACGCATCTCGCGCTGAGCCGTCGCCAAGCACTAGTTGAGAACAATTTGCCATAAGATCAGTCTGCATAAGCAGTTGCAGCATCCCGGAGTCGCACTCAATTCGGAACATTGGCCCCAAGTCTACGAGCATACTTTAACAGGGTTTGATCTTTCTCACGAGTATCTTGTGTTGTCTACATTCGACCATGAATTCAAGTCTGAACATTTCATTGGGGATGGATTCGACAGGGAATGTTGCGAATCCGCCAGCCGGAATCACTCCACCACTCGCCATAGGTCCTGCAGCGATCGTCGCCATATCGACCGTATTCTTTTTCGCAGCGACAACGGCGTATCTGCTCCGCATGTTGCAACCACTGAGTCGTCGGCTGGGCTTCATCGTTGGACAAAGCGTCATCACCGTGTCCTTTGGCTTATTATGCGCAATCTTCGCCCTTTCTGTGAAGTTGACCGCTGCCGCGGATGCTGGAAACTTCAAGGAGGCGAATAGACTGCCGTCGCTCATCGATCAGATCACAAACATACAGATTGTAACGACAAAATTCTCATTTGCCCTGAGTCTTCTCAGCTTCTCAGAAGTCAGTCCGAACCTGTTCTATCGGCGCATCATCAAATACGTAGTCATTTTCCAGGGAGTGTACGCACTAACGCTTTTACCACACGACATCCTCTGCCTGCCTATTTCCCGAATCTGGAAGGAGGTTCTTGAGAACGATGTAGGACACTGCCAGAATTTGCGGGTTTCCTACTACATTTTCAGCTCGTTGGAACTGATAGACGATGTCGTACTGCTGCTTCTTCCAGTGCCCATTATACTATCGCTCCCAAGCAAGCATCATCGGACAGGCACAATATTCTTATTCTTGCTAGGAGCCTGCGTACTTTTTGCTGACATTCTCAAGCTTGTGTTCATGCCAAAGTACGGACGAATGCGTCATAGCGACACACCAAAGCACAACACGACAGAATTGATCTGGACCTTTGTTGCAGTTCATCTCAAGAGTTACTTGTCACTCATTGTCGCATGTATGCCAAGCGTCAAGGTCACTCTCGAGCATCTATTCAGTCGTCAAACACGTCCGGAAATCGTTGAGCCCGTTGTCGAGGTATCAAGCACCAAATTTGTCAGCGAGACTGAGGTTATCAAGGCATCTAGTGCTGTGTTCGTGAATGCATCACCCGACGTTGAGCTTAGTACGCCTCGCGTAATGGTCAAGCCGCATGTGGTGAGCGCGGAAGAGTCTAGCGATCCGCTCGTTCTCGAACGTGACGGTGTTATGGTTATGCAAGCAGTCGATGCGAGCCGAATCCCGTGCAGAGTGCAAAACGCCGCTCCAACCTTGTGTCGAGGTCCTCAGACTAGACCGATGCAATCTGACGATGCAATCACACGCGTCCTATCCGGCATGTACAGTCAAATAGAACACAGTACATCCGTGTCGATCAATTGGGAGGACTTGTATTCCCCGGGCGAGGTGAAACGCAAACAGTCATCCCAGCAGTCCGATAATCCGTGCGATCAGTCTATGAATAGCGCTAGGGAGGATCTAGCTGTTCTGCCAACGCGCTTGAGCCCTTCTTGCCAGCAGCAGTCTTTTGCAAAAGAGGTCGCCGGTCGCTGTGCCTTGCAAAAGGAATATTTCGAGCTTGTCAGTCAGCAGCAAAGATTGGGCAAGCAAGTCTGCGAACCCGTAGAAAGTCGGCCTGTGCCACCATCGAGACACTCAGGGCATTCGCCAATCCTGTGGACTACAGAGTCGCCCGTCCTGGGAGACGAAGATGTTCATAGATGAGCCATGAGTTGCCGTTTCCGAGCTGCGTTTGCTTGAGGTTGAATTCTGAGACACTACAAGAGCAGACTTGGAGCAATCTCGGTTTCTGCTGAGCATAGGAAGCTATTCCTGTACGGTGTCTCATAGCGATATGTATATAATGTAAATCCCGGTCATGTGTAAAATAGCATAACCACACAATTGTGAGTACAATCAACCTTGAATGCGTCAAAGGGTATCCTAGAGCATATCCGTCATACTGTGAGGACGGACGACGGTGTCATGAAGTGTACTGGTTTGACTATCACTCATCCATGCAGCATACGACACTCGGCGAGATCGAATCCCCTTGCATTAGGACTGCTTCAAGAGTGCCATCCATGCTACACATAGATGCTCGAATCTCCATGCATTACGTACTGAACTGAAGCTTGAGAAGCTGCAGAAGACTGACTACTGCAGGCAGCTGCAGAGCCGGCGCCATTCATTCATATGCATGCACATCGCCTGCAACGTCTACTGATCACGGGATTACTGATTCACTTGTAGTTGCCCGATCGAGTAATCCTCGCCGTCCAGCTCTCACTCGCGGTTGCGTTGCAGAGCGGGAGAGTCGAGTGAGTGAGTGAGTGAGTGCGTGAGTGAGTACGCGTACTGCTGGGCTCGTCCTTGCATTGGCCTGGTGAGCGAGATGCATTGCGTACAGACTATATTATCCTAGCGTCTCTCTACACAAGATTGCAGAGTAGTAGGAGAGTCTCGACGTGATTCGCAAATGGTCGACGCCTTGCTCAAAGCATATGAAACGGGCGACATCAGTGGCCTGACGAAATTACTGGAGAAATCAGCTCTTGCTGCGTCAAGCAAGGGCGACATCGAGGGCTACAAGAAGAATTACCAGCAACTCAAAGCACTCTATGATCCCTCGGACAAGCCGACATCGAATCGAAATACGATAGTCGCCCTGCATCTACTCATACTTCTCTCTGAATCGAACATAAGTCAATTTCACAGCGAGCTGGAGTCCCTGCCAGAGTCGAGCCTGGAGAGCACAGAAGTCCAGTGGGTCAGGAATGTGGAACAAGGAATCATGGAAGGATCATATCAAGAAGTGAGGAAACTGCTCGATGCCCCACCCAGTAAACACTTTGCAACATGGGGTTCACTCATGACGGAGTCGATACGAGCGGATATCGCAGATTGTTCTGCTTCATCATATACTTCTCTTCCTCTAGTCAATCTGACGACCCTGTTGCTGCTGAAGAACGTGAAAGAGACGGAGCAATTCGCGGGAGAGCGAGGTTGGCTGGTGCAGAATGGCCGCGTCGTCTTTCCGAAGAAGGAGGCACAGGTCACGTCTGCCACGAGCGGTGAGATGGAAATTGATGGTGAAGAGCCAAGTGGATCTGCTGAGACGACGCGGAATCTGCTCATCACTCAGACACTTGGGTATGCTCGGGAATTAGAGAGCATTGTATAAATATTCATGATGTAACGACTGGAGCTGCTAGACTTGATGCTCAACCGTGCCACTGAAGAACCGGGTTCAAAGATGATGCTATGCTACAGAACAGTACTACTTGGTGTATCCGACATCTCCCTGCCCGCTGTGCCATTCTAACCATTCGATTCTTGTAGTGTTGCGCTTGCCTTGATTCTCACTCCAAACAAGAAACCTGCATCAGCCACATCTCATGCCAATCTGCGATGCTTCCGCATATCTGCCGGCCCAAAACTACTTTTTGGCGATACTCAAAGCACTGAGGAGAGTATAATTCACTGTAGGCGTATAACAGTGTTGGGTGTTGGTGGCAGTCCCTGTAAGATCACGGTTTTCCTTGGTCGTTCCTGAGCATGGCGTCGAATGTCGCTGAGGACCTGCCGATTCCAGTGGAAGCGCTGACTCTCAATGATCCAAAGGAAGTAAAGTCGAGTGAGCAGGTCATCGACCCTTGGAATGTGGAGGGAGCCATTGTGGACGGCAAGCAGGTCGCGATAGACTACGACAAGTTGATACAGCAGTTTGGGACCCGTCGCATAGATCCTGCACTCTTGGCGCGATTCGAGGCCGTCACGGGCCATCAGCCGCATATCCTCCTGCGTCGTGGGGCGTTCTTCAGTCACCGCGACCTGACGTCTATACTGGACAAGCATGAAAAGGGCGAAAAGTTTTATCTATATACCGGCAGGGGCCCGTCCAGCGACTCGATGCATTTGGGACACATGATTCCATTTGTCTTTACGGCGTGGTTACAAAAGGTCTTTCAGTGCCCCTTGGTGATACAGCTGACGGACGATGAAAAGTTCCTGTTCAAGCCGGCATTGACGCTCGAGGCGACGTACAAGTTTGTCGTAGACAATACGAAGGACATCATCGCCGTGGGTTTCATACCGGAAAAGACCTTCATCTTTGCCGACACTGACTTTGTCGGTGGAGAATTCTACCGCAACGTGGTCAGAATCAGCAAGTGCATCACATATAATCAGGCGCGATCGACATTTGGTTTCGAAGGCACTGACTGCATTGGAAAATCACACTTTGTCGCCGTCCAAGCGGCGCCTGCCTTTTCATCCTCATTTCCCAACATCTTCGGCACAGACACCCAAGTACCATGCTTGATTCCGTGCGCGATCGACCAGGACCCATACTTTCGACTCACGAGGGACGTCTCTGCGCGACTCAAGTGCCCGAAACCCGCGCTGATCCACTCAATCTTCTTTCCCGCCTTACAAGGTCCGGGGACCAAGATGAGTGCCTCGATCGACACGTCGGCGATATACATGAGCGACACGGCCAAGCGGATAAAAGATAAAATCAACAAGCACGCATTCAGTGGTGGCGGCGACACGCTGGAACTGCACCGCGCACACGGCGGGAACCCGGACGTCGACGTGCCGTTCCAGTACCTGACCTTCTTCATGGAGGACGATGCGCGCCTCGAGGCGTTGAGGGCCGGGTATATGAAGGGAGAAGTACTCACTGGCGAAATGAAGAAGGAGTGTATCGCCGTGCTGCAGGACTTTGTCGCGTCCTTTCAGAAACGCAGGAGTGAGGTCACGGACGACGTCTTGCGGCAGTACATGGATCCCCACCGGAAGATTGTCCCTTAGCCCTTTACACACCCTACATTTATTCAGAATTCATTTGGAAATTGGTGAGGCCATGAAAAGATTTGATTCCATTGTTACAATTTCCAGTCAGATATGCAGCGCTTGCACCGAGTGACACTATATATCACGACCACCTATAAATTCTCCTCCAAAAAAGCTATGCTCGCCGGTTCATAGTAAACACAATATAATGTTGAGTCATGTCCTGAAATCTCCCTGATCGTAATCATGATATCTGTCGTAACGAGTTTAGTCTCTGTCCCCAAAAGGGTTGAGTCCTTAGCCGAATCGCCCTCGCTTGTGAAAGTCAGGGACAGAATCGATGGCATTGATGACTCGTCTCTTGGCGCCATTCCTATCCCTGCGGTCCCGATCACCGTCCCTGACGTCGTTATTGTCGGGCCTAGCGAGTCGTCTCGAGGGAGAAGCTATCCTGACACGCCGTTGAGGGGACTCTACATGCGTCGTGCGCAGTATCGGTTCCGTGTCAAATTGTGCATCGTCCGACGGCGTGACGTTCATTGTGGAAGTGGAGGTGTTTGATGCGTCTGTGGTGACGGGGTCCGGTCGGCGACGTCGTTCGTCGATCCATCTCTTCATCTTGATGGGGTCCAGTGGTTCGGCGCCGTCGAGGAAGCGGGCATAGATCTCATCGAGGGCGTCGAGGTAGCCTTCCTGACGACTCTGTTGTGATGCTTTGTATAGTGTGGTCAAACTGAGTGCCGCTTCCTTGAATGCGACATTGATTGGGTCGACGCTGGGTCGTGGTAAGCCCGATTGTAGCGATGACATGTCCATCGGACTATGTCCTTATATATGAATGCGTAATGTGCTCTATATCGATTTGTGATGCACTACCAAGTATGAATTATCGTCTGTGCTGCTCTTTGTGCTGGAAAGTCTGTTGAAAGGCAAGAAGCAGCAAGCAAGTTGCAGGGTTTACGCAAATCAGTTTGGGGCTTGAAGCTGCACCGGATGAATGAACGGCTTTCCACTCCAACACTCACTACAAGGTGCAATTGTTGTGCGATAGTACTTGAGCCTGCACCGGATTCATAGAAGTTATTCTTCAGCAGCGTTTGGTTGTCATATAGTCATGGCTATCGCACCCATCACAGGTGAGTGGGAATTTTTGGCTGGTGAAGCGTGATGGACATTCGAAACTGGCTGTAGCGGCTACTCAACGGAGAGGATCTCGACAATGACAACAGACCAACATGACCCTTGTCATTCAGATTGCATAGGACAATCAGCAAGACTTCTTTGCCTGCAGACTGGACGTTTCTTGCCGATCCCATCACGCTTCCTCAGCCAACGTACAATCACGGACGGCCATCTAATATATGAATAGGAAAGCTTCGAAAGCAACTCATCGTCGATCTGTCTGTCGCCTTTGGACTGGGAATAACCGGAGGCTACGCTTTCTGGTTCGGATATCACATTCCGGCCGTGCGCAAGAGAGATGCATATTATGCCAAGCTCGAAGCTGAGGGAACTGGTAAGTCTTTATTTCGAAGAGAGCACGCCATCACAGTTGACTAACCTTCTGTCAGGTGGATATGGGCAAATGTAAGCAAGGTTTTCTGGGGCATCTGGAGCAAGGTGTTAATGAGTAGGTAGGACTGCATAATCGAAAATGGCACTACTTGGGACAAACCAAACTGTGCAAGTCGTTGTATTTCTGTAAATGTGCTGTCACCACCTTCCAAATCCGTGGCCGTACATATAGCCATTATACGGTGGTTATTTTCGCTCTTGATAATGCTATATTCAAGATGTGTTATTGTTTCGTGTGTATTTTTTGTGAAGGTGAGCTCGGTAGTATACATACCGGTACGGTAACTGCGAATTCGAGTTTGTGCCGGACCACACAATTGTACGGTAGCCACAAACTGTACTTACTCCACTAGCGCCCACACAAGGATCGCAAGTACGATATTTCATCCCTACGACCATTTGCGTGGTCTTCCATAGACTTGTAGCATGCTGGGGTCTGTACTGTGACCTGCGGGCTGGTCTGTGCATCCTCATTCACGCGATTCATCTGCATGAACCTGCCACCGGACATCATAGAGACACTTCTTACACGAACATCCGCACGAGTCCTCCAATCGCACGACTTCTCGAGCGGCGACAGATCAGCCCTATTCGCCGTCAATAGACTCACGGAGACATACCTCAAATCACTCATATACCGGGTTTTATCATTCACAAGGACAAATAAGCGCACGAAAGTCAATTATGATGACATTGAATTATCCTTCTTCATGGAATCAATCTCGCTCGGTGCGCTCGAGGACGAACTCATGCGGCTCAACGATGGACGATCAAGTGATTTGGATGTCTCGCTAAAGTCAGAAAAGGTGGCGAAGGGTTTTGAGTCGGTCGATCGTCGGACGCAGAACCAGTTGTTGGGCCCGGAACTGAACGGTCGTGCGGGCGGCATACCGGATTACATGGAACGCAACATGGTCGCATTGCCTGCCCTGCCGCCGCTCTACACGCACAAGAAGTCGGAGATCTATGTCGATCGGAATGAGGATGGGCTTCAGACGCGGGAGAGCGTGACTGAGGAGAGTTTATTGGTGGAGGCATCGTTGCGGAAAATCATCGAGATTGAAGAATCCACTTCACAGCAGCAGCAGCAACAGCAACGACAGGAAATCAGGAAGCAAGATTCCGAGGATGAAGATGAGGAGATGAGCGACGAGCGAGTGACTGACGTGATGATATCCAAGGTGTCTGCCGCAGACAAGCGCCGGAAGAAGCGTGAGGACGTGTTTCGTCAGGTATGGCAGGAGATGGGATACGGGGAAGTGGTCAAGGGCCGTGCAGTCAATTGGGAATTGAATGCAGACAACAATGGGCCTGCCACGATCAGAGCACGGAGAGAGGCGATGCAGACGTGATGCCGGCTCTGCTGGCCTCGTGCGTAGCACGGCTCGAAAAGTCTAGGTAATATTGCTGACCTCGGGATGTATATAAAAGGGTGGTAAATTTTGGATAACCGTTGCCTGCCGGCCCTTGTTTGAACATGAACTGAATGACGACAACTTCATCTCACAATTGAATCCCACCTATGTGAAGCTGAGATACGCCTTGCCTTGACGAATCCGAGCTGCTGCACCAGCAGAAGTGCTTTCCAAACCTGTGACTCTTTGTCACAGCTGCAGCAGTGGAAGCAGTACAGCACAGCAGCTGCAACTCAGTTCTCACCCAAAAATCTACAATTGCTCTCTAGTCCAGAAGAAGTAATTCCTCCCGACATGATCTCCCGTCGAAATTGGCGCCACAGAGTTGCCGCAGCCGCCGACCGTCATTCGCAGAGTTACGTACATTCACCTACCAATGCATATAGATATATGCTTGTCGTGTTTCCGCTTTGTGTAGATACTACTACTGCATTTATTGTGTACACTCAGCTTGCAACACGCACAAGCACGGCAGACAGGGATCGGACTTGCGCACGCATTCGAAAGGAAGGAAAAGGAGGAGGATAGCATGCACAGTCCGAGCATTGTAGCGCGATCTGTGGACGAGGACTCTCTCTCGCGTCTCTACTCCAAGTTGTCTGTGTCGCCGATCGAGTCGCAGGCTTCAGTATCAAGTACATCGATTCCGTCTGGAGCGCAGGACTCGTCGTCGTCATCGTCATCGTCATCGTCCTTGCCAAAATGGATTCCTGCGCGCAAGAGTCTCGCGCAAAGTACTTCGCCATGCAGCTCATCCTCTCCATCACTATCAAGTACTTCGTGGACGTCCAACACCCTATCGCGCGGCGCTGCTGCCGTGACGACTACGACGGCAGTATCGGGTCGTTCCATGGACATCCGGTGGGGTCAGAGTTACTCCCCGTCGCTGCAGACTTCGCCCGTGCAGTACTCGTTCGGTGTGCCGGAGCATCAACTCGCCAGCGATCGCGAAGTCGGCGTCTTCTTGCGGCTTGAGAAATTAAATATCTGAGGACTTCTTTTTGGCGCGCGCTGCAATGATTAATGACAAATATCAAGAACGAATTCAGATTACGGAGCGAAGTCAAGGCATAGCGAGAGGGCGGTCGAATAGTTGTTGTTGTCACAGTAGTCATCTCATCATCACCATCACCATCATCATCATCATCATCATCATCATCATCATCATGATGATGAAAAACTTGAGAAAATAAACATAAATGACCAAATTCTAATACTGAATGCCACTACCTTAATCGTCGTTTTTCAGCTGTGGGCATCATTGTATATACCTGTATCTATATATCCTTGGCCTTTTCCTTTTGCCAATTAGACTTTCCTACAACTTGATTCGTGCATTATCGCCGACAATCGTGTCTCGTGCTGAAGCGACATCGATGTACTGTCCGGCGGAGACTGCATTACTTCCTCCGTGCACGGCGTGATCTTGTACAATGTGTCGTCCATTACTGAGCGAGGAGGCTTCTCTACTGCGCCAGAGTCCGCGCCCAAGTGCCTGCCTGATATCGTACGCGAGCACGGCGGCCTCGTCATCGTCGAGTTCCTCGGTCCGCATCCCGCCTCGTCCAAACATATTCCACCTCCCGTCGCCTGGTCGAGGAACCAGATGCCAATGGACGTGATTGACCGTCTGGCCCGCGCGTTCACCATTATTCAAGATGACGTTAAAGTCCGGCACCCCCGTGACCTCGGCGAGTGCACGACTGAGGGTCGGCAAGAGACCGCCTAGTTTCGAGCTGATGTGGGAGGGAAAGGTCGGGAGATGAGGGTAGTGTAGTTTTGGAATCACCAGGATGTGGCCCCGCGTCAGTGGCATGCGGTCCAGAAAGACCAGGAGCGAGGGAGTCGAGAGGATGATGTGCGCCTGCGACGCGTCCCTCACAATCTCGCAAAACGAGCAGTCCGTCATCCTGTAATTCTTGGGAGGACTTGGAAGTCGCTTGGAAAGTATTTTTCAGAGTTGACTTTCGAGTTGTGCGTGGCAATGGGATAGATATATGTTGTATGGTAATCAAGGTCGGCGATATGAATTGAGGCGAGCAGACCAGAGACAAAAACGCGGGGGAAGTCGTGGAGTCAAGGCCGAAGTGGCTTCGGCTCTAGTTGCCAATCTGGACATGGATACAAATGAGCCATACACGAAACTGTTGATTGGAAACAGCTTGGTCAATTCGCTACAACTACAGTCAATGATACAAATGTTGAGACCGGCTCGATTCCTATAGAACTCTTCGCAAGTCGTGTCCCAGGAATTGCCACAGTGCATCATCCTCGGCGTCCTCGAAATCGTACGCATCAGTTTCGCCCTCTTCATGACACTGCTCGTGCATTTTACTTGTGCTGAAACCGCCAATCGGATAGTCATATGTCAAGCTGGTATATGGATCCGTGTTACTATCCTTCGTCTGTGAAATGCCGGCACTGGACCAGGTGTCCGTCATGAACCAGCTCCTTGGCTCTGTCGGACTGTTGAATGGTGGACCGTTAGAACTACATGAGGATTGTGAAGAAGTGCTTCGGATCAAGCCGGGCGCAGCGATGCGCTTGTATGACCGTTGAGGGAATCGTGGTGATTCTTGCCCTAGCACTGCGGCGGGACTTGCATGCG
The DNA here is from genome assembly GCA_005281585.1 of Taphrina pruni. Classification (NCBI taxonomy): domain Eukaryota; kingdom Fungi; phylum Ascomycota; class Taphrinomycetes; order Taphrinales; family Taphrinaceae; genus Taphrina; species Taphrina pruni. The sequence goes on along the minus strand of RHGH01000013.1, from coordinate 30,775 downwards.
ACATAGTTGTTTGTACGGATGCCCGCCGTGCTGATGCGCCATGCAGGTTCACACAGCGCGCTCCGAATTTGCACTCGCCATAGAGAAAGTACCAGCACTGCACTGGGCTTCGTTGTGGTACTTTCGGCGCCATTGTGGGGCCTGCTTGTCCAGGTGTATGCTTGCTTACGACACTGATGTGCGATGATACACAAGTCATCATGCTTGCAGATATTGTAGAGGATGGTTCATCATTTCGTGAAACAGCAGCAAGGCTCTTCTATACAACGCGCCTTAGTTTGTTGTTCTGCAGCTGTGAATATGCTATCAATTGTTGTTGCCCCATTGTCTGATATCGAGGGGCATTGATGTGGCCTTATTGCATTCGTGCCCATTGTGCCTATTGTTCTGGTGACAATGAAATTTACCTCAGCCGAATCATAAAATTACTCGGAGGCACAACCTGCAGAGACGCGTGAAGCTTATGAAAAGCCTCTGACCGGTAGAAGCTATCAGGCATGGGGTTCGTGCACTTCTCGTCGAGGTTGAATTAATCTTGAGCACGTACTCTTGCTTTCATTGGAGGTAAGAGTGATTGATGCCATTGTTTCGCCAGCCATGCAGCTAAACAGCATTGTAACGAAAGATCGCCTCTGCAGCTTGCATAAGCTTTTGAGTATCCATGAATTGTCAGATGTCCTTGTCAGGTAAGACTTGATGACTGAAGTGAATGGCCTCAATGAGTCTTTATCCTCACAAACTTTTGTCTACGTTCTCTGACCTGCTCTTCAATAATATTGAGTACTCTTGGACCAACAACCTTGAGTCCAAACAAGGCTGTCGACAAGATCAGTGAGATGGTGCTGAGCAAGCTCCGAGGTATAACACGAAAAAGAAGCGGGTCCAGAACGAGCTCGAAATTGACCACCGGTGTATCCTTCATGATACTCTTGATATGCGTGACAAAGTCTGGCTTAGCGCGTATCCTAAGGAACATCTGAGAGCTGCCGACTTCGGTTGCGGTTGTCTGTGTCAATGACAAGCCGGTGATCTGCTCATACTCCTGCCCACTAAAGATGTCAAGCTCGAACGCTGTGGGCATCTAAGCACAGTCAGCTCCTACCACTCCGAAATCTAGTGGATACGCACAATAGCTGGCCAGCATAGACGTAGTTCGTACGTCCAGCCGGAGCCCATGCTCTCCACTTGAAACCATTGCTCGGTGTTGCCGATTGTGTTATCTGACGGAAAAGGAGTAGAGAGAGAATACACGAGCCTCCCGATTCTCGAGCTCGGCGGAGGTGCTAAGATAGGCAAATCACTAGTATAGAAGCTTCTCTTGAGTGGTGCTCTGAAGATCACCTTCTCTGTATTGGCAATGGCATATTGTATGCAAAACACAAAGAATACCAGCGCACAACACTTGTGCATCACTCGTGAAATTGCATAAAGTGCGCTTTCATGAACAAGATTTCCTGTTTTCCAGATGCCGTAAGTGAGATGCGAGATTCTGATAACTTCTAGTTCATGGTGGAAGCAGCGATGGACGGTAATCTTCAGTTGTGGACTCAAGGCTCAATTATTGGTCAGAACAAGTGGGATGAAATATGAAACCGATCCTTTCCGAACACGTACAAATGAGCCCGAATTGGCTGCAATGCATATGATTGAGAATGGAATTTAACATGCATGGTCATGGAAACATGCTGTCAATCACAGAAAGCTAGGATACAGTCGTGGAAAAATGTGTTGAGCTCAGTAGCAGCTGCTGCTACGCAGACAGCTTGCGAGTCTGGAGAGCACGCGCGAGAGAAGCCTGCGGAAGGGTTGAGAAGGAAGAGCAAATTAAGCGCTTCCCAGCTACTGCAGCTTCCTGCTTGAGGAGAAATCCTGACCCTCAACCAATTGCAAACCCTTAGCCGAGCAGCTGTACCGCTCCAATTCGTGGGTCAGCGTTCCGTCCTCGTCGTGTCAGCGCCGTTGTCTCTTGACCAGCTCATCTTTATTCCACGCACTCCTTACCTGATTAACTTGCCCTTTGCTATATCTGAATAACAATCGTCAACATGGTTAAAGTGTCAGTTTTATCGCTCAACTGGATCATGGCATCGAAATTCTCGATCAGATCTGATCCCGTTATCAGTGACTGACAATTCGTAGTGGTATCAACGGTTTCGGACGTATCGGACGAATGTAAAGCAATATATGTCAATCAAGATATATCAGCTAACATTTTCAGTGTCCTCAGAAACGCTCTGCTCGAGAAGGATGTCGAGGTTGTTGCCATCAACGATCCTTTCATCGACCTTGAGTACATGGTGTACATGCTCAAGTACGACTCCACTCACGGCCGATACCCTGGCGAGGTCAAGACTGCCAACGGCAAATTAGTCGTTGATGGTCACGAAATTGCTTGCTACGCTGAGAAGGATCCATCTGCGATCCCATGGGGCAAGCACGATGTCTTTGCAGTTGTCGAGTCTACTGGAGTCTTCACCACCATTGACAAGGCTAAGGCACACATCTCGGGTGGTGCCAAGCACGTCGTTATCTCCGCTCCATCAGCTGACGCACCCATGTTCGTCTGTGGAGTCAACCTTGACTCATACAAGCCAGACATGCAGGTCGTTTCAAACGCTTCATGTACCACCAACTGTCTGGCTCCACTTGCCAAGATTATCCACGACAACTTCGGTATCGTGGAGGGTCTGATGACCACTGTCCACGCTACTACCGCCACCCAGAAGACTGTCGATGGACCATCGGCCAAGGACTGGAGAGGAGGCCGAACTGCTGCCGACAACATCATTCCTTCATCGACTGGTGCTGCCAAGGCTGTCGGAAAAGTCATTCCATCGCTCAACGGCAAGTTGACCGGTATGTCTTTCCGTGTCCCAACCACGGACGTGTCAGTGGTCGATTTGACCTGTCGACTGGAGAAGCCAGCCTCATACGAGGAGATCAAGGCTGTCATCAAGAAGGCGTCTGAGGGCGACTACAAGGGAATCATGGGATACACTGAGCAAGAGCTCGTCTCTCAAGACTTCATCGGAGAGACCTGTTCTTCGGTCTTTGATGCCAAGGCTGGTATTGCTCTCAACTCGCAATTCGTCAAGTTGGTCTCATGGTAAGATTAGCTCGACCAAGTCAATGAAGTTACACTAACATGCAACAGGTATGACAACGAGTACGGATACTCCAAGCGAGTCGTCGATCTCATCAAGTTCATGGCCACCAAGGAATCTGCTGTATGACAATTTGCGTCCTCACAAGAGTATCACTGACCTAATCAGTAAATAGGGATCATCCCAGCCCAAGTTGTAGTGACTGCGATTGTGGGTTGTCTGCTTGCGGAAGTGGATCTTACATCTCTTTGCAGTAGAAAATGTTCTGAAACAATCAATCTGCGTGCCAAACACGAGTGCTTGCCGTGTCATCTGGAATTCGGACAGGTAGCTATATCAGCACTTTGTTTCGTTGAGTCTTGGCTACCTTCCAAGGTTGTGATAGGAAGTTCCCCTAAGCTGTGAACGTAATTGTATTGGAAGCTAAGTACTGTTCTCCTTCTACTGCACACGTGCATCGGCAGCTCAACCTCGGGACGTTCTTCGCCTCCACGCCGCTGATGCCTTCCCCCCACACTTGGGCCTTCGTAGCTCTCCAAGGTTGTCGCTCGATTCAGCGGGTCCGTCCTGGGAACCGCCTCGCTTTCTCTCCCTGCTCTTGGCGTCTCCTGTCGTGCTCATTGTCTTTCCTTGAATTGGCTACATAAGAACTGTGTCTGTCCTTCTTTAATAATCACACAGAAGGCGCCAAAGTAATGTCCGAAAAGTAAGCAGTACCCGCAATCATATAGCTTCACAGCAGTGCTTACAGTGATCCAGATCAAGCATCTCCATGGGTGCACAATACACACCGACGCCAATAGCAGAGATCGACCGATATGTGCAAACGGCAAAGACGGCGTTCCTCTCGAATCGCACGAAATCACTTGAATTCAGAAAGACGCAGCTGAAGAAGCTTTTCGAGGCTCTCGATGACAATCTACCAGCTATCCAAGAGTCACTCGCCAAGGACTTTGGCAAGCCGAGCCACGAAGTCTATCTCACCGAGTGTCTTACGCTGCAAGGCGAGATCATGGAGGTTCTGCACGACCTGCCAAAATGGATGAAGCCACGAGCCGGACTCGCATCGTTCCCCTTCAACCTCTCCAGACCTCAGATTTACAAGGAGCCACTCGGTGTTTCTTTGATCATTGGTGCTTGGAACTATCCATTGTTTGTAACCTTCGGACCTCTCATTGGTGCTATTGCGGCCGGTTGTCCAGCAATTCTGAAGCCGTCGGAGCTGGCTCCCAACTGTGCCATGGTCATGCAGGAGCTCGTGCACCGTTACCTAGACAACGACTGCTACCGAGTCGTTCAAGGAGCCATTCCAGAGACGACGCATCTGCTAAACGAGCAAAAGTGGGATAGTATCTTCTACACTGGTGGAGGAGCCGTAGGCCGCATCGTGGCAGCTGCAGGTGCCAAGAATCTGACTCCAGTCACGCTCGAACTTGGAGGCAAGAACGCAGTCATCATCACAAAGAACGCAGATCTGAAATTGGCGGCTCGTCGAGTCGCTTGGGGTAAATTCACGAATGCAGGACAAACCTGTGTTGCACCGGACTACATACTCTTCACCGACCCCGGACTGGAGGACAAGTTTACCGAGGAGTTCCGAAAGCAGATTGCAGAATTCTACCCAGAAGAATCTTGGCGCAAGCCGGGCACTTTTACGCGTATCGTCAATGAGAACCACTTTAAGCGCATCAAGGGATTGCTTGATTCCACCTCGGGGCAGGTTGTCCTCGGTGGCCACACGGATGTCTCGCAGCGTCTCATCGAGCCAACACTGGTCGGCAAGTGCAACTTTGACGACTCCCTGATGACCCAGGAGATCTTTGGACCTGTCTTACCAATGTTGCAAGCCAGCAGTCTCGATGATGCCATCAATACTCTCAAGGGTCGAGACAAGTCGCTCGCACTCTACGTCTTTACCAACAAAAAGTCCGAGTATGAAAAGTTGTTTTACAACGTGCAGAGTGGTGGAGCCATGATCAACGACACCATGGCACACTGCGGACTCACTGGACTGCCCTTCGGCGGAGTTGGAGAGAGTGGCACCGGGGCGCACGGCGGTGCTGCAGGCTTCGACAGCTTCTCGCACACAAGGAGTGTCGTGAAGCAGCCGACCTGGTTCGAGTACGTCTTTGCGTCTCGCTACGCGCCATACACCTCGTCCAAGATTAGTCAACTGAAGATGATCGCGCCGAAAAAGTACTGGAACAAGGACTACTCGGAGACGAGCTTCGCCGTGAAGCTGTTGAGGTACATTCTGGGTCTGTCGTTTATCTTTGCCGCGTACCGCTACATCAAGCCACGCTTGTCCGCGAAGCTCTAGTTGTTGTCTATTGAACAGAGAGTCTAGTATATGTATATTGTCATTTTACTTGCTTGCAATGGTTGCCGTGTGAGCCTTTGACTACGAATATCGTGAAGTTCGGTGGCATCAGCCACGAATTGGGGGATGTCTTCTCCACTACCGTTCAGATTCGCCTTTCCACAGTCGCAATTGCAACATGCCGTCAATGTATCTACCTTCTCTGCATTCTTCATTTGATTGACGATTAAGGCGCGCTGCGATTGTCCGTCATCGCATCCTTCCTTTCTTTCAGTAATATCGCAAAACTCGATCGAATGTCATCGTCATCGACATCGGCAGGTGCATGGACGACATTGTCGAGTGTAAAAGTAATCTCGACAGTGGGTCTGGGCCTCTTGGCCGGGTTCAGTATTTCGCTTCCCGTGCTGGTGACGCCGACGATTCATGCTTTGGCCAGCGATAAGTACGCCGCCGCCCGTCTCTTGACCTCCTCTCCATCCTCTCCCTTTTCGTCGTCCTCTTCGTCGTCGTCGTCGTCGACGACGACTGGGGATAAGAGTAAGGGTAGGGACAGGGGCATTGTCCGGGACAGTACGATCCTATTGGCGGGCGGGGCATCACTCGTTTCTCTGGCGCTGGGCACGACGTACTTTTTCTCGCCTCAAGCGGCACGACATCCGTACTTATTATATGTTTCGTTCTTGTCGATCAGTGGTGCATTGGCTAGTGATCGGCTCGTTGGGGCACAGTTGGCGCGTATTCAGCGCGACGCTGCCCAAATCGATGCGACGACGGGAGAACAAGGACAAGGTTTAGGACAGGGAAGGGACGCACGAGAGGGAGGAGGAATGAATGGGGAGGCTATTTCGGCGCACTTTGATGCGCTGAGTCGTGTCCAGGGCGTGGTTGCTGCGCTCTTCACGCTCGCTTTCAGTGTTGCCGTCGTCGGCAATCACGGCGACTTTTACTGATGACTGTCGACCATCCTATTCTATGCCATCATCATTTCATTTGGAAAGAGGAAAAACGGAGAAGAAGAGGAGTACAATGATTTTATTCAAATTTGTACCAAAGGAGAATGTTGAAATGATATATATAGTATATATTAGTCGCGCTTCTTGCCCGCGTCGTCATAGTACCCGCCGCCAAATTCGAGACTGCCGTGATGAAACGTGTCCCGACCACAGAGTCGCCAGGCCTGCCACGGCCAATCCCGGGAATAGACGGCCACTTGCAGCGTGGCCGCAAAGGACTCGCAGGCAAAGTTGTGCCGATGACCCTCCGGCAATGGAGCGCTCAGGGGGAAAAAGGTATCGCGCGGTGCACTACTCTCCAGCGTGATGCGTCGTGTCCAAGTAGATACGTCCAGCGACAGTCTTCCGTGCGCATAGTCGTGTCTGGTATGGCAAAAGGGACTATATCCCAAAACACCAAACGTCCAGGGCGGCGTAAACGTCCATGTCTGATCTTTACCACCCACGCTTGAAGTATGATCGTCGTCGCCATTGCGCAGGGTATATGTCATGAGGTATGCTTCGATGCCCGGCAAGGCTTCGCCGCCAGCGAGACAGAGGCCGCGTTGGCGGTCGCGGTCCCATGCCTGCACCCAGATGTATTTCGCGGGAAAACTCTTGGCCCAATTCTTTTCATGGTGGACAGTACATGCACCCTCGCGATCCTCGGGATGTAGAATAGATTCGCCTCCTCTGACGGCAGGATGGATGGAGAGAGAAAAGGTCAGGTCAGTGGAGAGGGTGTGGACGTGCCAGTGGATGGGTAGTGGAGCGTGCACGAGTAGTCCCGCAGGCGTGGACTGCTTGTCATGCTGTGACCACGGTTGCCTCGTGCCGATTACTGATTGCGCACTCAGCGTGAAGTCGTCCGTGACGAGATCAAAAGACTCGTCGTCGCCGGAGCACTTGACGCAACCCATGCCAGGGACCCGCATCTCAAAACTGTCCGGTCCCGTGACGACGTACGAGATGGAGTCTGGCCAGTACTCCCGCTGCCAGTGCGTCCTGCTACCCTTGGCGACGTATGTGATGGAGACCATGAACGGCCTGGTCTTAGCGTCATGAACCGTGCTGATGATGAGTGCAAGGTGAGCGCCGGACGGTAATCTAAACTTGGCATAGTAGCCCTCAAAAGCACACCCGATATGAGGTTTGAAGTGGTCCATCAGTCTATTGTGAACTTTTGTCTGCCTGTCTTCCTGCTCGATCTGATTGTGCTTCTAAGCTGACTGTATGTGATTGTGGTTCTGTTCTAGCATGCAGAGAAAGAGCTTGACCTGTGTATGGCCTTGGACAAGGGTAGTGGTTACACAGATGGAGTGATGAAGTACATATGCAGAAGGACTGATCGGGCTGATCAGTCGTTCCGATCAGTAGAACAGTTCTGTGATCAGAAGTTCGCGAGTTGGCAGGTGCACGTGTCTCTGGCTGTCACTGGCTAATTACAATACTGACACCATCAATCGTCTGTGGTCATGCGCTGAGCACCGGGCAGCATACAAGAAGGGAGAACTTGGGCAGGTCTGCACAATCGACTCAAGTCTCTTCCGAAGTTGACTAGATAGTATAGGTGAGTGAGTGACCCTTTCGTCAGCTGCTGTGAATCTCGGAAAGGATCAGGTCACGGGTTTAAAAAACCCGCAGCACCACCAGCGGGAGCGTAAAACCCGAGTCAATCAGGGCAGCAGTACGAGTACCGTAGGCAAAGGATTCCTTTATCGTCCAATTGCAACCACACAGATCTGGCTTCGCCAATTTCTGCCCCGGTGCGATAGATCTGATCTGACCATTTGCAGGTGCGGACGACATTCTCCTTCCCGTTTCCTGCTGCTGCTGCCAGGTACCCATACTCCGTCCACGGTTTCCTTTGTCTCGGCACCCACCGATCGATCGATACAAAGAGGCAAATGCTTAGATGACATGCACCCACGCGCGCGTGTGTGCGCGTGGCCATCCAATGCGGCCTGCCATAGGCACTTGCTGATGTGTTGCTGCCACCCGTCGTATCAAGCAAAGCGCGCACTGCTGCACGCTCAAATCAAATTAACAATGATCAAAAGTGCTTATCAGCTGGCTGCAAAATGGCCTAGACGTGCCATGACCAGGTCAGCTGCTGTCTGCACAAGAGGCGTAAGGGTCTAGGTCCGTGAAGATCTTGCAAAGAGTAAATGTACGAATGCCTGGAGCTTGGCTTCTGGACAGCTACTGGACATTTTTTAAATGCTGTCTAGATGAGCAGAATGCTGCAGCTACACGATGGTCCATTGGGCTGGCCATAGCGGCTTCGATATCAAGGGTTTCCAGCTTGGTTGTCTGTTGCCTGCTGCTTGCAAGCGTTCCCGCCCCTCCCACCACGCAATCTGCCAGCCCCTGTCAACCACCAGCTGGGACAGGTATTCGTGGATTTAATTGGTCAACCGCGATGGTCTAGTCTTATCAGCCACAATCAGCCATCGAGCAGGCGCTGGTGGAACAGAAGACTCCGTCGTTACGCTCTGTTGCCCCATCAACCGCAACTGCGGCCAGACAAGTCTAGAGTCTGTAGGCAGGACAATCCTCTCCTGTTCCAATAGCATGGTGTATTTCCTAGATTGCGCCGGTCTCGGTCAGTCTTGCTTCTTCAGTTTGTGAATAGTTGGGGGGGCAAGGTCATAGCGTATCCTTTTGCGTGGGCAATCGCCTTGTCTCGAGCGCACTCGTAGCGAAAGTCCTGCCTGGAGTCCTTTATCACAGGACTGCATTCATCTTGCACCGTAGTAAACAGTTTGCGTAGTGAAGCGCAGTCATGTCCAGCAGTAGCAGACCGGTACAGATATTGGTCAACCAACACGGTCGAGTTCTCTCGCATCTCAGTGCTACTCATGCGCAAGAGTCTCGCGAGAAGCGAGACTCACAAGGACAGGTGACAAATACACATTCAACCACGCCTGCTACAAGGAAATGTCTCTATATTGATACGAAAGCACCCTTCTCAATAGTCATCTATCGACACAAGGCCTGTGAGAGGCTGCGCGCCGGCTTCTGGCATACAGAGTCGTTGGACGGACGAGTGCGCATGGGCAACGCTGTTGATCGCTCTATGCCGCTCGTCGCCGTCGATCGGCCAACAAGGTCAGCTTCCACCGTCTCGAGCAGCTCAGACGAATCGCCCTCGAGTCCCAAAGGAAGCTACCATACAACGACAAGAATGCCTCCACTTCCTGCTTCGACAACAATACTAGATGAAAATGCTCTGAGCGATTTGGTGCTCTGCGGTCATCTCGTCCAGCAACCTCTTGCTGACGAGGGCGTCTACAAGTTACGCATCTCTCCTTCCATGACTCCATCGAAGAACGATCACATGCTTTCTTTCAGGTATAGGGACATCACCATGCGTAGCTCGACATCACCCATGCCCATAGATAGTCCGGAACCCTGTGGCATCGATGGCACAATGTCACCCGCAGTAGGATCCATAACTCTCGAGCAAGAACGCCAGACGAGCTACTTTGCCCACCGAGGCATGGAGACGATGCGGGAGTCACAGCTTCTCGCCAGACAGATCTCACCAGTCGCAAGTCGTGTGGCACAGATCAGTCTACGAGCGGACTCCTACACCGAAGGCACATCTTTTCAGCCTGCCTTTAGTTGCATAGAAACGAGCGACACTCCGCGCAAACGAAAGTTGTCCTCCACAGTGTCTGATCCATTCCACAACATACAAGAATACATGCCATCAGACTCGCCAGTCAAGCGCATCAACCACGGCTTGTACCCGAGATCACATCCTTCGTGGTATGGAGCAACCCATTGCGTGCCAGTCGCAAGCAATCAGATGCTTGATGATGGCTACAGCTATGCACGGCGCCTGATCTCACAGGATGTCGTGGGGAATTCTGCATTCAGCCAGACTCCTTATGGCCTCTGAGTCGCCAAGGACATGGTCACGACCTGTCCTGCCACTTTGTTCATTGTAAATATTTTTCATCTAGGCTCTTTTTCCCGGATATGGAAAGGTATATAGTCCGACTTACATAGAAATAACTCTTTCGACGAAGACTACTTCATACAGCAAGGTCTGACGGCTATCATCCTTGCCTTCCTCAATGGTCGAGCCTGCGTAATCGTATGCCATGCAGAGGCTCGCTGCAGCAGAGACGCTGGCTAGCAACGCTTTAGCAGGAGAATCGATGCGGTTGTGCAGACAAGCTGCAGCTGGACGCCAGAGACGATCATCTCCCGCCCATTTCTCTCCCTCTCTCTCTCCACCTTTTCCCGCTTGCAATCCTTGCTGCACTTCTCTCCACTTCTCCCTATCTATCTCTGCCCGGACTATTATGTCTCGATAAGAGCTCTCGTCCTTGCTCGGAGAAGAACGTCAACCATGGCTGCGACACCGAGACTATTGACTTTTCTGGACAGGAAGGTGACCATTACGGAAGGTGAGCATCCCATGCACCGGGCGCATCCCACGAAAAGGTTCGAGTGACTAATGCTGGAAACAGGAGAGTCGCTACGAGTTGGGCGTGCCTCTGCAAAGTACAAGATCTTGTGTCAGCCGGATAATTTGATCTTTGACAATGCCGTGCTCTCGCGAGAGCATGCTTTTATCTGGCAGGAGGACGATAAAGTATATGTCGAGGACAATGACTCCACGCACGGCAGTGTCTACTACGCTTCGGACGGATCGCGACACTATCTCACTCCCGGTGTGCCCCAACTGCTGAGCAACAAGGGCAAATTAGTCTTTGGTGCAGATGTCCTGCGAGGTGAGGGTGAGTCACAGCGATGTTTCGTCCGGACCTGAGCTGACCGAGAGTAGAAGTGCACAAGAAGATCAGTGGTACGGTCTGCCTCTTTGAAAGTCCAGCGAGTCCTCCTGAGAAGCAACGCACCAAACTCTTGGATCTGCAAAGCAAGGAATCTCCTGTTGGAAGCCAGGACTCAGTGATGGATGATACACAAACCGAGCTTGATTACCAGACTCGTGATGCAACGACTACTGAAGCGCTCTTTGGCACTGTTCACGGCAAAGACAAATTGTTGCGGACTGCTGCTAATATCACGATTGTGAATGAGGACTTGGACACTTCGGAACAGGCGATGCCTCCAGAGCACTCTCCGGTGTCCGCCCACGAGGAGAGCAATGTTGCCGCAGAGCACGGGGCGACTGCGCCTGAGGGGAGATCGCTGGCTGTGAAGAGGAGCGAAGTCTTCGCAATCATGGTTGCTCGACGAGCAACCAGGGCAGAGGCAGAAGCAGAGCAGAAAGAGACTTTGGCCAAGGTAATGGCAATGGAAACTCAACCAAATTTTGCACATCTCGCGAGCGATAGACAACCTGGAGGTCATTCGCCAGAATCCATCACATGTATGAATCAGAATGCCAAGTCGACTTTTGACATTGACGATCGACTAGTCGTTTTCGGTCCATCGGACTCTGATACTCTCATTGCGCGTAACAAGTCATTCGATCATGTTCTTGTCGATCTCGACACCGGGAGAACGTTCGAAGGTCGAGACGAATCGCAATCGCGATTGTGGTTTGACGATTCGGCCTCGATACATTTCGCTCCACAGCCAAATCCACAAGACATGCGAGCCGCGTCGCCCTCATCAGACTCGGAGGCACCCTCGGAATATGCCATACACGAATTGCCGCTTGATGAGATTGTGGAGAGCTACACTCCTGGACTATATGAAAGCCTCAACGAGGCTATCAATTACGTCAACGACCTAGATGAATATGATGACCATCATTCAGACGACTTCTCGCCCCATGGACGGGGCCAAGATCAAGACCTGTTTTGTGATGCCTTGTACATCAATGGAAGCACGAGTTGGCAGGGATGGAATGAAGACGCAAGTGATTCTGGTTCAGATGTTAGCTCGGATCACGAAGAGCTCTGTTGTGAGCCCATGGAGACACCAGAGGCTGACATTTTCGAGAAGCAGCCCGTCAATGATGCACAGGAGCTCGACTTTGTCCCTGATACATTGCAGAACATGGATGAGAGATGTAATGAAGAAGACAACATTCCGGAGCCAGTTCAGTTTACAAGCTGTATGCCGGCAACTAGCTCAAACCTGCCCAGTGATATCAAGAAGGGCTTGAAGAGATCAGCTCCTGACGTGCCTTTCGATCAGATCACCCCGGACAGTAAACGAATAAAGACTGAGCGACCGTCACCCAGCTGGTCTTCGCGAGTCAAGCAGACTGCCTTTGGCATGCTATTGGGCGTCGGTCTGACATTTGGTGGTCTGGCTGCACTCGGTGCTTCGGCATGAGTCTTGCCACGTTTATGTTTGCAAAGTCTCCTTTACGAATATGGCCGGCAGTTTGCGCCGGCAGCAGCAGCAGCAACTTCAGTGCAATGGCAGAGCAATTGGCACGTTTATTGATATGGTGGGTGGATAGCTATGATTGTTGATAGCTATGTCTTATTTACTTTTGTTTGAACTCTTTCTTATTCTTTTGCGTTCAGGGTCGCATTACATCCTGAACAGAATGCTTACACGGGTACTCGAGTGATCGATTCCAAAGCTCCACATTGACATGAGTCTGGAAGTCCTAAGTACGACCAGCAGAAACAAGTTGCTTGTGAAACAATCGACGAAATTGACTGAGCTGATAAGGCCATGAGGAAAAGAGGGGAAGGAGATGGAAAACTAGAGCTTTGCAAACTTTGCGGGCGACTTTGTGAGGACCGCGGTGATGGCATCATTGACATCTTTGGCCTGCAACATGCCGGCATTCCAGACGGCGGTCATGAGGAGTCCTTCCTGGACGGTATGTTCGCGACTATAGTCGAGCAGGAACTTTGTGCCCTGTACGGCCACGGGACTCTTTTGTGCAATCAGGGTCGCCGTATCGATGGCTTGTGCGAGACATTCCGTGCGATCCTTGAGTACGCGACTGACGAGTCCGTTGCGGTATGCTTCCTCTGCGTTGAAGGGTTTTGCGGTGAGTGCCATTTCGCGCATCCAGCTGCTGTTGCCCACAATATACGGCAACCGCTGCAGGGAACCAATGTCTGCCGCGAGTCCAATGTCGACTTCCTTGATGCAAAACGTGGTACAGGCGCTGCTGTACCGGATATCTGCGGCGGCGAGGATGTCGACCCCAAGGCCGAGGGTGAGTCCGTGGATGGCGACGAGGACGGGTTTCGCACAGCGCTGGATACTGCTGATGGCGTCCTGGAAATCGAGGATATGGCGACGCATGGACTGTGCCGCGCGAGCTGGGTCCACCGCGTCCTTCATGGTGGACGTCAACGTCGAGGACTGGATGTCTAAGCCCGCGGTGAATGCGCGACCCCGTGCCGCGAGTACTACGGCACGCACGTCCGCGTCAATTGACGCGCGATCGAAGAGGGTCCGTAGTGACGACCATAAGGCGTCGTTGAAGGCGTTTAGTTTTTCGGCACGGTTGATTTCAATCAAGAGGACGTATTCCGCCGGCGACGTGACGATGAAGTTTGGTTCATTATAGTCTGAGAGGCCCATCCCGAACGACTGACAGCAATAGTCTCTTTCGGTGATAAAATCAACCCCGAAGGCATAGCTACTGAGTATGATGATGAACAAGACGATGGGAGTGCGTGGGGTAAAGAAATCCGGGGCACAAACGTTGGAGCTCACTTTTACGAGATGACATGTGATGGGACAAGATTTGGAATATTGCGGGGCCGCTCACTTTCCCATCTCGTCGCTTCCTCCTCCTCCTTCTTCTGCAGTCGTTGCATCTACATTGCTTCTACCGTCGGTACCTTGGTCTTACTATCGTTCGATTCAGTCCTCTCGACATTGCAGCTGAAATTCCTGTGTGGTACGGTAGATCAGATGACTTCGGAATCCGGCGAACATCTACTCGTCTCCTTCAGGATCGAGGATCACCTGCTGCAACAACTGCGGCAGGACGCGAGGTTCGCCAGCGTGGAGTACTATCCGTCGCGGTATGTGGAAGGCACGACGCATCCACGGGCGTTTTGGCACCACGAGCCGCCGGAAGTTCCTGCGGAAGTTCTGCGTCGGACGACGATACAGATGACCATGTTTTACGTGGCCCCCGAGGCGGATTCGGTGCCGAACTTGCGGTTCATCCAGGGCATGTCGGCGGGCGTGGAGCATCTCTTGCCTGCGTTGGCGCCAATCGTCGAGCGGAACCCGGGGTTGAAGATTGCTTCGGCGAGTGGGGTGCATGCGACGACGATCGCGGAGTACTGCATCATGAACTTGCTGTCCCTCTACCATCGCCAGTCGGTGCTTCGCGCGATACAGGCCGAGAAAAAGTGGGCTAGGACGATGTACATTGCTCCGGGGCAGTTGGCGGGTTGCAGCGAGTTGCGCGGGAAGAGGCTCGGGGTGTTGGGGTACGGGTGTATCGGTCGCGAGGTGGCGCGCCTGGCATCTGCGTTTGGCATGACGGTCGCGGCATCCACGTCGAGTGGCTCGAGGACGACGGCAAAGGGGTACACGATTGCCGGGACAGGCGATCGGGACGGCGCATTGCCGGAGTCATGGAGCAAGAGCACGGACGAGACGCAATTCGCGCAGTTTTTAGGAGGGTGCGATGTCTTGGTGATTAGTTGTCCCTCCACGCAGGCCACCAACCAGCTCATCAATGCAAAAACACTGGCGCATCTCTCCAAGGACGCGATCCTCATTAACGTGGCGCGCGGGAGTGTCGTCGACCACGACGCGCTGCTCGAAGCACTCGAGAGCGAACGACTGGGCGGCGCAGTGCTCGACGTGACTGATCCCGAACCACTCCCGCCCAACCACCCACTCTGGACGGCAAAGAACTGTATCGTGACGCCGCACATTGCCGGTGGAGGCGAGTTGTACACTACCAGGTGCGTCGACTTGCTCGGCATCAATGTGGATAGGTTGAGTCGCGGGGAGGCTGCTCTCAACGCTGTAGACACGCAAAAAGGTTACTAATCAATGCATCTATCTATAGTGCTTCCCAAGACAGGCCATGCTCTCAGAGCTTGGAGAAGCATACGCATGCCATGTTATAGCATACAAATGAGTAAACTAATGGCAACTGAATCGAACGCAGCGTGAGAAAATGATCCGGATGAGAGCTCCTCTCTCAGTTTCAGCACTTGCGGCAGCTCATCAATTTCTTCTCTTGTTGAGATGTTATATTGTGCACGAACAAGTACTATTCATGCCAACGGTATAGTCGACCTTGACTATTCGCAATGACCAGCAGACAATGAGGACAATGACGACGGAAAAGTGATGGCAAGGACTCTTTTCTTCTTTTCGAAGACTCGTTTATGATGACTTTTGTGTTTATCTGGCACCTCTTCTCCGACCGCGTATACTTGTCCTTCCCTTGAATAAAGGTTTGGCTTGGCACGCGGGATGTATTCAACTATACCCCTTCTGATAATACGTCGTCTTCTGGGAGAGAAAAACAAGAATCGTCGCAAATCATGCGTCGTCGTTCTTTTCGCATTGTCTGTCGGTCATTTGCGAATGAACCCCCTTTTTCGGAAAGTGGTGTCAGGACTATTCAGCTCCTGGAATCTGAAGTGAGATGTGATTAGTACAAGGTACCAGATGTCGTCTCGGGGAAAACATGTTTTTCTCGAGCCAAAAAATGCTGAACACATTAAATTGTTCCTTATGATCTCACCTCTCGTCGGATGCCTGGAGCCAGGACTATTCATATAGCGATATATTCGACATACATCGGCGGCAAGACTTTTCGTGGCGACAAGGAGTTGAAAGATGATGAGAAGCATATATCAGCAGTTTACTGGGTTCGGCACAATCACAAAGGTCGTTTCTACGGCCGGAGTGGTTGTGTCGTGGGAGCCCCAGTAGCGATGAAGTCTACATTTAAGTCTCTTATTTCGATCTTTGTTTCCAATCGAGAAGTCTTGCTGCGGATGGTTGTAGTAGTCTCGTGTTTTCGTAGTGTTTATTACGAATTATCAAAAATGTCTTGTTCTTGCTGATTTGCAACCAAAGTGTAGACTCGATTGACGTAACCGTCAATCATCAAAGTTCGAAAACTCCACTTTTCTACCTGACATTTTGACCAATTGCAAGCATACCAAGCTACAACACAAAACTTCATCTTGCCTTTAACATCAGCAGTATCGGCGGAAGGACATGACGCAGCCGTACAAGCCAAACTTGCTGACGAAACTCTACTACGCCTATAAATCCATCCGCCTACCATTTCGCCGCAAAATATTCCGGGGCTTCGATCTAGACGGCAATAAATTCTACGAGAGCTACAACCCCTTGACACCAAACAAGTGGCGACGCACGGTCCAGTACGTCCACGACGGCCACTATACCGACAATAATGTCACGCCGCAATGGATGTCTTGGTTACGACACACCAGGCCCAACCCGCCGACGTTGGAGGAGTTGAATGGTGAGGTGGTCAGGATCCAATCTACGAGACGGAATGCGGCGTTGATTTCGCGGCGATGGGAGGAGGAAAAGTTGAGGCTGGGAAGTGGTCATGATGCCGAAGCATCGTCGTCGAGAGAAGCCATCGAGCAGCCCCAGTCGTCCCCGTCGCCATCGGCGATGGACGCAACACAGAAAACGGAGGAGCAGGATGAGGAAAAAGTCGTGCAGAGGCAGGATGAGCGGGAATCCATGATGCAGGAATCACAACGACAGCAGCAGCAGGAGAAAGACGGGGATGGTCGGCAAGGGGAGTACATTGTTCCGCCGGGGACGAGGGACGAAAAGGGCGAATGGCAGCCCGAAGCATGGAACCCATCTTCCGCGCGAAAACCCATCGTCCGTCGATGATAACAATATTTCGAACGACAACGACAAGTCATGAGAATGTGATGACATGGTCATATATGGCGTGATTTCTGCATTTGTTTTTTTTTTACAGTATGTACAATATTGTATCCGTGGCAATTTACAGTAGTCTGCCTCCCGACCTCCCATGTTCTCGACAAACGTTTCCCAGCGTACATAGTTGAGAAACAGATTGTCTCCTATCCACCCAATGCTTATCCCTTCCCTTCCCATCCGTAATATCGTCATCCCGTCATGTCAATCCTCATACAGGGTCTCACATCAAGCTCATAATCAATTTGGACGCAATGTCCAGGAATGGAAAGGCACTCGTGACGTCCTTTTCACTCGCGACTTTTTTATGGCCCGTCTTGAGCAACTGACTCAAACCGCCCTTGCCGGCATGGTCAGTGTCGGCCACCGAGGGCGCAGTGACGCATTCGTAGCCCGAACACTTGAAATCCACCAGGAAATTGTTCTGCTCGAGCTGATAGAGCTGGACGTCGAGGTAGACCATGATGCCCTCGCGAGGATTCTCGGTTGACATCTTAGCCCATCTGGCGGTAATCATAAAGGGATCAACGGGCTCCTCACCGGGAGCCGGTTCACGATCGATCCATTCGGCACCCATGTCCTTTAGCGCTCGGTAAATCTCCAGCATGACCTCTACGGGACTACTGCGACTTCTTATGCCAAAGTGCCATCTCTGCGGACGCGGCTTCTTCACTGGCGTCGCGGAGCCGGATCGGTGAGATACAGCAGTGTTCACCGATAGTGTTTGACGTCCCAACGCTGGTTCCTCCGCTATCGTGGCAGGTTTTGCTGACGAGGGCGCAATGAGTGCTTGGTGATATGCGGGTAGGGAGCTCGGGAGAATGGATATGGTGGATACCGGGAATTGGTCGTCCTTTTCCTTGTCGATTGGGGAGAGGTTGCGGGTGTCGAGGCTCTGTCCTGGCATCGCATTCGAGTTTGGACTCTCGACTAGACTGTTTCGAGGACTAAGTGCTTGTCGCAGTGCGCCAGGACTTCGGAGATTGGACACATCCGCCGTCCAAGCAGGGGGAGATTGCGCCAGGAAGGACTCCATCTCTTTGGCACCGGAGCGCAAAGTATCTTGCCTCATGATGTGATTTTCGGCAACAATCTTGTACGCTTCTTTTATCTCTGATGCTCCGGCCTGATTGAGCGCATTCTTGATCTCTTCCGTATCGTATCCCATAGCTTTGCCCAATTGTCCGACAATCTTGTCATCCATGCGCTCAAATTCAGACTCCTCGACCACTGGCTTGAGATACTCGGGCAAGTGTTCCTTGAACCAGGGATGATCTCTTATTCCCTCTATCGTGATGCGATTCATGGGATTGACGACGAGCATTTGCTGTAATAAGTTTTTCGCGCCGGGCGAGAGATATGAGGGTAAGCTGTAAATTCCGCCGTTGATTTTCTTGAATAACGATGGGATGAAATCATCGTCAAACGGCAGACGTCCGCAAAGCATGACATAGAGAATCACGCCGCACGACCACACGTCAACCTCTGGTCCGGCATAAAGTTTACCGGAGATGACCTCGGGAGCCGCATAATTCGGACTTCCGCAGCTCGTCTTGAGGAAATTACCATCAGTCATGAGGTTACTGAGCCCAAAATCGGCAATCTTGACGTTGAATTTGTCGTCGAGAAGAAGGTTCTCGGGTTTCAGGTCGCGATGGACAATCTTGTGTCTGTGGCAATACTCCACCGCACAGATGATCTGTTGAAAGAACCGACGGCCTTCGTCCTCTCCCATCTTGCCAGTCTTGACGATATAGTCAAAGAGCTCGTTGCCCGCATACTCGATTGACATGATTATGTCTGTCGGGGTGGTAATGACTTCATATAACTTGATGATGTGTGGATGTCGCAGTAGCTTCAGATATTGTATTTCACGCTCCACACGAAACGCCATGTCATTGTTCTGCATCATCTTTCGCGAAACAATCTTGAGCGCGACCCGTTGTTTCGTGACCAAGTGCTCGGCAAGTTTGACCTTGCCAAAAGAGCCTTCGCCCAAGGTTTTGACGATGGCATATCGGAAATTGGGATTGGTCTTGCGGGATTGATCCTCGCTCAGATCGACGGCGGTATCGATGTTTGTGGAAGTGCCATGAAGTTCATTGTATTCTGAGGGACTGATTGCAGCGGACATAGACGGGGCGCGAACGTCACAACGACCAACCTCGAGGACTGTCTAATTACTTGATAGCTATTTCCTGTCGTCTTTGAGCACGCAGCGAGTGTACGGGGCAGAAGCCGGGGGTCCAGTTCAAAGTGTCGTGCGGCCGGGACAGGGAGGTGGGCAGGCTTGGAGAGGTGTGATGTAGGCGGGAAACGTTAACTGGGGGGGAGAAATGAATCGTCTGCGTCGTTCTGCAGCGGCTTCCGTGGAGATCGATTTGGAGAGAGGTGAGAAGCACGTGAGCGATTGATGAATCGATCAAGAGAAGTTCCGGGGGGAAAGATCAGCCGAAGTTCTTGCGGTTGCTGCTCAACCCTTGGGAATCAGTGACAATCAGTGACATTCAATCAGTGATAATCACTACTTGGTGATTGTATTCTTCTACTCTTCTAAGCAGGGTTTTCGAGCTGGGTCATAGCTAAACTGATTATGCTCCTGCGAGATTCGTCTCGATCAATTACCAGCCACCTGCAGAGATAGGTTTTGGTGCCTCAGCGGGCTGCCATCCGCAAGGCTCACTGGAAGTGCTCCATGCTGGTGCCTCTGCAGTGGTCGCAGACAAGTTGACCTAGTGATCAGTCAGTATGCTGGGAAATGACGTCCACTTTAGGCATCATACATTGTTCGCCCCAGAGTCCGCGTAAGTATCGGCGGCTTGTCCTCGGTCTTCGCGTCTCCTGCGTGGTTCTGGACAGTCTCGCCCGATGTGGCCAGTCTTAAGGCAATTATAACATTCCCGGGTATCCGCGCGAGGCTTTCGATCTTCAGTGCAGTCTTTGCCATAGTGGTCGGCAGATCCACAGTTGTGGCAAGTCTCGCCTTCTCGATCCCGCTTAGGCTGGTCACAATCAGCAACCATGTGGCCTTCATCGCCACAGTTTCTACAGCCTTTACTATAGACTTTTCGAGGGACGGGACAATTCCTGAGTCGATGGCCTTCTGCCTCGCAGTTGGTGCAGACTATTTTGACAACGTGTGACATGTCTCGATCCTCTGGATCAGGCCGAGTCTCAGGACAGTCCTTGCCAATGTGTCCTTTCTGGTTGCACTAGCTGGAGTTAGCACCAAAAACTGAGGCAACTGAATTGACAAACATTGTAGCAGACTGGAACTCGCGATGCAGTTGTGAAACCACAATCTGCGAGGCGTTCGAAGTTGTCCTCGTAGGTATCTGCCAGCATACCGTCGATCATCTTGGTTCTTCTGCTTTTCTTCGTTAATTGGAAGCCAACAACATATTGCTGGTCAGGCACTTGTTGCAAGGACACATTCGTCTTGTTGAGTGGAATGTCCTTCTTGAGACAGACTAGTCTGGTGTTCATGTTCTCGGCTCGCAACTGCCGCTCGATGGTCTGGAATGTCGCATCAGGCGTGTTCTTTGCATATATCTCGAAGAACTCTTTGATATCATCAAGGTCCTTCTCAGCATCTGCTGCCTTGAATTTCGCCCACGCGTCCTCGCTACTCATTTCAGGGTGTCGGGACCAGTCGAGGAAGGGCTTCACTTCCCTCTCTTTCTGAGGCTCCGGACAGTTCCTGGAACCATGACCCATGCCTTGACAACTAGAGATTCATGTCAGTGATGGTCAGGACAGACATGTAAGAGGTCGCCACTTGTAACATTGCATATTAGAGAAGTCTTTCCGATCATGACTATTCTCGTGTCCCCAGGCACCTTGCTCACCGGCTGCATCTGGATCAGTGCTGTCAAGCTTTGTTGCTGTGTCAAAGCGATCTGAAGATTATAAATTTCGTGACCGAGGACGAGACTCCGGGGCACCTTACCGGTAATCTCGACATTGACCTGTTGAGTCCAGGAATCCGTAGGACTTTGCGAAGCTACGCCTTCTACTTGCCATCCTGCTACTCCGTGTCAATGACTAGGATCATGTGCTGTGTACCTTGGTAGACTCACAGTCAGGTGTCTTGGATTTGTCAGTGTCAGCTTGACCCCAAGCAGCTCCAGTAACTTGTGGAGTCTCCCAACCCATGATTCAAGAAGATACTTGCGTATGGCCGTTATGGAGCGTAAAGAGCCAACCTTGCAAGTCTTGTCGAGTATTCTTGTCAGTGTTAAGTAGAACTCTTCTCTGGCTTATGCTCAGCTGTCCGATCACCGGAGACTTTGTTTGTCATGATCAGTGAAGGCGACCTAGCTCGCCAAGTAATCTATTATAGATTACACTGCTCAGCTACAGCATTAGTGGCTGGTTCAATAATTCTGCTATGCACTGCATCTTGTTTCATCCGATGTTCTATCGCACAACATAGCATGACAATCTCTGTGTGACAGCACAAGAAGACGTTGCGAATCTGTCTAATTTGCTTGGAGTTCTCGGGCTGAGCGACTCTATCAGAAAAGCCAAGGTAGACCAGACAAATGCACTTGCAGATTCGCGATTTGGTGATCTATTGTTTGATGTGTCTCTAACATACTAATATACAAGAAATGAGGCCCCGGCCGAAGACGCCTTCACGGCTATACCCTAATATTTAGAGCTTTCAACGTGCTCAACCTGTGTGATGTTGTGAGACTTCGACATGTCGAAGGACTCGACCTCGTCATCTTCTCGCTTCTTCTCGAATTCAGCAGAACCTGGCACAATGTCGAGGTCGACGCCCTGGTTCTGTGGTCCAAGGGCGATGATGACGATGATGTACACGTAAACACAGGCGATGAAGATAGCCATGACCTTTCCGTAGTTGTATCGCTTGGTGTGTTTGCCCTTGACAACGAGATCCGGCAGCGGGAACTGAGCACCAATCTTGGCCTCAATGGTCGAGGAAGCACTAGATGCCAAGTTACCCAGTTGGTACGACGTTCCAACCACAAAGGCACGGAACTCAGGTGGAGCCAATTCCATAAGGTGGATTGGAATAACTCCCCAGGCACCCTGTACGCAGAACTGCTGAGCGAATGCAGCCAGCATGATGATGTGTCCGTTAGAGTACGCCCATGGGTAGATCAGCGCCGCTCCGAGTACAGAGATTGAGATGATCATGAGTCGACGACCGACAACATCTGAGAGCCAACCACAGATTGTTCCTCCGAGAATGGCTCCGAAGGAGGAGACAACGGTGGTTCGAGTGACGAGAGTTGGCGTGAAGTTCTTCTCGAGCTTCAACAATGATGGATACAGATCTTGTGAACCATGTGACAAGAAGTTGAAACCTGCCATGAGAGCAACGAGGTAGAGGAGAGTCATCCAGTGCTTCTTGAGCGCTGGTTTGATTGATCGCACAAAGGCTTTGGTGTTGGAGTCGCCCGTCTCGAGACCAGCAGAAGCAGCAGCTCGTAACGCCGCTCTCTTTCGGAGGTATGTGTCAGTCTCTGGCAACCACGCTCGCCATGCAGCAATGAGTAGAGCTGGTCCGGCACCGAACCACATGAGCGATCGCCAAGTGTGAGGAGTGTTTGGGACGATTGCAAGGTAGAATCCAGCAGCCAACAAGTTGCCCATGGCGTAACCTTGCTGGAGGAGTCCGGACAAAAGACCACGCGCAGCAGGTGGAGCGTCTTCGAGCGCGGTCGCGGCACAGGCGCCGTAGATGCCACCCATAAAGACACCAAAGAGCGCACGAACACCCAAGAATTGCTCAAAGGTGGAGACGAATCCAGTGCTCATTTCAACCATGGAATAGAGCACGACGTTTGCGACAAAGGGCCACTTTCGGCCAAATCTATCACTGAGAGCACCAAAGATGATGGCACCGACTGAACGAGTCATGAGAGCGAGTGTGATACCGAAAGATGCCTGCGTGAGACTGATGGTGCGCTCCTTGGTGGAAAGGTCCTCAGCAATAGTCGACAGTGTCAACGAGACCGTGAAGAAGTCAAACTTCGCTGATTAGCATGGAACATTCAAACAAAGGCATGAATAACATACGGCATCCCAAGTCCATGCAAGCAGCGAGACCAGGAAGAAGGCCCATTGTCGTGGTCCCAGCAATCCCAGAAGCTTGATTGGGTTCTGCAACTTTGCACCCTTTGGCGGTGCCAGCGAGGTGATTGGATTGTAACCCATGACTGAGTATCCCAGATCTGAACAACTGTTGTCCGTGTTGATGATGCTTCGAATCAGGAAAATCAAAAGGTCCGAAGCGCCCTGCTCTTATATAGTCGACCGGCAAGATGCGGACTTACTGCTCCAGGAGGAAAAGCAATCCGGGGCACGATCCTGCAGCTGGACGGGATGTGACGGACTTGCCGCCTGGGGTCGCCATCTTCTGACTGGTTCTTGGTCGCCAGATTCTCCACAAAGACCCTCTGTGGGGAGAGTCTTAGGCCCCTATCCTTCGTCTGGACAAACCATAAGGAGCAGCTACGCGCGAGGGCGGCGACACTGGCTCTCAAGATATCGTTTGATTGGATGCGATAACCCGCAAAAGGTGGCAAGAAGTCGCGATGCGTCCCAAGTGTGCGGATGTCACGGAAAAGGACGCGGGGCAGGAGTCAAGTCCAACGCCTTTATCCGGGGGCCCCGGTCTCCTTTCACGGTTGTCAATAGCACAAACGCCCACCGGTCGTCTAGACTTTCTCTTACGCCAGCAAGTCTATGCATGCTTACTTTTGTGGTGCTGACAAAGAAGTCGTGCGACTATTGAAAGTCCCACAGAGCTTTGTCAACTGTCAAATATCTGGTCCGCGAGATGGCAATGTACAAGCAAGACAGTCATGCTGTCTATGGCTTACGAGATGAAACGGCAAAGGAACTGCATGTCGAGCCTATCAATCATGAATCTGTTTGCCGTCGGATAACGAGGTATATTACTTTTTGTCGTACAGGTACGTTCTTGCCGTGAAAACAGAGGGCGCAAATGGATCGGTGGAGCTTGGCACGAATCACTGGTCCAGCTTCTACATCGAGTGGCTTGCTCCCAAATCTCCCGCACCACCGAGAAGTTCAGCTTAATTTCCCTCAGACATCGGCCGTCCTACTTATCCGGTAGTCCACTGTACGCCAGGAGCTACGCGGACGTGCGGAGAAGGACTCGATAGTGAGGTCCTACGGCAGCTGTACACGATCGATCAAGCGGATGATCAAGCGAATGTTCTTACTGCCGATTGACCTTAATATCTCGAGTGCCTTATTGGTCAACGACTCGATCATTGGCTAGTTGTTGCGAAGTGGAGACAACAGAAGGCAGAAAATCTCATCTGCATACTATCGTGGAGTACGTGAGATGAAGATAATTTAAATTTGAATTAAGACTACTGAAACGACAGTGCCTGATGAAAATTTGCTATGAACTTTTGTCCAAGATTTGGAAAACAGTCTAGATGAGGGCAGCAACGAAGGCAGCAGCTCCGATGAAGGACCCGATGACCGCCTTGGCGACTGAAGCACCGGACGTGGTCGAGGCAGGTGCAGTACCACCGCCAGCAGCACCAGAGGCTCGTGCGGAACCAGAGGCGGAAGAGGCAGAGGACGCGAGGGAGACGTTGCCTGCGTTAACGACGGTACCGTTTGGTCCGACACCGGCGGCCTGGGTCTGGACATAGGCTGCACAGGATGCATTGGCGGCGAGCGGACAGTCGTTGGCGATACAGATTGCCTGTGGTGCGGCCGGCGCGGTGCTGGGCACGGAAGCATTCGGTGCGCAGCGGTAGTTGAAGGTCTTGTCGAGGGCATTACCGACGGCGGTGACATCGGCGGGCGCGACACCGAAACTCTGTGCGGCGAGTCCGACTTGCTGGATGAAGTAGGTGTTTTGCGCGTGCGTAATGTCCATGTACTTGTGGACGGTGTACTGCGACGTGCGGCCGCCGTACGCCGCAAAGGCCTGGGTGCCCTGCATCGAGCATCCCAGCAAGTACCCAAAGTACTGGTACAAGTGCGTCACGAGCGTGTACTGGTTCGAGCCAGCGGTCGGCAGCGTGTTGTTCATCAGTGGTGCTGCACCACCACCGTCCAAAAAGTTGACGCCAGCAGTAGCGGTGCCGTTGCGGTTCGTGGTTCGGCCAGAGGCACCGGTGAAGAAGGGTGCCAAGTTGACTGCCGTGCCATTAACGGTTCCTGGTGCCAAAATACCCGGAACGGCATTCATGTTTGGCGTGGTGTAGTTACCGAGAGCCACGGTGTTGACGATGAGCTTCAGCAGCGTGTACTGGTTCTCCGCAGTGTTGTCCATGAGCAGGGCCGAGGTGTAGTAATCACAGATCGAGGTGTTAGTCGGCCTCTGGGCAGCGACATTCGACAGTGCCGCGAGTGCAGCGGTAGCAGTGATGGTGAACTTCATCGTCGTCCTTTTCTTTAACGAGTGTGTGAAAAGATGTATGTACTGAGCTGGAAAAGCAACAGTACTGACACAGGAAGCAGACAATAAATGTACGAGGACTTGAGAGCAAGAAAGAAGAAGAGGGAAATCTGGGAATGCAACGACTATTAACCTGGGTCCTGTCACTCACGGCTGCAGCAGCGGTATCACCTCCAAAGGATTCCTTCCCCCTCATCCCACCACCACCACCAGAAGTTGGGCAAACTGGTGGGCTGGTCCCCCTCTTCCGTCCTGTAGTCCATAGGCTCTGAGAGAGTCGGCCCTGAATAGACAGGAACGGGACGTTGTGGTGGTGGATGTACACGAAGTCGTGCGACTCGTGGTCCTGTCCCACGTTTTCTTCGCAGGTAAGTCGCGCCCAGCAAGAATGCAAATCTAGAGGTTGAGCAAGAGAGTCTAGTCCAACGGGAGTCGCCTCCACACATCTGTTTGGGCTCCCCACAAATCTATGGACGGGGGGGGGACATTACCTTCCGCACCAATCAGATTCAGTCATAACGTCAGCCAATTTGACGCTTCGAGTAATTGTTGTCACGTGCAAGAGGATTTGCGAAAGGAGTCTCCGATCACTTGAATTACACGCTTCTCATTGGTGGAGAGTGGGCTACAACATGGAAGACAAGCCAATCAATGAAAGCTTAGGCGCTTGCACATTTCGCTGTAATTTGTACTTTCACCTTTGCTCGAGCTTCGTGTGGATACATTCCTTTGTTTTGGAGCGACTATACTTGGACAGGGAAAATATACTTGAGGAATGATGTATGACGTCGATACCGACCGTTGAGAAAACACTATCGTAGTGGAAACTTGACTATAGCTAGTTAACCATGGATAGTTGAATATCAAGGATATATTTTTGATCAGCCGGTCACGGTCACATGTTTTGTTCATCCCGCGGACCTATACTCTTGCAGCACCACCACCACGTACCACGCAAGGACGCATGCGCACGCGTCGTGGCGGACACGTCGTCCAGCTAATTATTATTACTATTGTATCAGGCATTATACGCTGCAGATAGTACAGAAAAACGTGTTGAGTGATTGGCAGGCAGCACGTTCGTGACTTTTGAATTTCGGCCCTTACTTCAGAATTTCGCTTGTACCCGGGTCCGGTGAAAAGTCTCAAGGACTTATTGGCAGAAGACGTTGACAATCATGCATCCGAGCCCCAAGCTCTCAAATCTTATTGCTGATCCGTTTCCTAATTCTCGTGGCCGAATTCGCGCACATATGCATGTAAAGGTGATAGACGATCAAACGTGCGACGCGTATAGATGTACCTTGCAGTATCGCACGCGCGCAGCCCTTATGATCATCGCTCGTCCCATACATATAGAATGTCATCGTAACAGGCACATACCCAGAATCGCCTCGCTATTGTGAGGAAAGTCGTACAGTGATATGTACATATTATTCTTTTCTAGTCTTGCGCTGTGCTCTCGCCCATTATATACACTATTCCCGACACAAATAAAGGAAACAATCCGAAAAGCTATGCATGCACGCATGCTGGCTACCTACGAGCCTGCTTGCGCTGTCTACCAGACAATGTCGGTGGAAGTACCTTGCTCGATGCATTGCTCTCAGTCTCCACTTCGTGTGCGGTCTTTGCCTTCTTTTTCGGCGGAGTCTGCTTCGGAGTGCTCGCATTTTGCCTCTTACCATTCGACTTTGGTGTTTCAGTCGCTTTCTCCTTTTTCGTCTTGCCGTTCGATTTTGGTGTGGAAGTGCCGTTCGTCGACCCATTGCTCAGCTTGCTCTTCGCTTTGCTGCTAGAGGCTGGTTCGACTGGCAGAGAAGTGCGACCTTTGGCCTTCTTGCTGGACTTGACCGATGCAACAGACTCATCTTCACTCATCTTCGTGTCAGCGTCCGAATCCTCGTACTTGTTTTTGAGCTTGGAGAGTCCGTTGCTTGGCTTCTCACTGAGCTCCCTGACAATCATGTTCAGCAGTGTCGCACAGCGACGTTGTAGTTCAGCCGTTGTCCTTGACTTGATGAACCAATCGAATCTGAACAAGGGACTTTCACGAATATCAAGTCGTAACAGATCGTAAATATCCTCTCGGTGCAGACCGTGTTCGTTCAGCTTGACCATCATGAACCGGTCTTCATCCTCCGTGTAGACTTTGCCTTTGTTTGCAGAATAGTTGATTTTCAACTGCATCAGAGGATTCTTGTAGTAACCAATTTTTTGCTTGAGCAATTTGGCTTGTGTAGCTGATTTTTTGATTCGTTCCTCCCCTGCCTCGATTGTGGCGAGATATCTTTCATGCCCATCTATTTCTTCTATACGTTTCGAAAAGAACACTTTCATGTAGTCCTTCACTTCCTTTTCAGTCTTGTCCAGTTCCGCAGCTATGCTTGCGACATCGTCTCTACCGAAGCGCTCCGCCACCTTGACAAACAAGAAGAAATCCTTCCGTGCCCAATTGCCAAAGCCTTGACTTGCCAACTTCTCTTTTTCCTTGATCTCAGCATCGGTTAGAGGTTCGGCATTATCGATGATTTCTTGTTCTTCAGCAGCTTCTGTCTCGTCCATGCCTTCCTCAACTGGGACCTTGTACCCTTGTTCACGCTGGAAATTAGCCGTTTCCTTTTCCTGTAGTTCGGCGAGTCGCGCAGGGTAGAATTGATGGTCTTGTATGTGAATTTGTTTCGGTGGACGAGGTGCCTTCTGCTTCGCTTCAGCCTTTCGACTTGTCTTTAGAGCATTGCTATAATATGCATCAATATTGTAGCCATCCCCGGCAGCAACTCCCTTTCGTTCACGTTTGGAAGGCTCTATCCAGATCTGCCCCAATAGTGGCTTTTTCTTTGTGTAGTCATTGCCATTCCATTCGTATGTGTTGTCAGATGTGAACTTTTGCAGATCCTCTACACCCACACCCTCGAATTTCTTGTTCAACTCAGCAGTTCTCTGAGCACCTTTGGCTAAGAATTGATCAAAGTCGTCACCAATATCAATCGTGTCACCCTCCTTCTTCTGAAACAATTCTGCGGCTCCATGTTGCACCATATTAAGTAAATCGTCTTTAGTCTCCTTCTTATCAATCTTCTGCCTTCCCTGCTGGATCACTAACTGATCCAATCTCAATTTTTGTGCTGCACGCTCCAGGATCTTTTCTTCCACGGCACCATCGGTGACGAACCTGTAGACGTAGACTTGTTTGGTCTGGCCAATTCGATGTGCCCTGTCCATGGCTTGAAGGTCTGCTTGTGGGTTCCAATCAGAATCGAAGAGAACCACCACATCGGCCGTGGTCAGATTGATGCCCAGTCCCCCAGCACGAGTGGTCAGCAGGAAAAGGAATTTGGAGGAGTCTGGTTTGTTGTAATCATCTATAGCAGATATACGATCCTCGTGAGCTGTTTGACCATCGATTCGACAGTATTCGTATTGCCGAAGGAAACAGTAGTCTTCTAGAATGTCTAGGACTCGTGACATCTGACTGAAGATGAGCACACGTGATCCTTGTGCCATGCACTTCTTCAATAATTTGTCCAACAGAACCATCTTTCCGGAATCTTGCACAAGCTTCTCGTCCGTCACGTACGGTGGTCCGGGCTCAGCACCATCAAAGAGATAAGGGTGGTTGCAGCACTTTCGGAGCTGCATACAGATATTCAGCAGGCGAGTCTTTCCTTCTTTCTTTCCTCCAGCACCGTTTACAGCGTCAATGTCCTTTTCCAGAAGACGTTTGTACCACACGATTTGCATCTCACTCATGCCGACATAAAGATTGGTTTCGATTTTAGGTAACAGGGATTTCTCAACATCGGCCTTCACTCGTCTCAACAGGAATGGTCGCAGCACTCGGTGTAATTGCTTCACGACTGAGTCCTCTCCACCCTCGGAGCTCGATTGTTGAGAGAACCAGTTATCGAAGGCATCTGAGGATGAGAAAACATCCGGCAACAGAAAGTTGAGCAAAGCCCACAGCTCGTGCATATTGTTTTGTAGCGGTGTTCCGGTGATCAGAAGTCGATTTCGTGAATTGAATTCCCGAATGACCTGTGATAGTAGCGACTCTTCGTTCTTGATCCGATGAGCCTCATCGATGACAATGTATTCCCAAGCGAACTTTTTTAGCTGTGATTTCTCACGAATCACCATCTCGTAGGAAGTGATCGTGACATCCCAAGACCCGTCAATGAGCTCGGTCTTGATCAATTCTTGACGTTCTTGCTTCTCACCTTGAAGCACCAATACCTTAATTTCTGGGATCCAGTGTCGAAACTCTTGTGCCCAGTTGTGTATTGTAGACTTCGGAACGATCACCAAATGTGGTCCAGGCTTTTCTGCAAAAAATCGAAGATAGCCTAGAAACGAGATGGTCTGCAACGTCTTCCCCAATCCCATTTCATCTGCAAGGATTCCGTTGATACCATTCTCGTGTAGCGATACCAGCCAATTCAGACCCTGAACTTGATAGTCTCTCATCTTGCCATGAATATAAGCGGGAGATTCGGTGAAGACCACTCGCTCGGTGTCGCTATCTCCAAGAAGTTCTGCATCCTCCTCCTTTTCAGATTTACGATGCCGACCGGTGCCAGCTTGCTTCGCAGCTCTAGCCTTTGAGCCCACAGTCGCATTCTTGAGCTCTTGAGCGAATGTCGGATCCTCGCTTGCTTCGATTGGTTAGATTGGCCTCCGATCTTTGCAAAGTTGTCTTACCTTTGAGGTCGATGAAGTGGCGAAAGAGTTCGGTCTGTCCTAGCAGAAATGCAAATCGTTTGGCTGAATCGACTCCTTTGGCACGGTCGAGCCGAGAGTGATTGTGAGTAATCGCGTCTTTCCTCTTTTGACCATCTGTCCGTTCGTCAACCACAGAAGAAGCTGTGGACGGCGTCGCCATCAGCTCAAAAGAACGTCTTCAGACAAGTGTCTGCTATGCAAATGCTCGCCCGAATGTACAGGAGTGAACGACCAGGATGCAAATCAGCTCTACTACCGTGCAACAGCTGGCTAGAAGTCGCGCTAGTGCGTGCCACAGTAGCAGCAGCTGCTTCCGGTAATTCACTCCTACCGGGTCGGATAGCTATGAATGCATGCATCCGACCCATTTGAGGCGTTTCCCGACCCAAAA